>CM051702.1:1674273-1776773 GCA_028022725.1 Lycodopsis pacificus
CGCTCCACTAGATGTCGCTAAATCCCAAAAAACTAGACTTTTAATTGAAAAGGTTCGTACAAAAACGTAGTTTTTTCTACTTTAATATTAAAGGTGAACGAGATGTTCAATGGAAGTCAATGGTCAAATTAGTTTGAGGCTTGTTGCATTGTTAAACTATGTTTTGAAAATTCAGAAGAAGAATTCTCAAAAACTGGACGAATAGATCCAACGAGACGACTTTTCGTTTTTTTGATGCTAGAGATGAACGATGTATTGATTCATACAACGTCCACAGAAAGTATTCATTTCTGGCAGATAATTAAAAATACTTCCAGTCAACATTTGAATGAAACGCTAATCGTATCTAATATCTCTGTATTTTCTTTGTGATATTTTAATTGTCTTATTACTCATTCATGCCTCGTTTATTCCCATTGGAAATCTTTGCTTAAGAAAAAACTCATTCTGGTCAAACAAACCTAATACGTGGTCAGAAAGACTATAAAAGCGCTGTACATGTACAGTCCATTTACCATTTAAACTCACTTGTATTGTGTGTGAATATGGATTTAAATTGCTAAATGTGCGAGTTTAATGAGCACAATGACAGTCCAGTGTCTCTATGGAGGAAATAATCGAGTCAGTGGAAGAAACTGTGTGAAGCATTTCACCTCCAGTGTGGACATAACTATGTTATGTCCACACTTTGTTCTCTATTGTTGCTCACACAATAGGAATATGTTAAAACAGCTTTTGGTTTTAAAATGTGTTAAATGTGTCTTTACCTTTTGTTTCAAAGGCTTTATGGTTAAACTACAGCATTTATGAGCCTTTGATGGCTGACTGTTGACTAAACCTGTTTGTTGTTTGTATATTAATCCTCTGAAAACATCAACAAGTTATTATTTTACGTCAAGATGCAAACACATTTTCTCATTTACTTCAATTCATCGAACTAGCAGAGATTAAATGTTGAACTTCTTAAAAGTTGCCGGACTCAAAAGAGAAATAAAAACCATCTCTTGTCTGGTGTTGGCGCACCTCCAAGAACACTACATATCCCACAATGCAATCTTCTCTTCCTTACGTCAAATATAAAAACCTTTTCCCGTCCCTTAAGAACCGATGCTGTCAGCACAAAGTGTGGCATCGACGGCTTTGAGATGATTAATTTCAAAGCGCTGCAGAGCTTCTGTCCGTCTGAGTGGAATCACAGAGATCCATAACACATGATTATTAATCCTCATTTTTATGTTTACGTTCCCACTTCTGTGCCGGTTGGTTTTTTTTGTGCTCGTCACCGTTAATATGAGAAGTAAAAACACTTAAAGCTTAAAGATCATTATGATTCAGTCTGGAGACGAAGACGGTGACTGAATGAATTATTAGATATTGATTATGTGAAATCTGACTCTTGTGAATTGTGCCTTTTTTAAGGGATTTCGTTTTTTTCCTCAGCTGTCCAGACGAACATCTGCATGTGAAACATTTCAACTGAAGATCAGCGTGTCCCCAAAATACTCTTTTCTCTTCTTGTCTCTCTTTTCTTTCTTTTTTTTAAGTTGCTGTATTTTTTTGTCCTTTTTTGTTTACACAAATCCATCATGTCAATGGATGTTTACCGGTTTAATGGATGTTTGATTTCTGTGATTCACAAAGAAAATAAAAGCTTTATTATGTTCATCCGAACCCTCGATTACTAGAAAGGAGATTTAGTTTCCTCACAACCAAAAACACAACTCTCACCTTCAAGCTACACATCCGGCTCGTCCTGAGCTTCGTCCTGAGCTTCGTCCTGAGGCTCGTCCTGAGCTTCGTCCTGAGCTTCGTCCTGAGCTTCGTCCTGAGCTTCGTCCTGAGGCTCGTCCTGAGCTTCGTCCTGAGCTTCGTCCTGAGCTTCGTCCTGAGGCTCGTCCTGAGCTTCGTCCTGAGGCTCGTCCTGAGCTTCGTCCTGAGCTTCGTCCTGAGGCTCGTCCTGAGCTTCGTCCTGAGCTTCGTCCTGAGCTTCGTCCTGAGCTTCGTCCTGAGGCTCGTCCTGAGCTTCGTCCTGAGCTTCGTCCTGAGGCTCGTCCTGAGCTTCGTCCTGAGCTTCGTCCTGAGCTTCGTCCTGAGGCTCGTCCTGAGCTTCGTCCTGAGGTTCGTCCTGAGCTTCGTCCTGAGGCTCGTCCTGAGCTTCGTCCTGAGCTTCGTCCTGAGGCTCGTCCTGAGCTTCGTCCTGAGCTTCGTCCTGAGGCTCGTCCTGAGCTTCGTCCTGAGCTTCGTCCTGAGGCTCGTTCTGAGGCTCGTTCTCGTATTTCGGGTTTCTACTACACATCTTACAAACATGTTTTTATGCTTTAAAGCTACTGTGAGGAACTTCAAACTCAGTCCGGCCTGTTTCCAGAGCTGCTTGTTGTTGTGGTGCCGATACAAAGCAGAGACTCACTGCTGGGAGCTGAATGACGTTCTTGTATTCAGACTCGTACACAATTCCACAGACTCCCGGTTGGCAGTATCTGTTCTCCAGGTAATTGCCTCTCTTTTATTTATTTATTTATTATTTATTTCTTTACTCCTCCGTTCACGTCGATCCTCCCTGAAGCTCCTCAGGAGTTGTTTCTATTGACGCACCATATCCCTGTTTTATTACACCCTCTGAATATCAATGCAGCCGAGCTGCTCCGCTGTACTTTAATTCACCTGCTCGCCCTGTTTTATGTGCGAGGGTGTGTCTGCGTGTTCGGGGCCAGAGCTATAAGTGGAAATGCAAACTTAGCACGGCTTAATTAATTCACACTGTTTAATTGCTGCTCGGTTTATTACACAGAGCACTCACTGGCTGCTTCATGCACGTATCTGATCTGCTGAGGTGACATTTTAGTTTTATTTATTTTAACTATAAAAGCCTCAATGTGTGATCTCATCTTCACTGAAGCAGCAATCGTGAGTTATATAATTATTATATGATACAATAATGATTATCTGCAGAATTAAAATCTATAGTTTGTTGTCTGGAGGTCAAATGTATTCAATGCAGATTTCACTTTTGTGAAAAATGTTTCCAGTAATGCACAATTCCTTCATATTTTACAATGAGCACTGTTTACTACGTCACACTTTGAATGCAGTCGCTTCCTGTTGTGTTTGAGACACTTTCCTTTCGCTTCCGTTCAAACTGACGCTTGTTCAAGTTCAGTCAGATTGAATCTCTTTGATGTTCGAACCGCTTCATATCTTGAACTGGAAGTGTTGCTCCGCAGGGAAACGGTCTCTAGCAGAGACGTACGCGGCGTCTCTACGTCACTCCTCAGTGCAAATATGGTCACTTCCTGTTCACTGGTTACAAAAAACAACATGGCGACAACCAAATAGCCGAAGTCGAGGCTTCATAACATCAGTCCACCAGCCACTGAGTGACGTCACGATGTCTGTGTCACTGTGTCACTCCATGACTCTAGAGACTCAACAGACAGAGGTTTGATTCAGAACGTCCTCAGAGCCGGTGTGACAGACAAAGTAGTAAAATAAACGTTTTCTTTCCTCTCGTCTGAAAGAAGACGAGTTATGGAAGCAAAAGGTCCAAAATCTCAACACCGACCAGAACACGAAGCACAGTATTTGATGGGTGTCTCGTCTTAAAATCTCAATTATGGCAAATAAAACGGTGAATTTTTAGTCTTTGACTTCCACACTCGTTTACTTTCCGCCTCTCTACACACAAGACACACGACCTCTGACTGAACGTTGCATTGAATGTAAATCTTGAATCCAACGAGGCCGTGATTCTGTTTGACAGTTGGTCCCTGCTGTGTTTCCCTCTCACTGGTATTCGCTCTCTCCCTCTCTCCCTCTCCCTCTCCCTCTCTCCCTCTCTCTCTCTCCCTCCCTCTCCCTCTCCCTCTCTCTCTCTGTGTGATGTGTTGACAGAAGCCTCGGCCGTTTACATTCAGGAGGCGAACGCGACCGTCTTTGACCTCGTTGACCCTGCAGCCGCTCGTCGCTCCACGTTCTCCGTCTGGGATCAGACGGCAGCGACTGCTCTTTACTATTTCATCAACTGATTTCATTTCATCTTTTCATATACACCTGAAAATACTTCTTTTTGGACCTGAGAGTTCCAGTGTCACATGACGGAGGAAACAATGACCGCTGCATCCTTGCACTCTTTTTGGCAGGATTGATATGAAGAGTAAATATGTTTACTTAAGAATCAGCATCAGCTTCCAGAAACACATAATGTCCAAAAAGACGACTAATGGTGGGGCGAGGGGGGGGAGGGGTCCAACAAACAGGACTTTAACCAGAAGACTGGTGCTCAACACCGCGTTGTGGTTTTGTTGCCTAAACTTAACTGTTGAAAGAACGATTCGTGTCCCTGAGCAGGAAACCAATAGGTTGCATTTGATGACTATTGTGTTATAGTGCGTTAGATAAGCTGCTTCAGAGAAACGCCTCCAGAGTATCAGTGTGAGGAGAAACATTTCTGATTGAGTAGATCCCGAAGGAGAACCAGAACCTCAGTCTGTGCAGGACTGAGTCTCTATTCTAGCTGCCGTCAGCTCACCGCTCCACTGAGAAAGAGCTGGAGACCCTCACGCCTGTCTGGTTAACAGACCCCCCCTCCGGCTCTCCGTCCTGCACGGGGAGGTGATCTCCTGCATGAAGATCTGCTCCTCTACTCTACCAGATGGCTGCAGTGACATATTGTGTTTTCAACCAGCCACCACAGACGTGTTCAAACACGGCTTCAGAATACTGATTCAAGTAAAGGAGCAGAATAAGAGACAAGTCTCTTCTGGGGTTCTTGCTTCTCTATTTTTCTGTCATTATTTCTGTTTTTACTGACTTTGTCTGGCACAACTGCCCCGACTTCAAAGGTGCACGGAGCAGAGAGACAATCGAGACCACCTGAACCGAGACCAAGTCATGCCAAGACTGGATCAAAACCGAGACAAGACCAAGTTCAGAGTCTATCGAGGCCGAGACAAGACCAAGACTTTAGGGGGTCGAGACCGAGTCAAGACCAAGACTTTAGGGGGTCGAGACCGAGACAAGACCAAGACTTTAGGGGTTCGAGACCGAGACAAGACCAAGACTTTAGGGGGTCGAGACCGAGACAAGACCAAGACTTTAGAGGGTCGAGACCGAGACAAGACCAAGACTTTAGAGGGTCGAGACCGAGACAAGACCAAGACTTTAGGGGGTCGAGACCGAGAGAAGACCAAGACTTTAGGGGGTCGAGACCGAGACAAGACCAAGACTTTAGGGGTTTGAGACAAGACCAAGACTTTAGGGGTTCGAGACCGAGACAAGACCAAGACTTTAGGGGTTTGAGACAAGACCAAGACTTTAGGGGTTCGAGACTGAGACAAGACCAAGACTTTAGGGGTTTGAGACAAGACCAAGACTTTCGGGGTTCGAGACCGAGACAAGACCAAGACTTTAGGGGGTCGAGACCGAGACAAGACCAAGACTTTAGGGGGTCGAGGCCGAGTCAAGACTAATGCTGCTCACACACCGGGCGTGTTTTTTGATTGACGCGCGTCGAGATTACATACAAAGTCTATGCACAGACGCGATGAGACTGGCGCGCCGCGATTTTTAGTCTCATCGCGTCTGTGCATAGACTTTGTATGTAATCTCGACGCGCGTCAGTCAAAAAACGCGCCCGGTGTGTGAGCAGCATAAGACTTTAGGAGGTCGAGGCCGAGACAAGACCAAGACTTTAGGGGGTCGAGACCGAGTCAAGACCAAGACCACATGATCTGGACTCTGAGACCTTCAAAAGGCCGTTGATGAGACCAAGATCAACCTCTGGTCTAAAGAGGTCACATTTCCAGCAACACTTGTCTAAGTGGAACAACTTTATAGTTTTGACCAACGTGTTTCTGTCACAAACGCATTTCAACAACTCTGCAAGCAGAAACAACTAAAACTAAGTTTGTAGATGAGAAATAAATCCTAAAAGATCCTCATCTTTTTGTTCCTCTCTCTCTCTATATATATATATGCAACACTTTATTAAAAGGTTTAAAATGAAAGTGTTTTGAAGGTTTGCCTCATCAAGTCCTCTTTTGCACAAACTTTGTTAATCCTTCTCCAGTTTAAGGACCAACATGGAGTCCCCCATGGCCCTCAGTGGACTCTCAGTCTGGGACCAGGATTGGCCTGAAACCACATGACCATCAACCCAGCCCACCTTTGCAGGCGTGCCATTGGCTGATATGAGTGTGTCTGTATGTGATTGGTTGTGTTTCCTATTTCAATGTTTTCTGAAGTGTTTCCTGATGACTGAACAGCAGCAGAGCTGACGACCGTGTGATCTGGTGCAAAGCTCCAGAAACTAGCCGGTAAGTTGAGTTCTTCCTCATGTTTCTCATGTTTTTGTGTCTAAAACATTTGTGGAGACGACAATTGTTGAAATGTCATTTTGAGGCAGTATTGAGGGAGAACACTGCAGCAACTAAACGTGGTGCAACATAATCAGAGCAACTCGGCACCGTCAATGTACGTCCACTAAAAGAGCTTCTTGTTGCCACTGACAGATTTTTATTATAAGTCTGACAACATTATGTTTTTGTGTCATGTGCTTGTTGCTGGGAGACAGGCGGTGGAAATGTGAGCGACAGTCGTCGGTGTTGTCGGTGTTTGTTCATAAAGTGAAGCTCAGTGTCTGAAAAGATGTTCAACGTGACGGCTGAATATTTAGATATCTATCTCCACAGTGTGGATGCATCACATGACTTCACTGCATTGATCCGTTTCTGGGCCTCTGGCAGTGATATCTTTGTCCGAGGGTTCGTCCAGGTTGCATGCGGTGTGTGAACTCATTGCTGGTGCAGTCCCTGTTCTGATCGATTGGATGTTTGGATGAACTGTTCCTGAGACAAGTGAAGAACACAGACTTCTAATATGCTCATACGTCCGGTATCGTATGAAATGTGAACTCCTCATATTTGGTGCGTTTTCCTTCAAAAGTCCAGCGACATTTGTCAATTTCCACTCATTACATGCGGCCTTTTCACAATAAACTTCCGTCTCGACCCAAAAGTCCTGCATCAGGTGTGAAAACCTTTATTAAAAATCTTCTGTGAGAACTAAGAGACTTGGAGCTGAGAGCCACAGACAGGAAGTAGAAGTAGACGGACTAAGATTGTTGGTTTGGTCGTTTCATTCGAATCGTTTAAACATGGTAACTTCTTGGAATGAGTTTAACAGATGAACACATGAGGTTTGGTGACTTCCTTTGGCTGCTACAGTGTACTGTTGTCTTCACTGTAGAGGTTCAGTGGTGCTGCATTATAAATACCTTTTCAGTGTCATTCCCACTGTGACAAAAATAACTGGCGGGGAAGACACCGATAATTTATGGAAATCTTTGGATTAAAAGTATATTGCCTTATCGGCAGCTCCGGGCAAATCTCTGGATCGTTCTCTTCTGTAACTGCACCGACCTGGAAATGTGTTGGGAAGGTTTGAGGGGATCCTGAAGGCTTCCCCAGAACCTGGTGAGGAAGGTCATTCAGAATAATCTCCCTGTTCTGCAGATACATGAGGTGCACTGTTACGAAGAAGTATTACGTCCCTGTTGAATGCATACTTCATGAAACATACGTACTTTCTAAGCACGGTTGCAGTGTGTACTCAAAGCTTTGTTCATGTAGATCACATGACGTCTCTGGTAGAGACCTGTCAATCACCGTGTAGCCCCGCCCTAAAGCATAGACATAGCAGAGGTTTGATAACGAACAGGAAAAAGATTTGATTCTTTCCTTAAATCCTGAATTCATCAGGACGCAGTTAATGCTGAAGAGTTGTCAACAGTTACTGTTAACAAGAGTCGTTTCTGTTCATCACCCATGAAATGAAGCTGTGCGTATCTGAGTCCAGCTCCTTGTTTCTGTCATGAAGAGCATCATGCATCGCCTCGTTGTACATTCTCATCCAGGCCCGGGTTCGCTCATCGGGGTGAGATCGGTGACACACCTGCAGGAAGGTTAACAGAGTTAAGTGTTTAATATTTAAAGCGCCCTCTGAGGGCAACAGAGGCGACTGCTCATCGTCATTCACAGCGTGTTCTTCACTCGTCATGTACGAGGCGTTCACAGACATCAGCTCCAGGGAATAAAGCCCACGCTGTGTCTTTATTCATTCTAGAAGTGAAAAGAGCCTTGAAATAATTGGCTTCAAAAAACAAAAACAATACTGCGAGAAATGCTGATTTTCAATTATTTCACCTCTCTTCCCTCAATGTACTCTGATGTCTTTTAGTTCCTTTACCTGTGGAGACGTAGGTCAGTGTTTTTATTTTTAACTATTTGTTTTAATCTAAGAAAGACAGATTCATTAAAGTAGCTGCTTCAGGATTTCATCATTTTCCAGTTGCTGAGTTTGTGCAGTTTGTTTCTACTCGTTGTCACATGTTTGCGTTGCTCTGCAGCAGTAAAAGTGTAGTTGGTAGATTATCCACTCATTAAATGGGACCCGATTCATTCATGGGTGAATGAACTAAACGGTTGTTGTTGTTGTTGCAGACATTGACACGTGTTGCTGGACTTTTGGACTTTTGAAGGAAAATGAAGATTTTAGTTTTTTATGCGAACAAAATAATTGTCGGGGCTGAATATTGTTGTTGGATGGCTGGATTTGTCACTATAAATCATATATAATCCATGCAATCAAATCAAATGTAATCCACGTTATGATGAGTAACAGGTGATGAAGAGGAGCGAGCGGTGGATGACTGTCACCCAGGAGACCGTTGTTCGTGTCCCGTGTGAAACCCGTTAACGTTAACTTTTGCACTAAACGCCACTTCTGTAGTTATTTTCCTAAACCGAACTGCTTCACTTTGCTGACATTTGGAGGAAAACTTAAAAAAAAACGACTAACTTTTCGTCAAATATCTTACAAACCGTTGAATGAGGATACGTTAAAGCTAGTATGTTCATACAGTATGTTCTCATTTTCTTCTCTCAGAGTTGGTATGCGACTATACATTTACTCATTTACTGGACTGCAGTTGTACTTTCCAACTCTATTTCTGGGGGGAAATATTTCACTGTTCCTTTTTAATCGGCTGCATTTAGATCAATCTAAAAAACAAAACATGATGAATGTGTACAGTGTGATGACTCGTTAGCGATTCAACTGCATGAAATGTCCTCCTCCACTGTCAGCTGTAGATTTCGTCTCACTGCCAAGTGGCCATTTACAGTTCATCGCTGTCGGACTCATGAATTATTTCTACATCTTATGAAACAGAAGTTTCTGTCGGTATAACGACGTGACGGTTAAAGGTGCTGCTGCGTGTTTTCCAGCAGCTTCGTGACGACGTCCGCTGAGGATTAAGTGAGAAAGTTTGGATCGATGTGGTCGGACGGGGGAGGGGGGGGGAGGATGGGGGGGGGGTCGAGGAGTCACCGCCACACTCCTCATTAGGACTCGCACACGGAATGCAAAATGGTGAAAGTGACAGCGGCTTAAACCCTGAGGAGTGATGACGGTGAAACGGCCGCCGTGGTCGCCAACTGTCTGCGTGCTTCATGTTGTTCTGCTGATCTTTATCTGGAGGGAATCACACATAATGTAAACACTCGGGTTTCACAGTCTTTTGTAACGGAGGCAGACCACCACAGGTGGACAAAGACCACCTCTGCTAGCTTTCAGGAAATGCTAATTGTCGCTTTTGTTGATGCAACTATTAACGAACTAAACAGATTTTCGTCGTGTTTCCGTTGAATTGTCAATCAAATTTTTAGCAAAATGTTTGACGTGTTTTCATCAGCTGGTTTTCAGTGAAAGAACTTGACTACGCAAAGCAGAATTTAACGATATGATCGACGCTTTACACACGGCTGTAATCCGCCAGTGAACAGAGAAGAAGAAGTAAAAGTTGTGAACCAGAAGCAAAAGGAGTTTTCCGGGAACTAGTTTGAGTACGTTTTTATTCTTTTATGTCAACGACAATTGTTTCATGTTGTTAAGACGAAGATGATGTAATGATATAGTTTTAATGATCACATGGCCTTTTTGTGTCTTAAAGCTGCATTCTCACTAATGTCCACCAGGGGGCGACTCCTCTGGTTGTATAGAAGTCTATAGAAAACGACTCTACTTCTCTCTTGATTTATTCCCTCAGTAAACATTGTGAACATGAGTTTATGTCTCAATCTCTAGTTTCAAGTCTTCTTCCGTCTCTACGTCACTCCTCCTCTGTCCACATATGGTCACTTCCTGTTCACTGGTTGCAAAAGTCCAGGTGTGTAACGGCCACAGCTGCATTGTTTGGGATGCTACAGCGACTTTGAACCTGTATTTTTATATCTGATAATCTCTTTTCATGCCTCAGTGCGTTTTTACACCCTCACAACTCTGCACCTCATTTTCATTCATACTTTGATTTCATCACTGTATATGTTTTTAGCATCGTCACTGCTGCAGTGACCCAGTTTACCACCAGCATCCTTCACATCTCCTCCTCCCTCGTGGTGTGTGTGTGTGTGTGTGTGCGCGTGTGTGCGCGTGTGTGTGCGTGTGTGTGTGTGTGTGTGTGTGTGTGTGTGTCGGATCTATGCACGAGCGTGCCCACATGCTCGACTGAGCTGAGAAGGTTCGTCAGATCATGCAGCTTATCTCAGTGTCTGGCTGCTGCTCGGAGCAGATTAAGATGTTCTGTTTCAGCCTCACACACGTTTTTGACTTTCCAGCATCCCCTCAGTGACCGATCTCCTCTTCTACGACTCCATGGCCTCGACCTGTGAACATGGGCGCCAAAATAAAAAGGAACAAGTTCCGGTCCTCGCGTGCTCTGCTCGGGAACCGCTTGCTTTTTGTTTTTGCCACCGATGTTATCAGGTTCATCTCTTCCAGAGATTCACGGTCTTTTTCCGGCGTGTGGTTCACAGCAAAGACTGTTTTGATGTCTGACTCCGTATAATTTGTCACAGACATGAGGAAAAGTCAATATTTATGTGTAACTCAACACTTCCTGTTCAAGATAAAAACCCTCGAGCGTCTTTCTCCGGACAGAATCATTTGTGAACGCGAGGCTTTTATTGCAGCGACTCGCACGGCTCCATAAATAAAATGAGGTCCAGCTTTTAATTGTTTTATTTTTTACTTTTCTTTTTTAAATAAATATGAAAGACATTCATAATGAAATGACACATTCTGTCCATTATGAAAACGCAAACTCTGTAGAAAGAACGCAGTCCGTGTGGACAAACACACTTCATTTCCTTTATCCTTCACAATAAAAGTACCGTTATTTTAGCTGCTTTCTCTTCCTCCCTGCAGTATGAGCAGACTTGTTGTTCTTGAAGAAAAGTCATCAAGCAAAGCTCCGCTAAATTTGTTGACAAATGCATTTAATTTCCTAGAAACTGTTCACAATGATAGTTTTTTTGTTTTTTTTGTAATTTAAAAGCTTTGATTATGAAGCAGCAGCGTCTGGTGGTGGTGACTTCCTAATGCGTCCTAAAGTGTCTTGAAGGTTTCTCTTTACACCGCATGAAACTGTATTCGTGTTAAAATCACTGCCAAAAGAATCTCCATCTCAAAGTCTCAAAGTCTCAAAGAGTTTTAGTGTTTTTCTGATTGACGAGAGTTTTCT
The DNA here is from genome assembly GCA_028022725.1 of Lycodopsis pacificus. Taxonomy (NCBI): domain Eukaryota; kingdom Metazoa; phylum Chordata; class Actinopteri; order Perciformes; family Zoarcidae; genus Lycodopsis; species Lycodopsis pacificus. The sequence continues at coordinate 1,685,849 of CM051702.1, forward strand.
GCAGGAATCAGGTTTAACATGTTAAGATCTCACCTTTAAACGCTTTAACCGTGTGTGTGTGTGTGTGTGTGTGTGTGTGTGTGTGTGTGTGTGTGTGTGTGTGTGTGTGTGTGTGTGATGCTGTTCAAAGTGGTCAGATTGATATTTTCCCAACAAAGTTTACATCGACTCCTGCAGCAAAGCTCCACAGATATTGTGAGAGGACGAGTTCGCAGTAATTGAAGGCGTCTTTTGATGATCTGCACGTCTGCGCTCCCACTTAGACCCTCGTTGCCTCGACGTTCAATCTGTTGCAGCGTCTTTGAAATTGTTACAGGAGCAACATTTGGGATTCAGGCTGCAGTTGAAATTCTGGAAAGACATTTGTCAAATGTACAAACAGCTGCTTTTCAATCTGTATCTGAACATGTGCTTGGCTGTCTGGTGTGTTCCTGTGTTTCCCTGCAGGGATTCCCTCAAAACACACACAAATGAAGCTTGAAATGAATACACGAGCTGTATGGAGAGCAGCGGAGTCTTCATGTCACGTCACTGTAATTATTGTTCTCCATCGTCTACACTTCACCGAGCTTCCTCTTCTCGTTCTTTCTTCCCTCGCTGCCTTGCCCTTGGTCTGTGTGTGTGTTACAGATTGCTAGCAGGCTTTGGATGTCACATCTAATTAGTCTCAGGTGCCGTGTTTCTCCTCACCCACCACCGCTCCCCCCGTGACTTTGACCCATTAATGCCGAACCTCTGCCGCCAATTCGTTCTCACCCAAATGAGTTGTCAATGAGGCTGCTTGATCGCGCCCCACTTGTGTCAAACTTCTCCCAACGGTGAACGTCCACTCGCATGCGAGCACTCACCTCTGCTGAAGGTGATCCACAGGTGACTCACAGAATTCATGTCTCAACTTTTTATTTTTCTTCATTGGCCGCTAACTGCCAAAGTCTAATAATGATAGATTTACAATCAAATGACTATTTCTGCCTGATTTTGCCGGCTGAAATGAATACTGTTGGTTGTATTGTAAGTATAAATATTAGAAGGAAAGATTTAAGTTATTTAGTTTCAACATAATCCTGAAAAAAGAGGACAGAGCTGCAGACGTCAGCTAAAGTCTGGTAGCACAAGTCAATGCTTAATGTGTCAAAGCTGCATTCTCTCTAGTGGCCACCAGGGGGCGACTCCTCTGGTTGTATAGAAGTCTATAGAAAATGACTCTACTTCTCTCTTGATTTATTCCCTCAGTAAACATTGTAAACATGAGTTTATGTCTCAATCTCTAGTTTCAAGTCTTCTTCAATACAGCATGATGTTCATTTAGTACATGATGGTCCATTTAGAGTCACACAGACCATGAAGCAGGGGATGCTTTAGGGCGGGGCTACACGCTGATTGACAGATGTTGTCTAGTCTGGGAGTTGTTCTTGTTTTCATCTTAAAACTTTAACCCTTTCACACTGTTTTCACTTCATGAAAGTTCATTTGTAACATTTTGGTCGCAGTGAAATGTTCTTTAGTGTTCAAGTCTCAAGTCACATCCTGAGTCCTAAACACTGAGGTTTGAGTCCGAAACAAGTCATGCTGCCGTTTGCGCCTCTGGGTGTAATTTTGAACCGACGTCTTTGCATACTACAATGTTTTTTTGTTTTTTCTTCACCACCATATAGTTTTTGTACGGTATCACAACTATCTTTGGTATCATTTTTCAAATTTGTGACTCGAGTCCACCCCTCTGACGTTAGGTTGTACTTAGCTCCGCCCTCTCGTGTCACTTCTGGTTGCAAAAAAAACAAGATGGCGACGGCCAAAATGTCGAAGTCAAGGCTTCAAAAGGCAGTCCACAAACCAATGAGTGTCGTCACAGGTGACTTTGTCCACTTCTTACATACGGCGTGTCAATAACAAGCTGATGAAACTGGTTAAATAAACGTTTTTCAGTCACAAACCTCCACAATGACGTCACGGCTTCGACACGTTGCAGACATCTGGATCTTGACGGTTCTTTAGCGCTGAGTTACGGTTGCTGACCGTCTGATTTGACAACTGCTGTTTGGCTGAGAGGTTTACCAAACAGTCGCTTTTAATTTATCATCTTTTTTATTAAGTTTCAACCTGATGCAGTGACTCAGCTGAGCTGCTGTCTCTCCCCGTCGGACCTGATTCTGTCTCCGGCTCCACGGCTCCAGATGAAAGACTCCACGGGGCCATGAATCACATTAACGAGCCGCTTCTTGGCTCCGCGTGCCTGCACAGAAAAGAGCTGCAGCTCTAAGAACGAGTGGAAGCTTTTCTGTATTTACCTCTTCAACCAAATATGTACAAAAACCTACTGTAGTCTCAAAATCAGATCACAAATAAGTCAGTGTTTGCTGTCTCGCAGCTTTCAAGCAGGCTGATGTGCTCTTTTGTTTTCATCAGCGTTAAGACAGAGAAATCTGTTCCTGTGGACGGCTGAACCAGCAGAGGATGAGACTGGGAATGCATCACCTGGAGGGATGTGCTGCTAAACAGTTAAAGTGAAATATCACTTTAATATCCCGCCGAAACAGCTCGCTACACCGCCGTGATCCACGCGTTTGTCTGTTTGATCAACAGCGCTGCCCTTGCTGTCTCGGTAGTCTGAGCCAGTTTGTCTCAAGAAGCTCTCCGAGGCCCAAAAGGATACGTCTCTTTTTTTATGGGCGGTATTTACAGAGACGCGACTCAATGTTTGTCCCCACTGAAAACGTCGCTCCCGCCTCCTGAAACTGTCCGGAGATTTACTCTTTACTCTCGGTTTAATCTCTGCTAAAGCGCCGTGGATAGTGTGAGACGCCGGCGGGTCTTTGGCGGTCGTGGGAAAAGCGGCGGATGGTCTGCGTGTCGGGGTCGTGCCCTGGATTCAACCGGAGCTTTCTTAACTCCTCTTGTTCCTGCCGACTCCTAATTCCTCTTTGCTCGCCAATTAAAAGTGGAAGAGCAGAGAAGTGTGGGAACACTTTCACGTCGGTGTCAGTTTCCATTTAGAATTAAACGGAAAACCCATTTCATACAGAGATCATTAGTTGTATTGGGATGTTTATGGTTCATTGCCCGACCCCTAGGTTGGGAACCACCAGACTAAACTGCACTAATGCCGCTTAAACGCCATTATTAAGAACAACGCATGTCATACATCAGTCACAGGGGCTGTGGATACTTCTGTACTTTTATTGAAGCATGAATTTGAATGCATACTTGTAAAGGAGTGTGTTTGGTTGTTTTGGCACATTTTAAATCTGCGTTTCAAAGGCGACTAGAGCCGGAATACTGAGCGGATTCTAACAGAACTAACACACACACACACACACACACACACACACACACACACACAAGGTTAGCATGTGTCGCTAGCTACTGTAGCTACACTTGTGTATGTTTGTGCACTGACTGTAAAACTCTGATGCAACTTTATCTATGTAGCACTTTTCCATCCAGGTGGAAGATCATCAGTTACCGTTGAAGTCAGATAGAATGTGGATGAAGTCGAGATAAAACATGAGACTTAATTACAACAGACACATAAATAATACATGCGAGTTCAAACCAAGAAGCAGGAATACAACATTTGAATATTAAGATCAGCAACCGACCGGTACAATGAAATAAGAATGAAGTCAAATTAAATCCAGTTAAGTATTTAAAGACAGTTTACCAATAAAAATAAATTAAATAAGGAAGATAATGAAATAAGAAATAATAATGTAATACAATAAAGTAAATCTTAATTAAGACAAATAAACACATAAATGATCTTTATTGAACCCCTCCACAAATATATGAACCTTTTTTACCGCTCTGCCTCTTAATCCGTCACAACTGTAAATCCATCGACTCCTCCTCCGTCAGCCGAAGGAGGAAAGTCGGTATCGGCTGCGTGTAGCGGCTCAGCGCTCCGCTAAGTGAGTCAATTGAGAAAATGCGAAACTATTTTTCCATTTACTCTCGCCCAAAAAAAAAAGCGGGTGCTCTGACAAAGTGGAGTGTAGAGAGACAGCTCGCCCGTTTGCATTCACCGCGAAGCAGAAGAGAACCTGAAGAGTCGGCTGCAGCGGAACACGGCGGTTTGTGATCGAAAAAGGGGGATGAAAAAACATCTGCGGCAGATGTGTGGCTCTAATTGACCGGAGGGAAGTGATCGCTCGGGGGTAACTAGCCACCGGGGCTAAGTGGGCTTCATTAAGGCTTTGATTGGTGTCATCGCTTGGTTCACCCAGGTAGCTTTGTGCTGAGACGATCAATGCTAATGCTGGTTTGGACTCGTGCAGTAATCACGGGGGTATTTGCCCAGCACGTTATGGATGAGCGCATTACCGCTGGTCTTGTGGGTCGTTGCTCATCCGTCTCTCTCTCGCAGGCCTCGGCCTCGTTCACACATGGAGGGGATGACCACGTGACCACGCCGCCTCGGATCAAACCTCGGAGGAGGACGAGCCGGTCGAGCGGGCGTCTCCTCCCGACGAGCCGCTTGCGCAGATTGAACATGACGATGAATCAACGGGCCCCTTCAAGCTGTCGCGCGCCGCCTCCGTCAAGCACGTGCTGTGAAAATGACCCAGCTGCTTTTAAAGGGCGGCTCCGTAACTTGTTGGTTTTTATATTCTGTTCTGTCCCAGCGGTGTTGGTTGAAGTACTTGTGTTTTAGCCTCAAAGTGTTGTTTTTATAAGCCCTTCTAAAACATACATATAAAAAAGACATTTATCCTCACAACATATATAGGTTAAGACAACAACCCTACTTAGTTGTGTTCAGCCAACACAACTACTTAATTCGTTTTCGGAAAAGATCGTTATTTGGGTTCAAATAAGTACTGAAGTGCGTTCATCAGTTACATGACAAATGAATCCACATTGACTTCTCGTTTCACACAGCGGCCTCTGCTGAGACATCGCTGTTCATCGGATCGATCCCCCGCTCCCTCCCGCCCGCCTTGTGTGAACAGAGGGTTCGTGGAATATTTACAAATGACTGCGTGTTACTTTTTCATAGTAATTCCTGATTCAAATCAGGAACGTCGAAGTAGGCCGACTTATGTTTTGGACCCGATAGTCACACAATTAGACAAACAAACACAGTGATGGAGGCGGTGGTCGACCTGCAGCTCTCGTGTTGTAAAAGGGTGAAATGAGTGTTTATCGATGGGTCGATGGCTTTGAAGAGAGCGTAGATAAGAGCTTCAGGTCCCTGTAGAAAGAGCCCGTCTGACAGAGATGTATAGAGGTGAAAATATTCTGCATACACTTAAACACATATTTATGTTTTCAGGTGGCAGAAATGAGTTTCTCTGCTGCTCCCGTTCACATCCGCGCTACCTCGCTATCACACAGCTCGTTACGACGGGAAGTGAAGCTGTTGAATCGCTCTTTAAAGTCACAAGACCCCATTGACAAAAACGTCTTCACTTTAAGAGATCCCAACTAACCCGTCCAGTTATTATTATTCCTGTAGAGCAGAGGTCTTCAACGTGTTTCAAGCCAAGGACCCCCAAACTGATAGAGAGATGGAGCAGGGACCCCTGACTAAATATATTGTATAACATTGTGTTTTATATTGAACTGGGCCTAGTGCCATGTATAAACATACCTCTTTATTGTGCATGCAACACAAAGCTATTCAAAGAATACACAGGTTCATATATTCATGTTGTTGTTTTAAACATGTGTAAGGTACAGTGAGTCGGGAGGCCGTGCCACTGACATTCATAAACATAAACTGATACCAATGCCAATATCAACATTGTCTGTCAATTGCATGATAATCATGCACACAAGATATTCAAATTGATGTTTTCATTTTAAACATGGAAACGAAAATGAGTGATGGTTAGTGCCACTGCCATCATAAACATACCTGTTATCTTGCATACAATACTGAACTATTAAAATAATGGACAGATTCATGTTTAGAGACAAATAAAAAAAATTTATAAAATTGTCTAATCAACCAAAAGTTTCGCGGACCCCCTGCAGTACCGTCGCGGACCCCCTGTTGAAGACCTCTGCTGTAGAGGAATGAAGCAGCACAACATTTTTATTTTGTGGTCAAAAAATAACATATAGAGTTTATATTATACTGAAATGGACGATGGATAATGTGCTGAGGAGACACATTTTTCCATTGTTCTAAGCAGCAGCTTAGTTTCTGCTTGTTTCTCTGGAATAAACCCACTCGTTGCCTGTTGTTTTGAGGCGGCGCAGCAGAAGAAGAAGGAAACGTTTCCTCATCCTGGACGGAGCGGCGAGCGGACAGACGGCGGCTCCGTGCTGTCGGGGCTCCCAGCGGAGCTCCGACACTGATTGTGTGGGAGGAGAAGATTGTTTTGGCCATAATGAAGGATGTGTTTGTTAACCTTGTGACTTTGCTGTCGATTGGGACCTCATTGTGTGCAGCTGAGCACTGTCGTGGAGGTGATTTGAGCTTCTTACAGCTTTGATTATGTAGAATTAAGCCTTAGATAAAGGTACAAACAGCCCATGGGAGTCATCCATGTCCTCGGAGAATCATCCTTCTTCCAGGTCTTTGGCCTCGAAGGGTCGATCCATGATGGAGATGGATGTTGGAGGAGGCGGTGGACGTTCGGTGTCGAGGTTGGATAAGGAGGACAGGACTAATAGAAGAATATAGTGGATGTATTTAATGAAACCAAGCAAAAAGCTTTGATGGTGTAATCCTATAAAACACTCTCACCTCTGAGTTGTATTGACTCTAAAGTACAGAAACAAACATCCAGTCATTTATTGGCTCAATGCTTCAGAACGTTAACACTTTCAGCGCTGTTTGCTGACAAAGACACTGATGATGTAATGTCAACAAATGACACGTGGAGTATCGATAGGCGCACACATGAGTACTGATAAGCAGACACTGCAAAAATGAAACTCTAAGTAAGATGAAATATCTTAAATCAAAGCAATATATGCGATATTTCTTCTCACCAGGCAGTTTTTATGTTTTTCACTTGTTTCAAGCGTTTCAGTCCTGAATTATCTTAATAAGTATTATAACTTGTTACTGAGATTTTATTACTGGTTCTGAGCAAGTTAATGCTTGAAACTAGAATTGCCATGATTATAAGGCTGCTTGATAGGCTAATGTAGAATTAGTCAAACCAACCCTATTAAATTCAGTTGGACACAACCCAAGTAAATGCGTTGAACCAACCCTAATAAATTAAGTTGATCCTACTCAAGTACTTTAAGTTGGATCAACATAATTGTTTTATGCTTAAAGAAAGCATTTTAATCATGTGGAAATCCTTTCCATGATTTTGTTAAGTTCGTTGAAAGCGTCGTTTTTTTGTGCGTAGAAGGTTAGAGTAAACCCCAACATTTTACAGAGTTGGTTAATTATTTTACAACTGTATGATTATAAATACTATATTTCAAAATGTCCCTCCTATAAGCAAAGCTCTCCAAGTTTTACTGTACTTAACTCTCAGTAAATAATCAATGTTAACAATTTGATAATCCTTAAATTACTATAGTGGCACCAAACGTACTAAGCTAAATTACGAAAAGTACTAACGGAAAAAATCTATACTGAATCCAATGCTACAGGTCGGATATGCTACTGGTTTACACGACAGGAGTTTGGTGAGAGTATTATTATGATCCAGGAAACTGTAGTTCGTAGATATCTCACAAAGTTTTTTTGGTACGTAATGCACGTAATCATGAACGAGGACGTGTCCAACAGCCAGTGACCTATCAGGAGATCGCTGTTCGGTCCCCGTGTGAAACGACAAGTCTTGATGTTTTTGTCACGTAACTTCACTTTCGTCGTTATTTTAACCCAAACGATGAACTTTTCCGAAACTTCATTTAGTATTTTTGTTGCCAAAACCTAACTAAGTCGTTTCCTTTGAAGACGGAAGTTTATTTTGAAAAAAATGTTTTCATGTAACGAGTGTAAATTGACACGTGTTGTTGGATTTAGGTTAGAAAACGCACTAAAAGTGAGGAGTCGTACTTTCGTAGGCTATCATATGAGGATACCTTAACATTTTCATCACCTTGTGTTAGACTTCAGGCATCTCACAAAACCCAATTAAAAAAACACTCATTGACTTTGAGACGAGGGAAGTGGAAGTGCACAGAAATGCCGACTCATTTCCTGTTTCTTCTGACTCACTTTATTGAGCTATATAAATAAAATAGACTCGACTCCACATATTGCGTTGCTCCCGGTTCAGAGTCGGACCTTTAGTGTTGGGGAAACAGCACACTAGCATTCAACTTTTAATCAAAGCAGCAGCTGTAGTTGGTGGGGGGGGCAGAGCCTGGCCTCCCCCCTGGGTAATCAATTTGCAAAGGCAGATGCTCAGCAGGGCACACGCTTCTGTGGCTTACAACAGCTGTTCTCAAGCACATACCAAGAAACATTCTGTCTGTTTTTGTTCCTTCTACACTCGTTTGTTTGTTTATTGATCCGAGCGTCGCTCGCGGAGCAGCTTTCACCAAACTTCTGGCCCATTGTTTTAAAAACCACACACCGAGCACCTCGAGGGAGACGACGACGGCAAAGAAGCACATGTTTCCACCTTTTCCCCTTCCCTCTCTTCCTCCCTTTTTTATTTTCTTGCCGGTAGATATCTATTTCTCATGCAGCACCTCCAGCGCCGGACAGGTGGAGGCAGATGGCGCGACGTTGGCGGCCATTGAAAAATAAAAAGGTTTCCTGGATCTGAGACACTGATGGATAGCAGGTAAAGCAGCTGCGAGCGAACAGAAGAACCGGCGGCTTCATCAAAGAGTCAAAAGAGGGAACGCAGAGGGACAGGAAGTGGAGTCGTTGGAGTAAACGGACAGATTGAATGCACTGAAACACTCGTCGGCACGCAGAGAGCCACCTGTCTGCACCTGTGTGCCACTTATGGAGTGTTGAGAGTGCCACGCGGATCATTTACAGATCATTCACAAACTGATACAAGCAATCCTGATTCATACAATGTGCATACAAATCATTGATTCATTGACTCTTTTTAAAAGGTTACGTTTCATCTCCCCGGTCGTTTGTCTCCTTGACGTTTAAACTTTGCGTTTCTTGTTTACTTTAATTTGCTGACATGTTTTTCGGTTTCCCGCCTGAAGATGAAAATGAGGTCCAGCTGAGCAGCATTTAAAGGTTAAAGGTTCCCTGTGGAGTCCTGATTATATTCAATGTGTCTCACCAAAACAAAAGTCTAACAAACAATTAAAAGAGTGAGCCACTCGTCCTCCACCACCTTCAACCGCTCCAGCTGCTTCTTAAAACCTTTTCTACGATGTGTTTTCATTCATAAAGTGGAGCAGACTATTCTATTGATCTGTATCCATATGAATGAATCAGCGTGGTTTCATTAGTGTCATGCACACAACTCTGCCCAGTCCACATGGATCTCAACCAGATCCACCAAAAGTAAAGCAAACGATATAATCTTCACAATCGATTTTAGAAATTTTCTGTAAAAATTCACAGATCATTTATGAAACATACTCTATCATGAAGTTTAGAATTCCAACAAAACGTTTTCTGAGTTTTTACATTTGCAGGTAAATTGCCTCTTTTAATTCATCTTGCAAAGTATTTACAGTAGAGAAGACATTATTTTAAACTCATAATTTCTGAATATTTCAGAACTGTTTATTTTTAATAGGTATGTCTGAGGTTGTGTAATACGAGGTGATGACTGTAGATAATATAGTGCAGGTACTGTGATGTGATGACCTCGTCGCCGGTGACTTTGAAATGTTTTCCACATACTCTGCAAAAAGATACAAAAAATATGAATAAAAAATAGATCAAAACTGAGTTAGAGCAGAGGAGTCATGGAGGGCGAGCAAAGAGGGAGCAAATGTGTGTAGAATGAGAGACCTGTGACACGAAGGCACAGCCGAGGTCAGAGTGTCAGCACACACACACACACACACACACACACACACATCCTCTCAGAGCTCTATAGTGTCGGCCTCACGAGATCGTCTCTGTTTGCTTCATCCGCCGTGAGGAACTCAGGAACAGCGACTCTCGAGGCGGCCGGCTCACACGGGTCCATGCGTCCGGTCTGGACTCAGGCTATTTACACATTTCAATGTTTCTTTACTCGACAGTTTCTGTAAAATGCAAAGTCTTTACACTTCAGCTTGTTTGCTAAATTGTAGGTTCATTAAATTGAATGCACGGTGACTTCAAGCTGATGAATAAAACAAAATTAGACATTTCATGAAGCAGACATTTGGTTCTCTGCACACATTTCTGCTGCAGAACACGAGGTGATGTTTAAGATTTGACTGATGAAAAGTCCTTTATTCCAACAATGGACAAGAGAGAAAACAACTCAGACTCCTGAGGATTAATGCATGTTCAGAGAAACGACGGTTTATTATATCACATTCATATGAATTTGCTCTTCAAATAGGCCAGGTGTATCTTGTGACCTGAGCTTTGGTAAAGGTCTCGGTTTTAATTGCACCATCATCAGATACTACCAGATACCTTTTCATTTCATTAAGAAAAACATGTCCTCCACTTCCTGTCCCCTTTGGTGTGGGCGGGACTTAATTGCTGAAGTTGACTGCTCCAGCTGGATTCCAGTCCTTTGCTTTGTGTCCGTTTGTTTTTCATTAGAATTCATGGACGTGTCGGTGCCTGTTGCTCTCCGACGCTCCAAACTCGCTCCACTTTTCTATATCCGGCACCAAATGGGCTGAAACTCCAATTCCAGAGGCTTTACAGCAGGTAGAGCGCGGTGAAGGTCAAGGCGCTCACAGACGGGGGGGGGGGGGGGGAACACATAAATGGTTTCTACCTTCGTGTCGATTTCCTCCGGGGAATTTTCCACTCCAGAGACGAGTGGCTGTAAAACCACAACCTACCTCCCACTCCCAATGTCTTCATCTCTGTTTTGGCACGTTTATTTATATATATATATATATATATTTAATATAAAGTGCTGTTGATGCCTGGTGCTCCTCATGTGTGAGAGGAGGAGATCCATGTTGGTCCTTGTGCAGCATCTGCTCTTGTCTCAGAGTTCTCCCTGTGTGAGGGAGATCTACATCTCATGGAAATTTATTTTGACATTGTTGTTTGAATCATACACTTATTGCAAAAAAACAGCAAGATATAAGGAGAAACACAATTTCTAATAATATCAATTTTCAAGATGCAGTGAAACCATTGTCTTTGTAATATTTATATATTACAACAAACGGCATCTTTCAGCCAAGAGAGCGCAGTTCGTTCCCCGTGTGAAACGTGGTCCAAGTTGATGTTTTTGTCACTTTGTTTCCGTGACGAGTCACCTCATCAACCCAAACAACAATCGTTCAACTAAACCCAACTGAGTAGCTTCCTGTGAAGACGGAAGTTTATTTTGAAAAGACGACGTGCATGTGACAGAAATAACAGAAATTGGTGTTTCTGGCTCTCGTAGGAAAACACACGAAGAACGAGGTTTAACTCATCGTAAGATATCACGACAACCGTCATGAGAGGATGCTAATGCTAAGATAAATGATATGATTACGTGATGTCACAGCGGTGCATGAACTCACCTTGTTTCTGAGGCGTTTATGATCTGATATTGGCATCAGAATAACTCCAGCTCTTCACATGTAGTGCAAAGACGAACAGGAACAGGACTTTGAGATCAAGACTTGGTACCCGAGTTAAGATATTTGGGGCCTTTAGGTCTTTCTGTTCAAAAATACTCAAAATGATACCACAAACACACCAACAACCAGCGACGCAGTAGAAGAACTAAACATTTAAAGTCAGGTAGAACGTATTGCAGAGCTGCTGTGTTGCAGTGCATCAGTCTCACTGGTGTGTGTTTTATTTGTGCCTGAGTTGTAGTTGGGCTTGATAACTGTCTGCACTGGGACGGACTCATTTTGGAAAAACATCTGTTTCAAAATGAACTTTAAAGATGCAAGAATCGTGACAGAAAGCACTCAAAGTCTGCTGAACGCGTCCTCACGTCTCCGGACTCCGTTCACGTTTTGAGTAGAACTCCTGCATGCATCACAGCAGAGTTATGTGGTCATTTCTCCGGCGTTGTCGCTCTGCCACATTTGGCCTTGTGACTAAAATCAATAGCAAAAATGATCAGCAGTCACCCATCTGTAATGTCTGCGACGGTGAAATCCATAGCGGAGGATGAGGATGAGTCGATTCCTTGTTTTCCAGACCGCGGGCTCATTAACCCGCGGAGCAGGAACCACTCTATGGATCAGGCCGATCTGATGGATCAGGCTGATCTGATGGATGGCGTCGTCTGGAGGCAGAGCGAGAGGACGGACATGCTTTATGACACTGCTACTGTAACTACATCTCCTGGCCTTGGACACGGTTTGGAGATGTTGTTGATGGTGTTGATACACAACAGCTGATTGATATCCGTTGAATCGGCTGTTGTTGATTCTGTTGACGCTTTATTTATCCAGGGAGGGTTTGCTGAGCACGACACCTCGTCTCATCAGGTGATCAGAGCGGCATTTCAGACTAGAGGGGCGCCGTCCGCTGAAACAGCTCCGCTAGAAGTGTTGCTGACCAGAGGGGCATTAATACCAACTCAAAGGGCATGAATGGTATGCATACGAATGGGACAACACTTTGCTGCACCATATCAGGTGACCTGCTGACACTAAAGCGTGTACAATGGTGGGTTTGTGTCATAGACCACATAGAACAGGTGGACGTTGTCTTCGTGACGTCACTCATTGGTCGTCTTTGAAGACATCTTGGCAACCAGTGAACAGGAAGTGACCATATCTGGACTGAGGAGTGACGTAGAGACGCCGTATACGTCTCCGGTAGAGACCTGTCAATCAGCGTGTAGCCCCGCCCTAAAGCATCCCCTGCTTTATGGTCTGTGTGACTCTAAATGGACCATCATGTACTAAATGAACATCATGCTGTAGTGAAGAAGACTTGAAACTAGAGATTGAGACATAAACTCATGTTTACAATGTTTACTGAGGGAATAAATCAAGAGAGAAGTAGAGTCATTTTCTATAGACTTCTATACAACCAGAGGAGTCGCCCCCTGGTGGACACTAGAGAGAATGCAGCTTTAACACATGAAGCTTTGACTTCACTCGGCAGAACCGGAGGTTGCTGCTTGTTGTGCAACAGCTGTTTTGATCTCTGCATTCTCTACTTTGTTTGTCGTGAAGTGAATGTGCTGAGAGTGATTCAGTTCATCAGATGCCCTTTGAGGTGATGACGTTTGCATGTACGGTGGCTGTTAGTTGCCAAACTACTCTGATGGAAGCGCAAAAAACGCAGAATATCGAACCTTTCGGAGTCTGAGTTTAAATGCGAGGTCAACAATATGAACTTGGAGCGCAAAGAGCTTTACTCGCGAAGCCCTCGGGCATTTAGACGGACAAGAGGCGATCGAGAGGAGCACTTGGTTGGCGCCTTTGAGCAAACATGACAATGCAATGTCCTTTAATGTCTCAACATATCCTGGTTGAGTTTTTAATAAAGAACAAAACACCAATGACTGCTCCAGCTCGGTGTTCATGGAGCCGTCGTTGAAGACGTCGTGCGTCTCTTCTCAGCGAAGATTCACGGCCGTCAAACCTGCAATGTTTGGGAAAAACAAGCTTTTATGTCTTCATCGTTTCACAGACGGAGGACGTTCCTCGTAGCGTTCCCCCTCAGCTCACTGATTGATAGATTCAGTGAAGTCGTTCTGTGAAGCCATTCCTTTAAAACGATAAAAGGAAGGGGAAGGGGGGGGAGGGGGGGTGAAATGGACAAATACGTTGACATTGTAGTTTCTCCGGGGGAACGTTCAGCTTTTATTGATTTTACCTTGATTACTCTCAGGCTCACCAGCGTGCATACAAACACAGTCAACCGTTTTTTTTTACAAATGAACTCTGAGCAGATAAGAAGCAGAATTCTTTCTTTTATTCTTTCTTTAACTCGACCTTGGACGAGGCTCCGTCTCATTACCAGAAAAGGAAATAAGCTCTCCGAAGTGCTCCGGCCTTTCATGTCTCTCTCATCTCAGGCATGTGGGACATGAGATGGGGGAGGAAGGGAGGACCCCATTAAAAGCACTCCCATTGCCCTTGCACCAGCCACAGCGCGGGAGGATCAGACACATGATGGGAGGAGGCGTGGGACTTCTGAAGGTCCACAGCAGACGACGTCACAGGTGGATGACAGCGATGAGCTGATGTCCAGTTGTTCACGCAGGTGTAGACGTACAGTGTCTCTGTATGTCTGGTACTTTTTAACTCCTGCGCTCCTGTTTTCAGATGTTTCACACGTTGGCTCAAACTGCTCTGACAGTGTGATGACGTCATGCTTTAATGTGCAATCGCGTACAATTTAAATATTGTTGTTCCTTTGGGAGTTTGTGAAGTTCTCACAGTGGGTTGTTTTGAGTCAGGAGCTGGTGACGTGGACCCTATTTCAGGATGTTTGTGTCTGAAGTCGGGTCGTGGATTCAGACGCTCGCTGCAGGGTTTTCAGAAACGACTTCCACAATAAGATGAAAGCAAATAACTTAAATGTAATTAATTAGAAATACGGCCAATTTTCTTTTAAAAGCTTTAACAGCAGGAGATCTTTGACGTCTACATCAGAGTAAATACTTTCAAATTGTTTCCAGGATATTCAACTTTAGTTTTTTCTATTATAATTAATTTAATTCTTGACTCCTCTCTTTAAAGGGATTTTGTAAAAGTGATCAAGTATGTCAATGAATATGAGATATGAGTTCATAGTGTCATTATGGAAAGAACCATACACCGAAATAAGACTTCCTGTTTGGATTTAAACAACCTGTCAGTTTTAGACCCGGCCTAACGGCTCCCAGAATAACAGGTTTAGTAGCACGGAGGCAGTTTAGATGATCGAGAATTTGAACAGGCTGATCTCATTACAAGTCCCTCAAAGAGGCTCGTACCAACGAAGAAGAGAATGACTACAAAGAAATATAAAACAACTACAAGTACACTCTATATTAACACAGAGAAACTGAAAATGACCACAAAGAGAACTTCACAGAGACGTACAAGAAGACACAAAATGACCACAAAGAGACAAAAACAACATGGAGACCTAAAGATGGGATGCAGTTTGATTGATCACATATGTATTGTATAATTTGTTCACTGGTTCATCATTAACCTGAAGTACTTGTATCCCCTGGACTTTAATTTGGACAAATCTGGACTTTTAAATTTTAATGTCCAAAAATGTCAGTATTGGTATCAATCTTTCCATTTTAGTTGAAAGCTGTTTTTATACCTGTTATTTAATAATTGTACTATCATTTTGTATTTTGACTACAATGTTTCAAAAGAAGATGTCACATGTTTGCCTTCTGTTCTGAGAGCTGCTGGGTGTCAGTGGACCAGTGTCTCTTCAGTCTTCTCCCTCTTGCGTTCTTCGTGTGTTGAACTTTATCTCCGTCCTTCACCCTCCACAGCCCCTCTTCTCAAAGAGACTCTCAGCATCTGGGGGAAGAGAATGTATGTATGTAAAGCAATTCATTCAACGTGTGGATGTCCCGAGAATTCAGTGACGGAGCTGCTTTGAGGACGAACGCGAGGCTCAGGAGGACAGCAGGGCGACACCAGCCGCTGTGTTGATATTAAGATGTTACCAGAATGCTGAAGAGGAGAAGGAAAGGTCGAGTTATCTGCCTTCACCACGAACACCAGCAACCTTATTGTTACCTTGCATGTTCTGAGTGCGTGTATTCCACGTCATGAAGAGGAACTGCAAAGCTTCTGCTGCAGAGCATGACGTCACATCAGTGACATGAATATGGCTTCGAGGAGGAGGCAGGTCATGAAATCAGTGGTGTTTCCAAATGGTCCCGAGCCGCTGCCTGCTCTGTTAATTGACCGAACCAAGTCTTAATTAACGTCATGCCAACTCATCCAGGTCACTAAGAGAGCAGGAGGATTCACGTTGGGACGTTTCTATCGTGTGTTTATTTCAGGTGAGCCAGCTGCACCAAGAGCTCACACAGAGAGGCGGACTTGGAAAAAGTAAAATATTAAAAAGGTGTGCACTTTAAATCACAGCTTCCCTCCCGTCTGCGCTCAGCTGTCGGGGGTTCTTAATAAGTGACGGTCATTTAATCTGCACGATGGAGCCGGTGTGTCATCAGCGCCGTCGCAGCGTGGAGAAGAGCGCGTGAACAGCAGGCCGCTGGTTTGAATGCCGCGGCCAGATGGCAGAATGCTGCTGCAGGAAGTGACTGATTGAAGCCTAAATGCTGGCCTGGGTTCTCAGAGGGGAGGCCATGTGGTCGTGGGTGCTATGAAACTATCCAGTGTGGCATACCGGCACAAAGAGGGCAATGAGGATTTTGTTAGCTAGAGAGTACCCTCCCCCCCCCACCCCCGCTCTTGGGCTAACTTTCAGCATGATGGAAGTAGAAAGCTCGAGCTAACTAGCCAGCCGCTATATCGGTAAATATAACCACTTAATGCTTCACCCGCACACTTGCCATGGTGTGTGAAATCACATTGCTATCGCCAGATAAGTGTCACCTTTGTTGTGGTCATTTTTTGTTCCGTTTTGTGAGCCGTTATCTTTTGTTAGCTTGTTAATTGCACCAATGCTTTGATGCTACGCTGGTTACAGAAAATAAGCCCAACAGCGTTCCATCTCTTCATCTCTATTTGTAGTTTAGCCTGTTAGCAACATTTTCCTCTCCGTCTCTGAAACACTCGCAAGAATCAACGTTTATCCGCTGAAATGTGTGCGATATATGAAATGCTTCCTCATTTTCAGTGTTTTTTTGAGCAGTACGAGTTTCCGAGTGTAAAGCCTTCAAGAGAGAATAAACGAAGCTTCAGCCTGTGCGACACAACACCAGCTGTGTTGCTGCTGTTTTGTATTTACTTTGTATTTTTACGAACACGCAATTCCACAGCTCCTCTGTCCTTAATGTCCTTAATCGAATGTAATGTACTGGCTCACCAAGCTGCGACTGGCTGTCGATCAGAACTGGACCCTCAACAACCAGCCCCCCCCCCCCCCAGATGTCTTTGCTCCACTGGGGCTCCTGGCCCCCCGTGGACCAGGCGGACTGGCCGGATGCCAGCAGACTGGAGCCACCGGGGGGCCGGTCCACATCCTGTCCCCTCGGATTATGGAGCCGTCCAAAACCCGCTTTATTTGGTTCAGTCAGTCGGGACATGAGCTCATTTATGAACGCCGTTCATGTCGATTGATACGACGCAGCAGACGCTTGAATTAATTCACCACATTTTCATCTATGATTCAAATTCATGCATCACCACTTTGTTTTTGTCGTTACCTGGCAAACGATCCGTTTTAATTTAATTTGCAGAAAACAAAAGGGCTTGTAACGAAATTAAATACGCTTCATGGTTTACAATCTGTTCTTGTATATCGGCCCTTTTATGGTCACATTGTGTTGTTTATGTTTTATTCTTTGGAAACACTGCTGCTGTTGAGCACTTTCAGAGTTTTCTCCGTGAAAAGTGCCAAATAAATACACGTTACTGACTTATTAACTAAATGGAATGCAGCCATTGTAACATGTTACTGGTTACACTACTGCCGTCTTAATTAGAAACGTCTTATGATATGATTTTTAATGAGATTATTTCTTCTTGTCTGAATAATTATTTCTCTGGAAGTCCAAAAATGGTCCTGATTGGAAACAAACAGGTTTCTGAGTCTGTGACTCATCGCCGGCATGTGGAAGGCCGAGCGGTTGAAGCGAGTCTGCTGCAGCGCTGCATCTCCGTTGCATCACTTTGCTTTCAGACAAACGTAACACAGGAGCTGATTACCAGACCTCTTTTAAAGGTGACACGTTCGACTTCTCTCCTGTGATTTAGTTCGTTAGATAAAAGTTGAACATCTACTTCATGTGCCGTTTACGTTATTTTGTCCACCCCCCAAACGCAGAGCTGTCATCATGCTGCAGTGAAAAGGGGAGTTCAAGGATTCATCAAACAAACAGCAGGCCTCGGTCTCTGCAGACCGATCAGCTGGTCAGCCCGGGTCCACACACGACTGAGCCAATGAGGTGTGTGTGTGTGTGTGTGTGTGTGTGTGTGTGTGTGTGTGTGTGTGTGTGTGTGTGTGTGTGTGTGTGTGTGTGTGTGTGTGTGTGTGTGTGTGTGTAGTATGGCTCTCTTCCAGCTCCAGCTGGTTTGATTAAACACGTTGTCTGCGGGTTAAGCAGAGGGGTCCTGGCAGACAGAGTGAAGGGTAAAGTCACACACAGAGGATCCACACTGCAGCGAATCAATAATGAGTCGAAACAATCTTTGAATCCAATTAGACTGGAATTGAAACTTTAAGGCAGCGATTGAACTTGAGTTTTAGAGTTGAACCACATGGACCTTTGACACAGTGTTGTGTTCTCTTCTTCTTCTTCTTCTTCTTCTTCTTCTTCTTCTTCTTCTTCTTCTTCTTCTTCTTCTTCTTCTTCTTCTTCTTCTTCTTCTTCTTCTTCTTCTTCTTCTTCTTCTTCTTCTTCTTCTTCTTCAAGGTGCTGGGTGTGAGTGATGCTCACTTTAGGGTTCTGTTCTGGACCTGCTCTGTGCTCTGATCCGATCTTAAAGTAACGACCGGTCATCACGTTGGTCGTGTTTAATCCTCTCCAGCCAACATTGTTTTTAGTTGCTCATCAGCCAATCAGAAAGATGCAAACGCAGTCTGCGGCAGCAGGGACAATGAAGTGTTCATGTGTCGGGATGCTAGTCTGCATCTTTTAAACAAATCTCCCAAAGCTCGTGCCCGAGGCTCGCCGCTACCTTTCTGACTGCAGATGCACCTCTAATGCTGATCTCAGTATGCTTCAATATGCTGAGCGAATCAGGAGTGAAATCATATTCATAAACTCGAGCCTGACGCCAGATGTAATCTCGTCCAGTATTTATGCGGTGAGATTGGGGAATGAATTGCCTCGCATGGCTCGTCTTTGTCTCATCTTCTGTGAATTCATACAACGTGAAGAGGAGCGAGAGGAACGGATCTGTCACGTTACAAAGCACACAGAGTCACAGACTAGTCGCTCACGATTGTGTGAAGTGAATGAAGGCCCGTCAGCGAGCACGTAGTGAAAGAGTTCACACACTCATCCACAGAGATTCACGTTATGGGGTTCCAGTAATGACTTCATTCATCCGAGAGTCCGTTCTCACACGTATTAAGAGCTCGCACGTTAATCTCTCTTTGTTCAGCTCGGCTCACGTTCCTGTGACTCTTCAGAGAGGAGATGATGCGGCACCATGAGGAGCAGCTGCTCAGAGCCTCAACCCAGAACCACCGTCACGTGACAGGAGAAGCTTCGGAGGCTGTGCTTGGAAGAGGATAGACGGTCACAGAGGGAATGTGCTGCATGGATATCTATGGGGGGGGGGAATGTACTGTGTACATGTACTGTGAGACTCTTTTGATGGACACAGATGATTGACTGTAGCTTTGGCTGCTTGTTGGCTTCTTGACCCCATCACTTCACCTTCACTTGATCGAGCTCCTCCCGACTCTTCACACCGCTCGTCTTCTTGTGACGCTCGTGTCCCTGATGCGAGTGTTGACGTGGCTGCTGGTGGTTAATGAGAGTTTAAGGTTCATCGTTTTGTCATCAGCTGTGTTGTTGTTGTTGTTTAAACGGCCTCGTCGGCGCCATCAGAGCGCAGTGAAGCACCGCAGCAGCTCGAGTGGCTGCGGATATGTGGGACACCGCAAATGGCCGGTGATATTTTATCCGCATGAGTAGAATCATTCATCATCCGCACTGCAATCACCCCCCCCCCCCCCCACATCAACTCTGCAGGTCTCCGAGAGGAGAGCAGAATACATAAAGAGCTCCATCATGTCCTTGTGTGTTCCCTGGATTACCTGGAGACACAGACGAGCTGCATCACTGATCACATCACTGATCACATCACTGATCACATCACTGATCACATCACTGATCACATTCACATCACTGATCACATCACTGCAGCAGGTGCTTCTGTTCTCATGACTCTTTCATGTGAGGTGATTCGCTGCTGACCTGTGTCCTGTAACATGCGTGAGTTTAAAGGACTCTGAGCTGTACCATTGTAGATGTTACAGGATGGATGAACGTGTGACAGGAGGCGGCTTGTTTGGTTTCATAACTTCATGTCATTTTGTTCCTCCACTGTGTGAGGTTTTGTTTTTTAAAGATGTGTTTTTGGTTCTCGGCTCCACTCAACAACCGGAGTTACCGTTTGTCTCCTGGGAACGATGTCGGAGGCAGAACAAACTCTCGCTGATTGTTTTAAAGTCTGTCTGCCGGCAAGTCGAGCTCCACAACAGAAGCTTTCATCACCTTTTCTACCTTCTTTTATTTGACCCTGCATCTTTTACTTCAAACGTCTTCAGCTTCACCGAGTCACAGATGGCCAGACAGGAATAACTCGTGCAGCCTCACAGATTAGACCCACAGAACTCAAGTTCCTGAGATCTAAAGTCTGGAAAAACGTGTATAATGATGTGGAAGATCTCTGAAATATTTCAATTTGATGGAGTGATGCAGCCATAAAACAACTTCTGAGTTTGAATTCTGAACATCGGTTGGTTGTTCAGAATATATGTTTTGGAATAATATGATTCATTCAACTGTGAAGCTATTTAAGGGTTAATACAATAAATTGGATTTTTAAGATGCATTTAAGAAGAAAAAGTTCATTGTGTATTTTTTAAATATATTTAATATCATGTCACGCGTAGAAGAGTTGAGGATTCTACTTTCCATTATTATCAATAAACGTATTTATTAGAGACTGATGTATTTGATCATTATGATAATGAGCCAGTGGGGCTGGTCTGTAGCATTAGCACCCTCCCGACGGTCCAAACTGTTTTATCTTTATGTTTTCTGTATGAATATAATCTGTAGCATGGAAGAAGGATCTCTCCCTGAAGGTTTTCTATTAATTCTCCCCATTAACGTCTTTCTGGAGTCTGTCATCATCAGATGGAGGCTCTGAGGACGGAGGGCGGATGAGACTGGAAGTCATCTTCAGGCAAAGCTGCTATTCGTGACATCAGGTTACATAAATACAATTTAAATAACTTAGTCCAGACGTCCAGACACTGTAAGGCTGCTGCCCTCACGCCCCCTTTAACCCACTGCTACTGCCTCATGTGTCTCATGGAGCATTCGATTATAAAGTGATGTTGCTTCATGACAGCTTGTTGGATTGTTGGAGGTGTGATGCCGGCCTGCAGGAGGCCCTGTCTCTGTCTCTGTCCCTGTCTCTGTCTCTGTCCCTGTCTCTGTCCCTGTCTCTGTCCCTGTCTCTGTCTCTGTCCCTGTCTCTGTCCCTGTCTCTGTCTCTGTCTCTGTCCCTGTCCCTGTCTCTGTCCCTGTCTCTGTCCCTGTCTCTGTCTCTGTCTCTGTCCCTGTCTCTGTCCCTGTCTCTGTCTCTGTCTCTGTCCCTGTCCCTGTCCCTGTCTCGGTCTCTGTCCCTGTCTCGGTCTCTCTCCCGGTCTCGGTCCCTGTCTCTGTCCCTGTCCCGGTCTTGGTCTCTGTCTCTGTCTCTGTCCCGGTCTCGGTCTCTCTCTCTGTCCCTGTCTCTGTCTCTGTCCCTGTCTCTCTCTCTCTCTCTCTGTCCCTGTCTCTCTCTCTCTCTGTCCCTGTCTCTCTGTCTCTGTCTCTCTCTCTGTCTCTCTGTCTCTCTCTCTCTGTCTCTGTCTCTCTCTCTCTCTCTCTCTCTCTCTCTCTCTCTGTCCCTGTCTCTGTCTCTGTCCCTGTCCCTGGCCTCCTATCAGCTGCTGGCTGCAGACCACATCCCGCTGGAGCTTCCTGCCGGTTTGGACCACGTTGTTTCCTCCCATGTTGTCCTGTCGGGGCCTGTTGTCCTGTTGTCCTTCACCGAGGTAAGAGACGTTCACAATGTGAGTTCATGTCCCGGCTCTGGCTCTGTCTCTGTTCATGAGCTGGGAAATATCTGCTCGTGTTTTACGTCTTTTGCTTCTGCAGGCTGCTAATATTTGCTGCGACGCTGCTGGTTGAGATCGATGTGCAGAGTTTGGTATAGTTGTGATGGCGTGTCTTGTTGTGGCTGAGCTATTTCATATGTTGGGGCTGCTGTTTGTGGGGTCGTGTGCTACGATGCTCTCATGCTCTTCATCTGCGCGGTGATGAAGAGATGCTGGGGTTTGAGTGATGAGTGTTTTGGGACAGGCTGTTTGTTTCCTCTTCTTCTCAGCTCACTGTAACCAGTCGTGAAGGTCAGGCTGATGTTGCATAATGCCTTTAATGTAAACACAGCCACGAGTTCACTCAGTCACTCTAATAACATTTACGTCTGTATTATTTCCTCTCCGTGCAGATTGGAAGCGGCTCTTTCCAGAATTGATTCTCCGCCGACACCCTGACAACCAAGGACTCCTTCAGCAAGGTGAGAGTCTGCTGCTTGTGCTGACCTCATGTCGGAGATTCAGAGTCCCAATTCCATGTTGCACGTTGGAGGTTTCCAGTATGGAGTTGAACAAGTGATTAAAATGAGGTATATCCAAACCAGACTTAAAGTCCCACAATCAGTGCCATGCACAGAGGACATGGAGGTGCTGTTCACAGCTGCAAGAATATATATATATATATATATATATATATATATATATATATATATATATATATATATATATATATATATCAGGTAGTAGGTAGACAGCTCCTGGAAGACCTTGAGAAAGTAAAAGATTCGCATTAAATCTTTAGAAACGTTGGCATTTCAAAGTAAATGGCAGAGACATCGTATCATTTCCTGTTATAAAAGTTAAAGGATGTTTATTTCCGATACACTTACGTCAACAACAGTATTCTATAAATATGAGTACATATAGTGCATAGTGTATACAGTTCATCAGCAGCACGGGATCTGTTCTGTTTCTGTGCTTTAAATCAGCGTCTGCTGCTCTTGTGTTGCTGCTCAATGTACAGATTCGCAGTAGTTTTGTTGAAAATGAGCAAATGTTTCTTTCTTGCTGTTTAATTCTGCTGCGGTCGATGCTGATGAAGGATGTGTGAGTATTATGGGCTGGCCTGGCTTTGCATTGTTTCCCCTCCGGCTTGTTGTTGTTCTGTGAGCGGCCCTGAGGCTGAAGGTGATCGTCTGTTGGCTCTACGGATGCAGCGCTAGTGTTGTTGTTGCCAGTTACTTTCTGTAATTCCTGGACAATATTTACAGTCATTCATAATATATCTGAAGCGTGAATGTTTGTGTCAGTGCAGCTAAGAACCGTGTGGTTCTTCCAAACGTTGAGTCTCAGCCGACGCTCATTAAACACAGATTCAGGTGCTGCTTCTGCCATCAGGGTTTGATGATTCGTTCATATATACGGCAGTCTGTGGGGAGAGGAACGTCACGGTACGCCAGCGAAATCCCAGCATGGACGACTGAAAGTCTACATTTAGTCAAAGAAAATGTACGCAATACAGTTTACAGTGTACGGGTCCTCTGTGGAGGATGTGATCCGGCTTCCTCCCACAGTCCAAAGACCTGCAGCTTCAGTTCATCTGTGACTCTAACTGATCATCTACTGACGATCATCTTTCAATATGCAGAACTTAACCATCGTCTGCTGCATGTCGAGTGAATCGGTTGGTTCAGATTTATCTAATCCAGTTCAATACAGAGGCGGTTCCCTTCTTAACGGCTGGAAGCACTTTGTTGGAGCATGTGGTGCCAAAGGACTCGATATCAACCGCAGGACATAAACCGTGTTCACACAATCATCCGTTCTGTGAGAGTTGGCCGATTGCAATAATAGATTGTGTGTCATGATAGCGCTGTGCGAGGTGAGAGCGTGTTGAACATGTAGATTGAGATGACAGATGATTCCAAAAGGTGCTTGAGATGAGCGCGTTCTTTATTAAAGGGCAGTGGAACAATGGAAATACACGCGATACTTTTCCTTCATGGTTTTAATCGAGCAGAAACCCTCGCAGGACGTGGACTTAGACTCTCAGACCACGCGTCAGCGCTTTGTTAATAATTCATCTCTCAGTTGAAATGACGAGTACTGAAATGACTTTGACGAGAAAAAAGAAAAATGAGAAAAAAGAAATGTCTCAAGTCTTCATCAGATCGAGAGGCTACAGTATATTGTCTCCCAGAAGTCCTTCACATAGCAACACAGCACTTAACAATCCTTTAAATAACAATCAACAGGGTAAATTCTTATCTATTAAATACTTTTCAACGTTTCCTTTTACTAGTAGTTTAAGTTTGGCGTACAAAGTCCCAGCAGTGTTTTGCTCGTCAGTCTCTTCTCCTTTCATGTTCGCTGCCAAAGATATTATTGCACTGATCATCGAGAGGCAGCACTCTCAAATACACTGTTGGTGTAGAGTCACATTTTTGCTTTAACCAGAGGCCGAGGGGAGAATCCCCCCCCCCCCCCCAGGAGGTCCATAAGGACGGGGGCTCAGACCTCAGACTCCAGGCTGGACACCCGGCCCCAGGGCTTTGGCACATAGGGACTGCTGACTCTGCGCGCCACCAGCACCTGCCTCCGCTCTCTGTTCCCGGAGCCTGGGTCCTCCCTCCGTCCTGTGCCGTCGTAGGACCCGAACATGTTGTTGTGGTAAAGCACCTGCCTGTCAGCCATACGAGGCAGCATCGCTGCGTTGTCCGGGCAGTGGCTCGCACAGGGAAACAAGTGGCACATGTCCTTGGAGCTGTCGTAGAACTGGGAGGGTCTCTGGGCCAGTGGCCCCACATACACCGGTAAGTCTGTGTACGAGTTCAGGTAGGTGGAGTAGTGTCTGTGCACCACCGTGGAGGAGGAGCGGCGCAGGGCAGCGGCGTTCTGCAGGATGGCTTCCCGGTACGAGGGCAGCCGGGTGGACTCGGAGTATTTGAGCTTCTGCTTGTAGGGGTAGGAGCCCATGTGGGCCGGGTCCAAGTATGCGGGCTCAGCAGCCAACGGGTAGCAGGACAGGTTGTGCCCCAGACTGCCGTATAGCTTGTTGGGCTGTGGGTTGGCCACCACCACCCGAGGAAACAGGTCGGGCATGTCTACACGGGCGGAGGGTTTGGAGGTGGAGGGCTTTGTTTCGTCGACCTGATGGATCCTGTCGTTGCCCCACGTGGCTTTGAGGAACGAGGCGCGGCGGTTGACTTTGTCCTTCCCCAGGAGCGGTATGTCGTCCATTTCGGGCTCCAGATAGGACTTCATGCAGGAGTTGCAGCTCGAGCTGCCGCCTGGGTAGTGTCCCGGAGTGCACGCCATGGCAGCCGCAACGGGAGTGTGGTTGTTCAGGAGGTGGTTGGCCCTCAACTCGGCGAGGCAGGATCGAGGTTCGTCGTAGTCGACTCTCACTCTGGGGTCTGCAGCGTCAAACACGTAGGTATGGGACCGCCGCCTCCTGCTCACGCAGTCAGGCGGGTAGCTGAACTTCCTCCTCAGGGGCCCCTTGTGCTCCAGGTAGATGTCGGGCACCTGGAACTCCCTGTAAGGAAGAAACGGGGACGTCGGGTGCCGGGCCTGGTTCTCCACATACAGCCTGCTGCCGTGGTGGGGGTTGGAAGTGGCGGAAGGAACCGGGTCCCGCATGGCGATGTGAGGACTGCTGAGGCTGGAGATGGGCAGAGTCCTCTCTAAGACGTGCTGCGCGTTGCGGGCGGGCAGCGTGTAGCGGAGCGGCGTGGGTCGGGTCACCACGCGGGGGTTCTCCAGGAGGGGCTGGGTGGTGGTGTCTCCGTAATGAATGGGGAAGGTGGGTGTGAGGGCCCTCTGAGGGTACGGCGAGTGGTTGTCCGAGATGCTGGAGATGTAGGGCAGACGGCCGTGGGTCATGTCCGTGGTCGTCACTCTGGGTGGCAGGCCGACCCGCACGTTGTCCACCCCCCGCCTGCTCCAGTTCTCTATTGTTTTGGTGGCATTGTCCAGAGAGTTCTCCACTCTGGCGGAGGACACCATGTCCTTGGCCGTCCTCAGCATCTTCAGCATATTGGCTTGTGTGTAGTTGGCGGTGACGTCCGGACTCGGCATGCTGCCGTTGTGGTCACTTTGCTCCACTCCATTGAAGCAGCTGTAGATGCCCTGCAGGGAGGCACAAAAAAAGTCAAATTATGAACTGACCCTAAAGCAGTTTTGGGGCGTTTTTTTATTGCTCCCGTCCCATTTTACTCCCTGAGGCTTTTTACTGCAATATAAAGGTCCTGCACCTCTAAGGAAGAAGGCTAGCCGCAGAGAGAACTCAAGCATGTCTTTTAAGCAGTATAGCAGTTATGCCATCAAAATATATAGTTAAATCTGGAATCTGTATATCCAACATTTCTCCAAGTGCTGGAGGCTCTACATGTTATACATATATTAAAGTATTTACACGTTTACAACCTCTACTTCCAGCCTCTCCTCTCCTCTCTGCTCTGTCAGAATTGTTGTCGCATGACATGACATAAAGCAAACGCTTTATTAGGGCAAAGATTTTAAACGAGACGTGTAGAATTAAATGTTTTTGATGAAATATCACAATTTTAATCCTTGGTTCAGTTGCTTTTGCTGATTGAAGCGTTTGTCTGACATGATGTGTTCAAGGACCGTCAGAAAGATGAAAATGTGACAAAAATGACGTGTTTTAAAGCTTCTGGGTTGGATGAACTGTGTTTTGGGAAGACAACATGCTTCTCAGCCGGCCGGTGGGTTTTGGGTTCAGAGGGTTGATCCTCATCAGACACCAGAATGAAGCAAGAAGCTGCCGAACTCCCGGAGGAGTTCAATCGGGATTTGTTCCATTTTGGTACATTTCCATGAAATTTCTATTAACTTACTGAGCAAATGAGACAAAATCAATTACATGGAAATTGCAGAAGGATATTCATTGGTTTTTTCTGGTCGTTTTATATTCTTGTTGAAATGTTTGATCTTTCAAAGAAAAGCTCAGACGTATAAATGAATAAGTTGCTGATCATGCACTTGCCATTTATTCGTGAATCAATTTTATTCCCCCCCACCAGCGTTATTTTACTTTCAAATAGTTTGGAAAATGTAATCCCGCCTCTGACCTGCTGTCGACACACAGATGAAGGTTTCTTTAATGGGGCAATTTGAATTCAGCTTCTCGGGGATCACGGCCGTCACAATATTTCAGCGAGTATCCATGAAGTCCTTTTTATTGCTTTCAACTCTTTTGATTTCAATATCTGTGTTTATTGTTGCTGCCCTTGACCCATGGCTGGTCGGATCTCATTTGACTTCATCTGGAGTGCCGATATTTCTAAATCTGTCTTGAAGGAAACCTGAAAAGCAGCCAGCAGGCTTTACAGCCTCGTAGCAAGGCCGTCGCATCAGCAACATCCTCTGCAACGTCTGTCGCTATGAAATGAGACCTACTCCTCCTGCACCGTACTGGTTATTGCAAACCTCTCACGACTGCAGCTGTTTTTCATGGAATATGATTCGTGAAATGACACAGGTTGTGCTGCCCGTGTTGCAGCATTGCTTGTGTAACAGTGACTTACTCGACTGATCGCCAGTAGGAAGTTCAGGCGCTTTGCTTTGCGGACTGAATGGCGTAGTTTCCAGTAAAGCATATGTTCCCAAGCGAAGACCAGCAGGCTGAGGCCCATGGCTACGAGCAGCATGTAGAAGACCCCCGCCATGTTGTCGATGTCCAGCTTGCTGCTCATCACCTCTTTCTTCTCGTTGCGGCAGATGCCTGTGAGCCAGACGGTCTGCAGCTTCTGAGTGTCACCTGTGAGTCAGGAGCACAGAAGAGAAACACTGATTTGCATATCGCTCGTGTTATTTGGGGACTTAACAGAGTAATGAAACCGCCTCGGGCCTCTCGGGAAAATTAATCTGCATGGGATAATGAAATTTGCTCTCATATAACCGGCACTCCAGGTACAACTGTACAAGGTTGTTCAGTTCTTCTGTTTGTGATGTAGTGAATGCAAAACCAAAGCTGACTTCAGGAGGTCGAGCGGTTTGTCCTTACATTACAGGGTTGGCGGTTCGATCCCTGGCACATCCTGTCCACATGGAGAAGTGTCCTTGAGTGAGACACTGAACCCCAATTAGCTTTAAAGCAAAACATACTTAGGATGGGCTTCATGCTCTTGACGATTTAATAAAGTCTGTTCAGTTTTGGACGTAATTTCGGCCAGATTTAGTTTTCTGCTAACATAGTGAGTAAATGTTGGCAATTAACCCGACAATCAACAAGGTCACAATAAACTTTCATAAACTGGTTAAATATGAGACGAGAACACCGGACAAAGCTGTGGTGGTAGAGACCTGTCAATCACAGTAGCCCCGCCCTAAAGCATCCCCTGCTTCATGGTCTGTGTGACTCTAAATGGACCATCATGTACTAAATGAACATCATGCTGTATTGAAGAAGACTTGAAACTAGAGATTGAGACATAAACTCATGTTCACAATGTTTACTGAGGGAATAAATCAAGAGAGAAGTAGAGTCATTTTCTATAGACTTCTATACAACCAGAGGAGTCGCCCCCTGGTGGTCACTAGAGAGAATGCACTTCAGCATTGGCTTCACTTTTGAGTGTTACACTGGACAAAGCTGCTGCTGATGTGCTTAGTTATTTAATTAATAGATGTCACAGGTATCATTAGGACCATGGCAATATTAAAATGTAAAGATATTTTGTGTGTGTCTCTTTTTCTTTGTTTCCAAAAATGAAATGGGCTTCAGTCTAAATCACAGGATTTTACTGCTGATGGACTCGGTGAGAAGTAATACTGTTGCAGCATTCTGTGTATGGCCTCTCAGTTAGATATACTATGCAATGAGCTGCATTGTTCCTCTTACCATCTATTGATGACCAGGCTTTTGCTCGAGGCTTTGAAGTAAGTTGCCCGAGGAGCTTAGGTCGGCAGAATAAGCTTTTTAAATCAGCTCTTGGTATTGGGACTTTATGACATGCATTTATGACGCGGCTCTCATTTGGATGAGTCGTTACTATAATAGTATTTCATACCCTATAATCATTGCCATTTCCCCCTTGCTGCGTCCTTGTTCTCTTTAATGGAAGCCTTTATTGTATCATTAGAGTACATTATGGGTTGTTTCTTCTTTCTCTCTTCTCATCCATTCTTCTCCATTTATTCACGTTCATGGACAAAGTGCAAATCCAGTTATTATAGCATTGAGGGATGTAAAAGATATGGTCACTTCCTGTTCACTGGTTGCAAAACAGCAAAGATGGCGGCGGCCAAAACGCCAAACAGGAGGCTTCAAAACATCAGTCCACAAACCAAACCAAACCAATGGATGACTTCACGACGACTACATCCACTTCTTATATACTACGCTCATCTCTCTCTCTCTCTCTCTCTCTCTCTCGCTCTCTCCTCTCTCGCTCTCTCTCGCTCTCGCTCTCGCTCTCTCGCTCTCTCTCTCTCTCTCGCTCTCTCTCCTCTTGCTCTCTCTCGCTCTCGCTCTCTCTCCTCGCTCTCGCTCTCTCTCTCGCTCTCTCGCTCTCTCTCCTCTCGCTCTCGCTCTCTCTCCTCTCGCTCTCTCTCCTCTCGCTCTCTCTCTCTCCCCTCTCTCTCGCTCTCTCCCCTCTCTCTCTCTCGCTCTCTCTCTCTCTCCTCTCTCGCTCTCTCTGTCTCTCTCTCCTCTCTCTCTCTGTCTCTCTCTGTCTCTCTCCCCTCTCTCTCTCTCTCTCTCCCCTCTCTCTCTCTCTCTCTCTCTCTCTCTCTCTCTCTCTCTCTCTCTCTCTCTCTGTGTGGAATTTACCATCAGCCAGGAACTGGAGCAGGGCCAGGTCGATGAGTCGCTTCCAGCGTGAGTCCTTCTGCAGGGCGATGCCGTATCCAGTGGTGGCAAACACTTTGCCACTGCCAATGGTCACCAGCTTGCAGCCCTCGTCTTTGCCAGCCATGTAATTCAGCACGGCAGCATCGTAGATGAAGGCATCCAGTTTCCTAGCAGCATGAAGAGCAAGAGTTGTTACTCAAACGGCCATTATATCCCTGTTTGGCTCCGCTTCAGGCTCTCACTTCCTCACTAAACTGATCTTTTTTACCAGCCTTGGCTTCACCTACCCTGTTTTGAGGCTGTTGAGGGCATCCTCCACCCCCTTCTGGTTGTATTTGACCATGTGGGAGTGCATCTCGGGGTAGTTGCTCCTTATGTTGCGCTCTGTGCTGCCATTTGGGACCGTACCAAAGCGGAACGGGGGGTACTGCTCCTGTGGCTTTTGAAACTGTCGAGAGAGGCAGAGCGAGCATTGATACTGACAGGAATGATCCGTGATATCGATTGATTGAATACATAATCATACGCAGTTTGTTCCATCACCCAGATGGTTGAATCGTGACTTCATCACGCTGCTCTTTTCTGTTATTTAGAAGCTCCATAAAAACTTTAAAGCCCCGATGAAGAAAGCTCTGAGATATTAATACAATGACATTCACCACTTTGCTATTTTTGTCATTTCTGCCTCAACTCCCGAGTGCTTCTGTGCTAGTTATCCTGCCGTCGTCTTGCTCTATTAATTCAGACATCTCTATAATTCAAAGACTAAACACTCAGACACATTTCTGTCCAACAGAAATCCAAATATCCACGTCTGCAGTAAGAAAATGAACATTTCATCTTTTCCCTGTTGGGAGTATCGGATGCATTGAATCAGCTGTGAGGACAGAGAGTGAGACGGGTGGAAAAGGCAATCGACAAAACTAATTAACCTCATGCAAATCTGTTCTCAGTACGTCAGCAGAGGGACCGTTTCAACTGCACATGAGAAAAGGGACAAACTCATATCTGGACATCTTGAACATTCTTGAGCATTCTGGTATCGAGCCTCCAGCAATCTCTCGTGGTCAAGTTTCTGTATGTGTGATACGCATTGAATTTATAAGATTTGAGTATTTGCTTTGATTAAAAAAGAATCTTGGGATTAGTAGTTTCAATTATGTATTATAAGCTACTTAAAACGAGTGTTAGTAAAGTCTTTCCTTAGTCGACTAGCACTCACACGATGTTGTCGACTAAACAATTCGTTTATTTAATCAACACATCTGTAAAACTAAGTTTCTACACAAAGAATCACTCAGAAGCTCCACTTTTAACCTTTAATCTAAAGACATCTTACGATCAAAATGAAACAACAAATCAAAGAACTCTATTCATTCACGTTTCTCGCTAACTTTCCTTTTAGCCGTTAGCTCTGTTATTCAGCCAAGCACCGGATGCTAACAGCTAGCGTTAGCTCGCCTTCTTCCAGACTTTAAACACAGATTTGTTCACCACATCGTGGCGTGATAGGGGACACGTTGGTGTTTCTTTACTAGCGTCACACTTTTGAGCTCAGCCACGGCTCCGTTCCCAAACAAACGCATATCTACAGCATGAGAGGAACCGGTTCTTGGTTCCCATGCCTCTGTCGGGACAGAGATCCGTGTTGGTTAGCAAACAGGATGCAAACCGCCGTCCACCACCAAAACACGCGCTACAACAACACGACGTCTCGGAGGGAACACTGACCAAAAGACGTGTTCAGACCCTTTAAAGAAGGAAAACATCGGCTTGGTTTCCTTACGTCCCTCCATGTTGCCTGTAGATGAAGCTCCCTCGCTGTGTTACTGCACGGGACAGAGATGTCGTGTGACGTGGGATTGACAGAGGTTGGTCGATGTCAGAGTCAACATGATGTGTTGCCCCGTCACGAGGACTTATAAGTCGAGTGTCCATCCTGTGGGGACGAGGCAATCATCTTCCTCAACACGGAGCAGGGTCCTTTCTCCATCACCCCTCTCCTCTGATGCAAGGTCACTCTTATGTGGCTTCATCTTGTACCTCATTTACATTTACATAACCTGAAGTGGGGGGGGGGGGGGGGGACAAACAGCTGGACAAACAGCAGTGCAAACCCTGCATCCCCACCATGCCGCCGTGCAGAATGCTGTTCAATAATCGATGGGCTCGCTGTCAACACGGCTCTTTGCTTCTTTCTCTGCACAGAGTTAATGAGTTAATGTGTAATGAGATGGAATCCTAATGAGCAGTGGACAGCTTGGTCTTTTCCTCAAATGCCTCTTTAATCCCTTCAGTTGCCTGCGGGCAAAGATTCTGGAGAAGCAGTTCTTGTGCTGGCGGTTTGACACAGATCTCCTTGTCAATACTCCGATTAAACACATCCTCAGGCCAGACACACAAGATAATACCCAACAAATGTATAATCTGCGTCCCCGCCAGAAAATCCACTTACGTATTACATTTCATCGGCTTTTCACGGATATCGAAAGAATCCGGGGACGTAATTCAATTTTCACCACTTCCTCTCCATGAACTCTTTTTATGTTTTTAGCGGGGGAAAGTCGCAGCCGTGACATTGACACTTCTGGACATTTGCATGTTGTAGCGCTAGCTCACGCTGTTTACAGAGCCAGAAATAGAGCACTTTGTGCTGTTCCTAAGCT
Organism: Lycodopsis pacificus; assembly: GCA_028022725.1. Taxonomy (NCBI): domain Eukaryota; kingdom Metazoa; phylum Chordata; class Actinopteri; order Perciformes; family Zoarcidae; genus Lycodopsis; species Lycodopsis pacificus. The sequence goes on from CM051702.1 coordinate 1,718,241, forward strand.
GCACATCAAACACAACAACACACACACAGACAGGCCTGTCAATGACGATGACGGAGCTCCGCACCTTTTTGTCGCTGAGTCCGGAGACGGTGTCGATGTATTGCTCCTGGATCATGAAGGCTGCCAGGTTGGCTGTGTAGGAGGCCAGGAAGATGACGGCGAAGAAGGCCCAGACCAGGACCATGATCTTGCTGGTGGTGCCCTTTGGGTTCTCGATGGGGACGGAGTTGTTGAAGACGATCCCCCACAGCAGCCACACGGACTTCCCGATAGTGAAGGTGGGACCTCCGGGCTCTAGAAACAGGACTCGGCGTCAGTCGGCACACAAATCAAGCGGTTGGAATTTTGACAAGAGCCGGATTGATTGGATTTCCGTTGCAGTGCCAGCCGGCCCCCGTTGGGTATGCAGGTGTTACTGATGTAGTATTTCAATGCAAATGGGAATCTGTCAGTGCTGTCGTTACGATGGAGCAGCTGTCTTGTTACGTGTCTCAACTAAAACGTAAACAACCGATTTCATCTTGTTCCTGCAATGAGAACGTGACGCTTTTTCACGTTGCTATACATTTTGCCGTCTTAAATGCAAAACACCCTAAAATACATAAAAACAACAAAGAGGAGAGGCGGCGGCATGAGCGCAGCGCCTCTGACCTTCATCCATTGTGAGACGTTGAATAGAACCACGCGGCTCCCAAATGAAACGGCAGCATCTCAGTGTTCCGGGCATCGAGCCAACATGAGTTCACATGTTGTCTCAACCCGCTCGATACCACTTCAGTGTTTGTCATCTCTGTGTGTGGAAGTGCAGGGAGGCCAATATTGAAATTAATTAATTTAATCACTTACAATCAATTTAAATAAATATAAATATAAATAAATAAATATGCAGTTTGTTTTCTGCATCACGATAAGTCAGATATTCTTTCCATTATAATGTTTAACAATGCATCTAATCTGCTGTTTTAACAATAACTGCCATTATGACAATTTAGTTTAATGTTAAAAAGACATTGAATTTGTTTATTGAAACAGTTTAAGTGGAAACTAAAGCTGAAGTATAATTCGTAAAACATACATTATGTTATCTTACGTCACTCTGAAGCGTAAGGTGTTTTTAAAGAGGGTAGACCTAAATTTAGAGCTCACTGTGCGTCCACATAAGACTCCGAACCAAACAACGACCCTCTTCCGCCCGGCTGCCGCGGCCGTGAAGAGAGGATCAGCAGATGGACGACGGAGGGAGGCCAGACTCACCTTTGGCACTGACCAGGCTGCGGTTGTACCCGACCGGACTGCAGTATTCAAAGACGAAGACCGTGATGGCCACGACGGTCAGACACATGACGAACATCATCACCCAGACCGCCGGACTGTATGGTTCTACACAGGACAGAGGACAGAGGACACAGGACACAGGACACAGTCAAGCAAAAGGAAGAGCGCATCATTCAAACCTCATCTGAAGAAAACTGGGCAAACAAACAAAGACTAATATACTAATATGAATTCATGTCATATCAGCATTGAGAAGCAGAATCACTGATTTGTATTCATAGCGCATATTGTATTTATTGTCACCGTCCTGAAATATTCACATTTCTCCCTTTAGGGTTTTTATTTACTTTGACTTTTAATATTTTATAAGTCACGGTCAATGATTAAATGAACAGCCAGAAGGCAAAGAGGCCCAGTTATCATCTTTTGACCCGGACATAAATAAACATGCATAACCAAATAAATCTAGAAAAATACAGTATGTCAAATATATAGAATACAAAACATACAATTAAAATAAAAGGAAAAAATAAATAGATAAGTAAATAAATATATAAATTGATAAAATAAGTGAATAAAATGAATACAATTAATAAAATGAATACAATTAATAAAATTAAATAAATAAATAAAATAAATAAAAATAAGCATAAAACATAAACGGTACAGGTTTGAAGAGTAACCAGAGGTGAGAGGACATGAGGGAAAGGAACTGGTGCTGTTTTAATCACAGTATGCGTCACACGTCCACATCCGTACGTCTTCATTACTTCGGGGAGGACAGACGAGCGTCTCACCTAAGAAGGCAGATGGTGAGACGGTCCCGTTGCTCCTGGCCACCATCACGCTGATCCCCGTCTCCACAAACGGCACCGAGAAGTCGATGATCTCGGAGCGCTCTTCGTTTATGGTCAGCGAGCCGATGGCCATGTCCGCCCGCTTGTAGAACACCTGAGGGAAGTCAATAAAGATATATAGTTATATATTTATATTTATAGCTTAGGTGTCATGAATACACGAATGCAGAGTTTGTCCGGCATTGTCATAAATCTAAACCCGGTCTTACAGCGTGCAACATAATGCTGGCCGTCCACTGCTGACCTTTGAGATAAATCTCAGCCATCAGTGAAGCAGCACGCTGGGCCTCCGTCCCTGAGGATGATGTACTGTCTGCTTCTTCAGGCGACCGCCCGGCAGACACGACTCAAAAGCCTTTGTCTAATGTTTTACAGCCTTTTTCTTTCCACCAACGCATTGTGTAATCTAATCCATCTCTTAATGCATTGTGTCGCTGCATACAGCATAATGCCTGTTACATAAGGCGTCTAATGAGAAGTATGACAAACAGGAAGTGGAATTATTACAGCAGGCTAAGGTCACTGGGGCTCCGGTCGAACCGCTACAGCCCGACCTGTTCTGCCTATTAGCTCTCCTAACGCCTCGTTAAAAAAGATTAAAAAAGAATGAAAGAAAATACATAAATAAATAATTATATATAAAATAAAGACATACATATAAAATTATGAATAAATAAATTGATAAAATAATTAAATTGATAAATAAGGCATAATAAGACAAATATGACAAACAGGAAGTGGGTTTATTCACAGCAGGGCTCTGGAGAAGCCTCTGCAGTTCAAAGCCCTGTGACTGTATAACACACACAGCGCTGTTTGTTACACTGATGGAGAGCCGGTAGATTTACAGTCCAGACACTCCGCCTCGTTCAAGCCATTAGCGCTGCTATGGAGGGAGATGCCTCATTGACCACAATAGCCTTTGTTTTTGTTTTTTTGTATAAAATACAGGCCGGCTAATGTTCCTGAAGAGGAGTCCGGCTACCGGGAATATTCACAAGGACACCGACTCCGCCTTTCTCTTTCCTCACCCACCACAATGACCTCGATACCAATTCACTCTCGACTTGATGATGGATGTTCTTGTGTGTGTGTGTGTGTGTGTGTGTGTGTGTGTGTGTGTGTGTGTGTGTGTGTGTGTGTGTGTGTGTGTGTGTGTGTGTGTGTGTGTGTGTGTGTGTGTGTGTGTGTGTGTGTGTGTGCAGCCATGTCTGAGGCTTTCACTGTGATCTCACTCTCATCTTATCTGTGTGTTGTAACACACAATGTTTCGCTCATTATCAAAGAAAATGATACGGCTTTTACATTCATGATTGCTTTTTAAGCTTAATGCCACAATTGGTCGATCGTTGGGTTTTACTCGGGTAACATCAAAAAGTAATAGACACAAAAAATCTGTTGAAGTTAAAATAAAGAATTAATTTGAAGGTTCTTGATTGCATTGATAATGAAGCTAATTTAGACACGATTTTGTTTTGTTTCGTCGGAATTAATTCATCAAACAATGTTCTTTCCATGAAATAGTGGATGTATGTTTTGCATCTTTTTCGTGGATATTTCACTCCTGCGATAACGAAAAGCAGCGAACAGAGAAATGAAACCTCACGCGACGTCCCCGCGTGGTGACGCTGGCCCTTTAAGACGGGCTGCCGGTGACGTCGCTCCTTACCTCTCCGATCATCCCGTTCCAAATGCTCCGGACCAGCTTGCCGTGCTTGCCGTTGGTGACCAGGTAGAGGTCGTAGGAGAACTTTATGGTGCGCGACAACTTCTTCAGGATGTCTATGCAGAAGCCTTTACAGCACAGCTTAGTGTACGGCTCGGTGTGACCCACAATGCTAAGGGGCAAAAGAGAGAGACAGAAAAGGAGATGGCGATGGTTCAAACAAACTCTTTGGGTGAAACTTATTCTTCAAGGTTTTCAGGTTACATCATTGGTTTCTGTTCATCTGGACTGCTCGGTTCTCATTGTTATAAATGATGCTATTAAAGTCCCATTTTACATGATCAATTGAAGGGGAAACCACAAATTATTAGATCCAATACGTTGTTTGTGTTGTGTTGAAATACCAGTTTAATCGAGGCTCAAATTTGAAATGGATAAAACAGCGTAATGGGAAATATTGAGCAATATTTAGATATGTGGGGTCGATGATCTGCAGAGAAGATTAATTATAACCTTCAACAGTCCACTGTAGTGTAGTTTAGACACCGCTGTTTTACAAAACATGCATCTTCATGTAATCAAATAATAATATAATGTAATGCAGCATAATGCTGGTTTAAAATGTGTCTTTTCTTCATAGTTTTAGCAACCATATTATTTTACGTTAATCAACATTGTTCTCACCTGATGATCTGGGTAAACCACAAGTTCATCATTATCATCTATCCACAGTATTTTGGTGCATTTTAATGCTCGAGCTGATACAGTACCTCAGTTTTGGTCGTATACTAAAACAATACTTTTTCAGATAGCTTCCAATATTGAGAAATATGTTTTTCTACAAAACCTTTCTACAAACGACACAAACCAAAGATCTCACGTGTTGAATGATGTTGAAACACAAGAGTTTCACACATACGGGACTGAGAAAAAAACGTAAGGCAGGATGATGATGACGGTGGAAATTAGGGGGGGGGGGCAGCTTGGAGCTACTCCACAGGCTTGCGTTGTCACGGCCCCGACAGATGGACGGACAGCTGGGCGGACCAAAACAAATCCAACGTGAATTAATCACAAGCAAACAAAGGCAGACGAGATCGAGCCTCGTTGCTGGGTTGTTTGGACGATGATGGCAACTTGGCCAAAGCCTCACGTTTTCAAAATGTTACCTGACGGATAGTTACGACCTCAGTGAGCCAGTGCCAGATACAAAGGCTCCGTGCAAACATGCAGCGCGGCCATTTAATGTTGTTATTACTTTGAGTGACGCATTTTCAGCATCACCCACTTCTCATTTTTTCTGACTAGAGCTTGAACGCATCGTAATGCAACCTGTGACTTTAGCAGTCAGCTCCGTTATTGAGCCAGGCAGGACTGTGCTGCTAAAGGCTAGCATTAACTAGCGCTCCTAAGGCTAGCATTAACTAGCGCTCCTAAGGCTAGCATTAACTAGCGCTCCTAAGGCTAGCATTAACTAGCGCTCCTAAGGCTAGCATTAACTAGCGCTCCTAAGGCTAGCATTAACTAGCGCTCCTAAGGCTAGCATTAACTAGCGCTCCACCTGCTGATTTCAACACAGACTTGTTGTTCACAATGTTATCAGCAGCATTTTCTATCGTCCCCGGGATGCCGAGACGCCGTTCGTCTCGAGCCCTGATCCCCGGTTCCTACGCTTTGTTTCAGATGAAATCTACTCCTTTTTTTTTTAATTGAGGTGTTTTTCAGTGAACATGTGTAAAAGGTACAGCAGTAAGTCTTACAGGTGAATTCATGGTTACTGATTGAGCCTTGCTGTCATTTTTGTAAATAAAGCAAATCTGACATTCCTCAGCAAACTCACTTTACTGATGAGGAGGAGTAATCATTAGTCCTCCAGACTCACTGCTCTAACAGCAGCTTCCTCTTCTGGTTTCCTGCCATGCAGCAGTCCTCCACACTATCGTATCCAAACTATTAGGGCGGCATAAACGCTTCAGAAATTCTTTTTTCATTTATTTCATTTTACACCTGTGTTCCCTCACATTTCCCTCTCTTCCAAACGCCAGACAGTTTGCCCCAGACCTGGATGCGTTGTGGTGTACTCCAGTATGCTAAACCGTTTGAATGAGGACATGCGTGTGTGTAATACCTACAACATGCCAAGCTGAGTAACCCTGACCAAAAAACAAAAGATACAGCGTGCCGGCTCGCATACAGTACTGATCTTCAGACGGAGCACGCAGCAGAAGCTAAACAGACAGTTTGAGGCTCAGCATATCAAGTAAAAGAGGCTGACGTGAGGGCTGACATCAATTCCCTTACTTATCAGCAGGATTACCAGGAACGTGGGGATGAAAATGTCCCTCAGTTTTAACGGTAATGAGCTGAAGCAGGTGACGTGAGTCAGGAAGAGAGCACAGTCTAGTTCAGCAGCCTGTGAAACATCCTGTACTCTGCTCTGATTTAGAGAAAAAGTCTTTCTATGTTTTACGGTTATGTGAGGATGTTTAGTTGCTTCATCATGTGGGGGAACTCCTCTTCTTGGTTTTTCATTGAAAGGCCCACGACACCTCCAGAGGGCTCAACAGTGACCACCACCATCTTGCCACCAAGTTCTTATCAGGCGGCAACCTCCAGTTCCAAAGAGTGAAGCCGATGCGGAAGTGTCTTAAACTTGCATTCTCTCTAATGACCAGCAGGGGGCGACTCCTCTGGTTGCAGACATAGAATGTATACAATAAGTGGACGTAGTCAACGTGACGCCGCCCATTAGTTTGTGGACTGCCGCTCCGAAGCCTCGAGTTTGGAGTTTTGACCGTCGCCATCTTGGCTTTTTTGAAACCAGTGAACAGGAAGTGACCATATTTGGACTGAGGAGTGACGTAGAGACGCCGTATACGTCTCTGGTAGAGACCTGTCAATCACAGTAGCCCCGCCCTAAATCATCCCCTGCTTTATGGTCTGTGTGACTCTAAATGGACCATCATGTACTAAATGAACATCATGCTGTATTGAAGAAGACTTGAAACTAGAGATTGAGACATAAACTCATGTTTACAATGTTTACTGAGGGAATAAATCAAGAGAGAAGTAGAGTCATTTTCTATAGACTTCTATACAACCAGAGGAGTCGCCCCTGGTGGTGAAACACTTCTGCATTGGCTTCACTTGTCAGAAGCGGAACCGCCTGGTTGCAAAAAGAAGACAAAATGTATGTATGCATGTAACAAGCGGAAATTGACAGGTGTTAAAGGTATTCGTAGGGAAACACGTGAAAAAGATGAATAATTTTGAATGATCACACGTTAAACACATATGTTAAATTAACATATATACGGTATGCTCTCGTGGTTAACGAATAATGGTTTCCGTTGTCATTCCTAATCGTAGTTGTAGTTTTTTCCATAAATGAATGCACTGCTGTGTGAGAGGGATGTTTTTCTAAAACTTTTAAAGCGTCTGGCTTTCTCTCCTTCATCTTGGCTTGAAGACTTCTGTTTTTATTCATCCAAAGAGAAGTTATAGTCCAACATTAAACCTTTATTTGCTTTCAGAGGAACCGAAACAGACACACCTCTCCAGCGCATGAAGGTGGGCAGCGTGAGGTGATGCGGCAGCGAGCTAGTGAGCCATGGGCGCAATGCAGAGGGCACTAATGACACGCCACCCCTTCACCTCCCCCAGACCTTCAGTCTAATGGACTCTGCTCCCACACATCAGGACCAGGAGGCAATGAGACGGACAGGCGAGGCGGCGAGCGGGGCCACAACAAACCGCGACAAATCAACACTTCAGAGGAAAAACAAGGCTGCCACAGCAGACCGCGAGTAAACACAGCAGTCCCAACATCCCCCGTCTCAACAGATGCCAGCTGGGTTCAAGGCTGCCAGTACCATTTAAATGGGTCGTTGGGAATTGCTGCAAATGTGCGAGTCGGGTTATTTATTCAAAGTGTGGACTTGTTTTTTTTTAGAGAAATGTTTGGAAGCTGCGTTAGGAATGGTTACATCTCTTCTCAAGAAAATTGAAACACGACACTCTCGGTGAGACACAAAATTGACCTCGTAAAAGAAGCAGTAAAGCTGTACCGGTGATGTTTCATGTGAATAGAGTTTGGAGGCTGCAAAGTGCCACTTCACTCCCCCAGCTGCGATGCTGCAGATTCACCAGATTTTAAAAGACTGAAACAGGACCGGGACCAGAAGAGGTCAGAAAATTAATTTGAAGGGTCGCTAGACAATTAGAGGAGAAGCAACATTTCCACTACATACAATTATTAGGTCTTCTGACCTGCCCATCAGGACAATTCATACACCGATGGCACAGTATTCGCTGGCAACTTGGCGTTCAGTATCTTGCCCAAGGACACTTCGCCATGTGGACCGGAGGAGCCGGTGAGTGAGCCGCCGATCTTCCGTTTGGAAGATGACCACTTTGGTGGGATTTCCCAGTGTAAAGTACTGCCAAATTGTTGCCATGTTGCTGTCTCTGGCTAACTCTCCGCTAACATCGGCCCGATCAGTACTTTGCATGTGCAACTCTCAGCAGAGCTGGAAAAGACGATCATTGGCTACTTCCGTCATCGATTTTGGATGCAGCAATCGTTTTAGTATTAGAACAACTCTAAACTCTAAACTCAGCTTATTTTAAAACAGAGGTCGACTGATAACTTGGCTGGCTGATAAATAACTTTGCAGTTCAGAAATACCAAAGATATCGTTGACGTGATTTGGAAAAGTGATGCCTGCCAGAGAGCACCGACAATTTCATTTCTCAAATAATTCTTCAATCAAATCTAAGAGATTGCTCAACAAATGTTTGTTCATGTGGTGTATTCATGTTAAAATACATTTAAAACCCTTAGATATATCAATATCCAGTAAAAGTCAAACTTTTGTTAAAAGTCTCTCAGTCAATTATTGATCAATTATTATCTTTATTATATTAGTTTTTTCGGTCACTTGCTCAACATTTGCTGGTTCCAACTTCTCAAATGTAAGGATTTGCTGTTTGCTGTGTTTCTGTATCATTGTAAATTGCATATTATTGGTTTCTGGACTTTTGGGCGGGACACGATAGGCAATTCCAAGAGGTCACTTTGGGGTCTGGGTGATTGTAATCATTGCAGTTATTTTACAGACTAAAATAATAATCAATTAACCCTAAGTACAATCAATAGAGTAACAATTAGTGAAAGTAGCCTAAAGACGCTCACTATGAGCAGAGATCTCTCTTCAGTTTAGACAGTTTGAAGCGTCTTTGGTCAAATGTTTCTCCTTCAGCTTAATTCACCTCCGATTGACTTTATCTCCTTCTGCCTTGACTTTTTTTTAAATGTGCCATCGTCCGACCAGGGGAGTGATGCACTTTCTATACCATTGGGGAGATTTGGTCAGCATGAGCGATAAAGCACTACAGCCCTCCATAGCACTGAAGGGGACGTGATCCTCATCTCGTTAACGCTATTGTCAGTAATGGATAACGGCCGACGCTTCCCCTCCCCCCCCTATGAACACCAATATCAGTCTCTAGGTGTTCAGGATTGATGGCGTGGGCTAATCGTCCCATCTAATTGATACCCCACCATGCAGCACATATATTCCCTTGATTGGGTCACAGGGTGATCCGGAGGATTTTACACTCTGGCCGAGCAGCCTAGTGAGTATCTCACCTCATTGAGTGATAATAAGTCGTGCCTGGGCTAATGGCAGGGGAAGAACCTCTTAATCTCATACCTAATGGCACTCTCAAGTGAGATACAAAATCAATTAAGATGGGCATGTTAACGTTTGAGAGTGCATGTGGGACTGTACGGTGATATGAAGTGGGTTTTCGTAAGATGGTTTCTTGACTGAAGACTGTTTGGTGACAGCAAATGGTTCTGTAGTACTGATGAAGTAAACATGGACAGAATCCCAAAATGATCTATCTATCTATGATCCAAGGACAATAGATGTTTTATTAAACCTTCCTCCTCTTCTTTCTCTTTTCATCAGGAGAAAAACACTCGGGTAGCAGCTTCTCAGTGTTGCCGATGCTGAACGTTGCTTTTGCTGTTTTTTCTTTGTCATGAATGAGCTCCAGCTAATTACCTGTTGAAGTCGAAGGTAACTTGCCAAAATGAGACTTGGCTCATAGCTGGTTGAGTGTCTGTACTCGGCCAAGGATCGTTTGTGTAGTAAAAACAAGCAACATTTACATTACACCACTCTGTAACTAACACTACTACTTGTGTGTGATGGCGCACTTTGGTGGTTCAACGGGGCTGATAGAGTGACAACCTTCCATTTATTTCTCTTTCCTAGGTAAAGGGTTCAAGGACAGATGATGTTGAATGCTATACTTGTAGAAGGCCTTCTGGGCAGATTTGTGATATTGGGCGATACAAATAAAAGTGAGTTAAATAGAATCTAGTGAAATGGTCGAGCTGCGTCACATTATTGGCATGTTGATCCCTAATCAGGACCCCAATTGTTTGGAGCAAGTATCTCGTGAAGAACAGCTGTGTCGTCATGTTTTCGGGTTCTCATGAATGCGATAACTCAGGGAGCCTTGAAGGAATTCCTTCAAATTTGGCGCAAGCTTCCACTTGCGATCAATGATGAACTGAATATAATTTGACGGTCAAAGGTCACTGTGAAGTTTTTTGGCCATAACTCAATGATTCCTATGCTAATTATGACAATTTCACACAAATGTCTAATGGGATGAAATGGTTAAGGGATGACAGTTTGGACAGACATGGATGTAAACTGCAACTTGACTTGTTGGTGGAAGCACACGTTGTAGTTTGGGTACGTCAGCTGAAGTGTTGCTGAGCGGCAGCATGGACTCACGTCTCCGTCTTGTTGGACTGCCGTCGGCAGGGTACGGTGTTGCTGACACATGTCCCGGTCGCCGGGTCCACTGACTCCACGATGACAAAGGGCCTCTCCTCCAGCGTGGCCACCGTCAGATGCCTGTAGTCCGACACCGGCTCCAGGTAGGAGCCGTACCGCGGCCACACCGGGTATCTCATTTGCATGATCCCCATCTCGTAGGCCCCCACCTGAAGGGTTCGAGAGAGAAAGAAATGTGTGTGAATCACAGCAGTGACAAATCCCTGTACCAAGCTCCATATGCTCCACACGGCGTCTTATATACCTCAGACGAAAGTAGAGGACACGACTGCATAACACCGTCTATCTCGACCTCCGGTCTCAACACAGTTATCTCCAAGTCTCTACTGCATACGTTGTTATCGCGCGTCCTTGTGATTTGTGCTTCTGGACCTGGCGCAGCGAGCAGGTTTCAGTTGAGAGGAAATTGTTTTTTGGGTCACCGGGGATGTAAAGAGTGCAATTTCACATCTACTGCAACCAAAGCAATTCCACCCTCTGCTATATTACCAGGTAGCTAATTGTAATTGCATGTTGTCGGGGGAAATGAGCGTTCAAGCGAGCCTAATACATAATCGAGATCTGAAATTAAACAATTATTTGGAGAAGCCGTCACCTGTTCAGACCGCGTTCCGCTCTTTGAATCAGGGAAACAAAAGAATGAAGGTCGCAGAGGACCAATTGGACCTCAATTAGCTGAAACACCAACTCATCCCAATGACTGTTGACTTCACGCTGAATCAGACGGGCCGATTGAATGATGCTTTTTTACATTTGTAAGCATCCAGAGATGAACGAGAAGCTGCTACGGTCGACTTTTAACATGTTTTCATGTTACACGGAAGAATAAACCGACAAAACACTCCACAGTTCTGATGTGGGAGGATTTAACATAATGCGTTTTATTTAAAAAACCCTTTTATTACATGCTCTGTAATGGCAAGACCCTAATTAAGGCTGAAATATGTTATTACTAACATTAATTATCCACAAAAAATACTCAGGGATTCCCATTAACAAGGCGGTAATCAACAAAAAATTATTAAATCATCAACTATGAAAAAAACCAAACGTGTAATTAATTATTAATTTCCCTGTGGCAATAAAACAAAATGTATATTATGATGTTGTGTGTGTGTGTGTGTGTGTCTTTTCTGTGTGCTAAAGAGTGTTCTAACATCTTTGGTGTTTTGGTGTCCGTGATTGGTTCTTATTCCAATAACCCATCACTACCTGCTTCTCATGGAAGCAGGTAGTTATGGAATCGATCAATTATATATTGTGCATCCCTAAAATATGACGGCGCCGCTAAATGGCGGAACACTAAAAGCTGTCCCCTGATTCGTCAATACAAAAGTGACATTATGTAATCTATTGTCCAACCTCTAAGAGGCCGACTTTAGCCTTTCTCTGTTACTGCGGATACAATAAAGCCGTTTGAATATATAATCTGTAGAACAACATTTTTGTTCGTTTTCACTCCCATAAACTGATCTGCAGTCTGCACAGTTCACCGTGTGGGAGCCGATCGTGTCAGTTATCTTATTCTTCTGTAGATGGGTCGATTACACTCAGAGTTTACTTCTGGTAGTGAGGTTTACTTTGAGCTGACTAATATTCAAACTTTATTTCGACTGTTTCTTTTTCCTGGAGGGCTAAAAAAACATCAGAAATCAAAGTGTCAGTCTGGACGGCATGTTTTCGCTCCCACAGAATCTCTGCTGTTGATGCAGGAAGAGGCACAGTCCTGTCTGATCACGGCCGTCAGTACAGCGTGTCGCAATGAAATGAAAGGACGGGAAGAGAGGGAGAGGAGAGCTCATATCCCAATTCTCCGTGGACTCGTCTGTGATCCTCTCTCCTGCCCGTCGTATTGATCACTCCCGCTGTTTGTCTGTCGCTTACACTCGTCGGCTTTTTCAGTCAAAGTCAATCAGAAGTTCAAATTCCAGGACAAATATATATCTGCTGAGATGACACAAAGCACGACGTCTCCTGCGGCTGCTCCGACTGTGAACGTCTTCATCGCTCGTTCATGCTGAAAAAAAAGGTTTTGCTTTACGCAGCACATTCAAAAGTGATGTAATGATGAGATACACGATGACTGCCACTCAAGTAGCAGAGTTGGTGTCGGCCTATTACAAAAAAACCTATTGGGGAAGAATACTAGATTATTTGTTTTTGTGTGCAAACCAGCCGGCCAGACTGTGATTTCAGGGTTTGTGCGTGTCACAGATACACAGCCAGAAAACAGCAGCTTGCATATCAGCCCCCCCCCCCCCCCCCCGGCTTACTCTCTTTTGTCTCGCTCTCCCCTCCCTCTCCCAGAGTGACCTTGACACTTGTTCGACTTGTTACATTCGGGGGAAGAAGTCGGAGAAGCGGCTCGATGATGACTCTCCGGAAGCAGCAAATTACTCAGGACTGCATCAGAAAAAGAGCCTTGAAATGGTGTCGAGTTTGAAATGTAAGGCGAGGTATAGGTGGGTGATGCACGGACGTCACAGAGAACAGTGTACAATGACGAGGCTGGCAAAAAAAAAAGAAGAAAAAGGCAATCAGAAGATGGAATTGATTTTCAGCTCTGAGAGTAGAAAAAGAGCCCAGAGGCACAGAAAGCTCCCGCCGAACAGGACTTTTTATTCATTTATTCTGAAACGAGCATGAACGCTGTGCTCTAAAAGGAGCGAGAGAAACGAAAAGGTTTATTTACAGGTCCGCTGGGTGAATGAGACACGTTTACCTTCAGCTCTGGACTCCAGGCCTGAGTCGTGACAGGAAGTCTGTGAAAGGGTTTCTGATTGGACAAGAGCTTACGCTGACTACGGGTGTCGTCAGGATTTATCGATACTCGTACTCTTATCAATACTGCTTATCGGTTCGGTTCCCCATCGATGCTCTTATCAATAGAAAAGATGATTAATTTGTATGTAAACAAACAGTATTTCTTGAGCAACACAAGAAGTTCCCAAATCTTTAAACTACGTTCTCTATCTCTCATCTCTCATTGATGATCCTGTCCTTGTGATCACACCCGTATGACATCACTACCGTATGACATCACTACCGTATGACATCACTGCCGTTACCCGCCGGCTGCTCCACAGACAGACTGATGTTCCGCTTGTTGGTCACATGTTGTGATGAACGTACTTGTGAGGGTTTCATTGTGTTTGAGACGACCTGTACTGACGCTGTACTGAGCCGGAGACAAACACACAGAGACAAAGACAAAGAGACCGAGAGACAAAGAGACAGAGGGACAAAGAAAGAGAGACAGAGGGACAAAGAGACAGCGAGACAAAGAGACAAAGAAAGAGAGACAGAGGGACAAAGAGACAGAGAGACAAAGAGACAAAGAAAGGGAGACAGAGAGACAAAGAGACAAAGAAAGGGAGACAGAGAGACGAAGAGACAGAGAGACAGAGAGAGGACGTTTGAGACGAGGACGTCTCATAGGTAACTAAGAAAGTACCGATAGCAGACCCGGTACCTCGGGACCTTATCATGACTCTGGGTTTTACTCAGTTAGAACCAGGTGTCGGGGGGGCATCCCTAACGCCAACCTCAACAAAGCCTTTGTCTCTAAACCTTTTCACAAGACAGCGACGAAGACAATCCATGTCACTGTCACTGAATTCGACTTTTAGAGTCGCTGCTCAGTCCCTGACACCGGAGGACACGGTGTTGTCCTTGTCTTGTCTTCGATAGCACAGATGAGCCGGATGTTGAGATGGTTAGAAACCTCCCTGATCTACTGGGAGGGTTGCGGTCGAGGACAAAAGGCTTTCAACGTGTGCGTCCAACAGCCAGGAGGGGAGGCCGTTAAGAAACGTGGACGACGCGACTGCTTCTGTCTGCGTTTATAAAGGAAAAGCAGCTCATCGGGGAAAGAAAAGAGCGGAGAAAGAAAGAAGTCTTTCGTTTGAAGGTGGTCAATGTTTGTTACCTGAACTCTTGCTGTCGCTGATTGATTGATTCAAGATTGTCTCCATTGTTGATGCCACACAGTGATGTGCGGCGCAGAATTGTTAGCAGAAAAATAAACGTTAAAACTAAAATGATTAGTTTTCAGCAGTTTCTGGTTCAAGCTTTTAAATGTGGAGTGTGAAGCCTTTCTCTCTATATCATAATAAACTGAATATCTTTGACTTTTGGACCATTAGTTGAACAAAATATACAAAACAACAAGACATTCCAAGGTTTGTCTCAACTTGTGATACTATTTCGTGATATTTTTATGGACTAAAACGATTTCTTAAGTGATTTGACAATTTGTCATGAAAATGAAAAAAAAAAGATCATTAAAAAAATGCCGAGCAAAACTCGGAGGAGTAGGTTGTCGTTTTAAGAAGAATAGCTGGTCCACCTTAAAGGTCAGTCCACCTTAAATGAGCCACTTAACTCAGTAACAGGAACTTAGCTTGAGCCTTGAGGAATTGCACTTAATTCACAGAGAAACAAACTCCGTTCACAGCTGTAACGTTGTCCGCGGACCCTCGCTGTCGTTGCTCTTCGGTGCAGGACACCGGTAGCGGTCGTATTGCAAAGTCGGCCAAAAACAACAGAAGCTGAGCGGCTTTGTTGGAACAGCAGAGTTTGGCGATGGCAGCTGGGTTTACTGAACAGAGTGAATGTTGAACTGAAGAGTAAACAGGAAACACACCGACGCCGCTCTAATTAGCTGGACATTCACTTTTAAACTACATTTAAACGGAACCATAGTGACTCTGTGTTCAACGATCGTTCATAACTTCTTCAGAATCCGATTCAGCATAAAATGATATCTTACAATATTGTGAACGACCCGCATAGCGTTGACTGCAATCGGAGCAGCTGCTGTATTAATTAAAATTGTCTCGTGTCTGCTTCCAAAACCAAATAGCTTCCCATTAGCTCACAGCCTTGACGGCATATTGGAAATTAACAGGAAGTCGAACCCGTGAACATAAATATAACGTAATTAGCTTTGAAGCGCCTGCGGCTGTTTACGTTGAAGCGTGATGTTTAAATAAACACCGTCTCTTCAGCCGGTGGAGGAAGTCGGCTGCCTGCAGTCTGACGGCCACGCCTCACATCCTGCGGTGAAATGAACGTTTCAATCTCCAGACGAGCCAATGAGGCGGCACGCTGCTGCAGCAACGCTACCGGATACATGCTTCTTTTAATATCTATTTGAAGGGATGGGGGTGACAGACGTGTGTGTGTGTGTGTGTGTGTGTGTGTGTGTGTGTGTGTGTGTGTGTGTGTGTGTGTGTGTGTGTGTGTGTGTGTGTGTGTGTGTGTGTGTGTGTGTGTGTGTGTGTGAAAGGTAGCACTATACTTCATGAAGTAGTTCCCTGGTATCGGTGGACTCTTTACCAGCGGTGTATGAAATCACTCTATGCAGAGGAAGACGCACTGTGCCTGAAGAATAGATCTTCTGTTTGTCTCACTCTACCAGTTACATCATGGCTTTAATGCATTCACTAAATGCATTGAGGCGACATCCTCACTGACTATTCACGTGCACTGGGTTTCTTTGTGAACTTCACAATAGTTGTGCAGAACAAAATAAGCATCGATAAGAAACGGAAAGTTCTTGTTTTGTGTACATTGTCGTCCTCAAAGCCGCAAACCGTGACTTCGCATGTCCGCTCCGTAGGGCTGATCACGCGAATCGCTCCAACAACAGGTCGCTCCCGCCGCATGTCGGCAGTAGCAGAACGACGAAGTTCAGAATTGAACTGCGCGGCAGCGGCTGGTATAGACGACGAGATGAAAACGCTCACCTTGTCCCACTGTCTCTCTCGGTCCAGAGTGATGATGACCATGGCTGGGTTCACCAGGTAGCCGTTGCTGTTGAAGGAGAAGTCGTTGTGTTCCCAGGTTACGTTCAGCATGTGCCTGCAGACAAACAAAGGCCGGAGAGAAAGATGATGAGTGAAGCATTCTGTCCAGAATCACTGAGAAACGCCCATCAACAGGCTGTTTTGTGTGACCAACAGTACAAACCAGTGATGTTGATCCTACCATCACATAACAGGAGTGTAAAAACACATCGATACACTTTCCCTCTTAATTAATAATTCACATGCAAAGGTTCGTGGCAGACAGTCGCTCAGATTGCACTAAAGGTGCTTATGATGTCAGAGGGATTGTGATGAATGCAGATATTATGCACATGGCAGTGTGTGCAAACGGAGTATTCAGTGTTTGTACAGTGCGATAAAGAATTGTTTGAAATGTCCCTTTTAATGAAAGTAGTTTAGTAAAGTCTCCAGTGGACAGAATGCGGCGTCCGTCCTCCTGTCTGTCTCTTACTGACGTAGATTCTGGATGCTTTTAAAGTCGATAGAGATAAGTACAGATGATTTTGTGTTATTTTTATTCTAAAAGATAGTTCAGACAGTTACGGACACGTTTCAAGTAGAGAAATACGACTCCATCATGAGAGCATGCTTTCATCAATGCTATTCGAATGCAAACGCTGTAAGATTTTATACTTTCAATGCCTTAAGGATACAAATTATTGCCAGAATGCACCAAATTGCACGATTTGGCTGATGTCCCGAATGCGTCGCCATCGAACAGAAAGCTGCGATGTCACAACAGGAACACGAGCTTTCTTTCTGACAGCTTCGGTGTGAAGAGAAGCGCTATCTCCAGCGTGTCATCGCTCTCATCCCATCAGGCCTGCAGCGCTTGCTCTCTCACTTCAGCCGACGCTCCAGCAGAGGTGATGAAAGCCCGCTGGGAGAAGAGCCTTCGGCTCCGTCTGTGTGAAAAGCCTATTTAATCTGCAGTAATCTGCAGTAATCCCATTAACAGGTGAGCTGACTCATTAACACAAGCTCGTTTGAAAAAAAGGAAAAAGTCTCCGATCAATTGAGGGCAAATGTGAGAACCGCGGGAGACGTCAGCGTTTGATGTGTCTGCAAAGAGAAGGAGTGACTGAAGTGATGGAAAGTGCTTTGTTCTGTCTCGCCGGCCTTCACGTTGCTGCTGCTCACATCATGGCTGCTGGGTTTGGAGAAGTCCAAAAGGAAAAGGAGCGTTGTACAGTATCAAAGCCCGAGACAATGTTTCCTCCATGTTTCCTCCATGTTTCCTCCATGTTTCCTCCATGTTTCCTCCATGTTTCCTCCATGTTTCCTCCATGTTTCCTCCATGTTTTCTCCATGTTTTCTCCATGTTTCCTCCACGTTTTCTCCATGTTTCCTCCATGTTTCCTCCATGTTTTCTCCATGTTTTCTCCATGTTTCCTCCACGTTTTCTCCACGTTTCCTCCACGTTTCCTCCATGTTTTCTCCATGTTTCCTCCACGTTTTCTCCATGTTTCCTCCATGTTTTCTCCATGTTTTCTCCATGTTTTCTCCACGTTTTCTCCATGTTTTCTCCATGTTTTCTCCACGTTTTCTCCATGTTTTCTCCACGTTTTCGCCACGTTTTCGCCACGTTTCCTCCACGTTTTCTCCACGTTTTCTCCACGTTTCCTCCATGTTTCCTCCATGTTTTCTCCATGTTTTCTCCATGTTTCCTCCACGTTTTCTCCATGTTTCCTCCATGTTTCCTCCATGTTTTCTCCATGTTTTCTCCATGTTTCCTCCACGTTTTCTCCATGTTTTCTCCATGTTTTCTCCACGTTTTCGCCACGTTTCCTCCACGTTTTCTCCACGTTTTCTCCACGTTTCCTCCACGTTTCCTCCACGTTTTCTCCACGTTTTCTCCACGTTTCCTCCACGTTTCCTCCACGTTTTCTCCATGTTTCCTCCATGTTTCCTCCACGTTTTCTCCATGTTTTCTCCATGTTTCCTCCATGTTTCCTCCATGTTTTCTCCACGTTTTCTCCATGTTTCCTCCATGCTCGCTGTGGGTTCACAAAAGGAGAAGTTGTCTCCCCTGCAGCTCTGAACGGACTCCAAAAGGAACAGATGTACTTCAGACACGAGAGGGAGAGAGTGATGTTTCATAATGCAAGAGAAGCGTCCGACGACACACACTTACACTCCACACATTTACACTCCACACACTTACACTCCACACATTTATCCACCAACCACCCGACCCCGTCCTCTCCACCAACCACCCGACCCCGTCACCGCTACATCACCTCACAGTCTCCGAGAGATACATCGCTGAGGACACGTGGACAAAGACGGCAGAGGACACAGTTTGTGTGACAGTCGCTATAAAAGGTTTTCACCAAAGAGATGGGATGTCATGCATGATTAAACTCTTGACCTCTTTCTGCCGGTTCCACAGATCCAGATCCGTTTCTGATGTGTCTTCATGATATGTCAGGAATTAAAGAGAATACTTCAACCCATATCATCCCTGAACATCACACAGAATGATGCCTTTCCCAAACAAAGGTTATGCAAATAATATGCTGCTGATATAAATCGAAACACTAAAAAAGACTCAGACATCAGGATTGGTTGTTTGTTCAAACACTTGTTTTCCTGAGAGGTGACCTCGTGGCTGTTCAGCTGACGTCTGTCTTCTGAGCAGCAGAGTCGCGGCGTGTTGGCACGAAGGAGGTTGTCGGGCATACAAAGCGTCGGACACGGAGGAGCTGCAGGTTGCACACTGACAGTCAACATTGATTCATTCTGTCCCTGAAACACAAACTCTCCTGACTCTCAACCGAGTGCTTTTAAAAATCTGAAGAGAAACACAAGAGTTCTTGTTTTCTGAAAGCAGAGACCAAAGACCTGTTTCATTGTTTCATTGTTTCGGTACGAGGACCATTTATGTGAAAGAAATGAAGTTAAACAAGTGTTAGTCTTTAAGACGATAGGTCTGGGCGATAGGACTTCCAACGATTATGAAAACAAGACGATCGAGATAAAGCGACTATTTTGCCGCATTCTGTTTTGCAAGGACGCTCTTGTGTTGCTGTGAGTTATGAATCCAACGCACCCTTTCCTTTAGCGGCTGCGTCGACCTGCACCAGGTCGGCGTTAAGACGCTTCTAGTCGGGTGTCTGCGGCGATGCCGTCGACCCGCCTGAGCTCGTTGAAGGAGCCTGAACGAGCTCAGGCGGGAGATGGCTTTGTTTCCCGTCTCACCATCATTCACATCTCATTCATAAATAATGTGTTCATGACTAAACAGTTTGCTAGAGCACACAGTTGTTTACAGGAACACTCTTAAACTTTGCTCTCACAGTGCGCCAGATTGATGCATTTCACTTTACGATGTACAGCGTGTTCATTCAGCTCAAGCCAAGATGACGAAGAGAGAGACTTTATTTAAAGTTCATGAACAAATCTGCAGTTTTGTTGAAGTTGACTGAACGCATGATGTTTCTAAAGTCGCTGAGTAATGGAGTTAAATAATCCTGCTCCAGATTCCTGCCGTAGTGGAGCATCCGGAGAAGTCTTTCCGTTGGCTTGGTCTCATCGTGCACAGCTGCAGTAACAGTTGGTCACGTTGAGTGCTTTTTCATTATACTTGGGGGTTCAATTTAAAATGAAAGTATTGTCCTTAGTGTGTAGTTTATCTTTAAGCACAGCAAACGAGACACCGTAAAGTACACGTGAGATGAGTGCAGCGCCACGGGGATTCATATCTCACGCTCTCCATTAGCACCATTACCCACAAGTCACTGCAACGTGACTCCGTGGTGGGAGCCTCCACTCTGTAACTCACTGATGTCATTTATGAGCGCTGTCTTCAAGTGGCCCCGGTGGGCATTTTTCTAAATGCGAGTGCATTCTTTGCCAAGAGAGCCATCACTGGCCACGAGCTCTCGTCTCACTTCATCATGCATTGTGTGTGCCGAGGCGTGCGTAAATACAATGAAAGTCTTACTGCTATCAAACATGGAAATCCTTTATAAAGACGAGCATCTACACAATGTAAACACTCTGAAGAACTCCACAGAAACAATGTACTGTGAGTCCACACTGGTGTTTAAGCAGTGGAGTAAATAAAGGCTGAGCATGCTGGGGGAAGTTCATTGAAGTGGTGGAATTACGTCTTTTGTAATAGCTGTAAATGAAACAAGATGTAAATGACTACAGAAGTCAAATTCGCCAATCTGCTGCTGCAACTTTCTCTCTTTAAATTAGCTTGATATTACACCAACATATTACTGTGCAGTAAACATGTTTCCAGCCGCTTCTTCTTTGTCGTTTCTTTAAAGTTTAAAGTTCTTTAGAGCTTCCTCAGACAGGAAGCGATGGTGCCCTTTGAGCTGCCTGATGGCTTTAAATGTGAAACATCTGTCCAGCAATTAGTCTGTCACAATAACTACCTTCATTGGATGATATACTGCAAGGCTTGATATTAGATTTTTTTCAGCCACTTGCCCGATAGCTGAACTTAGATGTCTAAAAAGGAAAATGTAGGCTTATTAAAAAATGAATGAAATCAGCAGGGATTTGGATAAGTGGACAAAAAATACGAGTCACAAATTCTAAATGT
The DNA here is from genome assembly GCA_028022725.1 of Lycodopsis pacificus. Lineage (NCBI taxonomy): Eukaryota > Metazoa > Chordata > Actinopteri > Perciformes > Zoarcidae > Lycodopsis > Lycodopsis pacificus. The sequence continues at coordinate 1,739,309 of CM051702.1, forward strand.
TTTTCTTTCACTTGTGAATTGGTGCTGTGGAAATGAACGTAACAAGATGAGAACAAGCAGAATCCCAAGAAGCAGGAAACAGGAAGCTTCCTCCTGAAATATGATGAAATGAACGTATAAAACGGTGGATTTCGGAACTGAAGCGCACCTGAACAGAGTGTTGTTTGCAGCAGTTGGCTTGACGGGGTTGAGACAGTCGCTCTGGCCCTCGGGAACGAAGCCCCTCTGTTTCTGGAAGCTCTGCACGCCTTTCACCACGATGGCCACGCCGTCGCGCACCCTCTTCCTCAGGCTCATCCTCCACCGGTCCGTGATGATGCTGATGAGCCCCACGGGGAAGCTCTCAGGTGGGGTAACGTCCGGGTTCCCCACCGCCAGGCTGGGGATAATCCAGATGTAGCCCGGCCCCACCAGCCTGGACTCGGCCGCCATGCTGAACAGGTACTGGGCCTCTTCGTGGGAGCAGTAGACCAGCAGCACCTGGGCGTCGATCTGCTGCAGCAGCCTCCGCGCCCGGACGTCGTTCATGCCGTCGGCGGACATGTCGAAGGTCAGCACGTCCTGCAGGTCCCATATGAAGTAGCTGGTGTCGCTGAAGGACTTCACGTAATCCACGTAGGTCTCGTAGCCCGGGTACAGGCTGGTTATGACCACGAAGCTGTCCCAGTTGTACTCCTCCATCACCTTGAACATGCCGTTGATCTGCTGCTCGATGGAGGAGCCCAGCTGGAGGAAGTTGGAGCCCTCGCCCTGTGTGAAGAGGGAAACATCATCATGAGGAGGTGAATAATACATCAAGACCTTTACGGTTAGTTAACCAGCTGCACGCAATAACAAGGAAGAACCCTTCATCTTCATCTTCATCTTTCCGACGGTCTCCCAACACATCGTGTGTGATTCTGTCTGAAAGAAATGCTTAAAAGAAGCCTAAAGTTGTGATATTTCCTAAAATAAACATTTTATTCTACATCTCATTTAACATTTCCTCTCAAGTAAATAGTTTGCCCATAAAATCTGTAAAAAACATTTAATTCTGCACTTCTCAGAACAACTATGAGGCCGTGATTGATTCGGCTGAGACCAACAGTCACGTGACAACAATTCAGAGAAACTTTGACTGAACTTCAGGAAGTGAACGGAGAGGAGCGGAGAGGAGAGGAGATAGGAGAGGCTAGAGGTTGTAAACATGTAAATAGTTTAATACGTATAGTATTGTACTTATAAATAAAGTAAAGTAAATTATCAAATAAATTCAACATGCATTTTTTCAACTTTTTTTATGATTTATGGCATCATAACTGTGTCACACTGCACAAGAGACGTGTTTGAGTTCTCTCTGCTTCTACTCATGATGGTTCTGTTTCCATAGAGGTGCTGCACGTTTAGAATAAGGAGCAAAGAACGCCCAGAACTGCTTCTAGTTCAGAGGCTTAGCCCATCTTAATTCAGTTTGTATGATGCGCAGGATCTCTGAGGATCTCTGCAGGACCTCTGGAGGACCTCTGAGGATCTCTGGAGGACCTCTGGAGGACCTCTGGAGGACCTCTGGAGGATCTCTGGAGGACCTCTGCAGGACCTCTGGAGGACCTCTGGAGGACCTCTTCTCTCCCTGTGAAGGGAACACAGACTCTACAGATCACACAGAGAGGAGTGGGTTGCCCGACCAGTAGGGTGTGTAGTACGGCTCTGACGGGAGTTAAGTGGTTCTGTTTTATTCTGCTCTTCCAGGAGCTGCGGACCCATTCATCACTTAAACTCACACGTCCTACTTTTGCCGCGCAAACACCGGCCGTGATCCACACTTGGATCAGCGTGGCCGGCGCCGCACCATCAGCGTGGCCGGCGCCGCACCATCAGCGTGGCCGGCGCCGCACCATCAGCGTGGTCGGCGCCGCACCATCAGCGAGGCCGGCGCCGCACCATCAGCGCCATGCCTCTCTCAAAGACCTTGAGAGAGAAATGAGCATGTTGAGGGGAAACGTACTTCATAGCTTCTCTTGCAGGGTGTGATACTTCTTTCAAAAAAAGCACTTCTGGGGAAGTAAAGCTTCGGGCGTCGTGAAAGTTTTTCCAACCGTTTGTCAAAGACATTACACCTGCTGTGACATCACTGATTGGGGTGTGGCCGAAGGTGCCTGAATGATCCCAGGTGGAAAACGGCGCAGCAGCAGTTTTTGTTGCCGTTGATTTAGTATTGAGTTACCCTTTAAAGGTGCTGTCTGCAACGGTTTAAATCAATGAATCACCACTGAAACCAAACCTGAGCGGTGCACTTTGCTTTGCCTCTTGGGTCACGTTGTTTGGACAAAGACATGCTGAAGAGTGAAAGCACGACATATGAAGAAATGGTTTTTCTTCCAGTTTTAATGAAGCCAAAGCTTCGATGCTTCGATGAGTTTGCTGATTCAAAGTGTTTTCTCCAATGTCGAGCTGGTGTTAAATAACAGATGAACAATACAAAATGTATCAACTTAATAAACCAATTTATTATTAATTTACATCAATGATGATTGATCTGTTTCCTTAAGACATCAACTAAAGTTATTGTGTTTTTTAAAATTGTATATAAATTTATTAACACTCACTAAAGGGTAAATTCACAACTGGTACCTAAATAGTGTAGATAAAGCTTACAAGTTGTGACTAACGGTCAGTACGGCACTAATTGAGTCAGTTATACGCGTTCATTTGAAATCTCTGGAGAGGAGCTGCAAAACAAGAATCTATCGATTAGCAACTTATTAGCAGAGTTTATGAATTCATCAAATGTAAACGTGATGTAAAATCAAACGTCAACGACTTCTTAACACGTGTAATTGCATAGGAAGCTGAAATCAAATGTAGATTCGTAGAAGTGTTGGTATGCAGCCGGCCTGCGCAGTAATTATAACGAGGTATCGCACTTAACGTGACGGATTGATGGCGACTCTGCGTGTGCAGCCATTAGTTTCAACCGAGATTATCGATTCTTCAGCAGATTCCAATTACTGAGCCTCGTCTTCACCGGCGACTCGTCTGCAGCAGCACGAGGTGACTGTGAGTGAGGCTGTGAGGCTGTGAGGCGATGTGGCGGATAAGAGCTTGTTGTTCTATTGGAGGACTTTATTCTGCGGTGGTGCCTCTGATCTTTCTCAAGTAGAGGTTTTGTCTCTGGGATGATGTCGTTGTGAAAAGCTCTTTCTCTTGCTCAGTCGAGCTGATGTTGCTATGCGGCCCCCTCCTGACCCCCCTCCCTCTCTGGGGACTAACTCCCCCTCCTGACCCCCCTCCCTCTCTGGGGACTAACTCCCCCTCCTGACCCCCCTCCCTCTCCCCCTGAGGATTGGAGGGCTCGTGTATCCTGTGTGGTCTTACTCAGCCTGTCTCCTCGCTGTCCTTGAAGGGAGTTCGGTGGTCTTGTGATGTATGAGCAGCTTACCATTTCAGACGTCACGGCTGAATCCGGGGGCTCTGTGCCTCCGACTGTACCGCCCCCGAAAACATGTTCTTTTCTCCTCTCGCCTCGTTTCACTCGTCGCAGCCTTTGTTTGCTCTCGCTTCTCTTCTCATCTCCTCAAACAGTGAGGTAGCTACACATGAGAGGGTTTCATTGTATTTTAAAGCATGGTTTCTCTAAACAGAAGCCAATTTCAGGTCCTTGAACACATCATGTGGGACGAAAAAGCAACCAAATGGAAGCTTCAGAATTGAAAACATTTTATTCTACGTGTCTCATTTAAAATGTCATTATTACCATGTTATTACCTCATCCCTGCGTCAGCTTGGTCCCCCCCCGACAGGTTGCCGAGGCGTGACAGAGTGCAGCACGTGCAGCTGTGAGTGTGTTTACGCATGTGTTCTCTGAATGTACGTACTTAGAAGCCCGAGGGTCGGTCGGAGTTAAAGCGCCACCATCTCAACAGCTCAATTAGCGGAGAGCAGACTGATAGCGCGGCCCACAAGGAGGCCGGGCATCACCGCCGGCTCAGCTGCAGCTCCGGAGCCTGAAGTCACCACCGGCCTGTCAGCGTGCAGAGCTCGTGCGGTGACTATCCAGAGCAGAGGCTCCTGTGGTGTGTTATCCAGACACACCTGAAGGCAAACATGTACCCGTTCCAACCGCCACACTTGAAAAGTGGGGCACAAAAAAAAGAAATCCCGTAATCACAGCCTCCTCCGGGCTGCTTCCCACTTCTTCCCTGATCTCCTTCCAAGAGTCCTGTCTGCTGTCTCTGTAGCGTCAACATGATGAATCCTTCTCACGCTGTAGGCACTAAACTCTTCGTACTTAAAGGAACTCTTGTTTCTGCAGACCTCCAGCGGTCTTGGTGCTCGTATGATGTGGAAGTGTGCTGCAGGGTGTCACATCACTGCTGGGTGTGGTTAAAGGTGCAACAGACTTCAAACCTTTAGACTTTGAATGAAATCAAGAGTCCGGTCTAGACCGGGTCCACTCTACAGGCTGCAAATATTTTGAAGATGAATATTCAAGAATGCGTTTTTGGTGTTCAGGGTTAGATTCTTGCAGACGTGTCGTCGGTCTGGGATCTGTCAGGAACATAGTTACTATGTGATGTTTTAATTATTAAAACCCAGAAAGATGATTCATGTGTCAAGAGGTGGGTGATCATAATGACATGTGTAATAACAATGTAATAACAAGGTTAGATTTTGGCCTGGGTGGATGTAAATGACTCTCTGTTCCGGCGGTAAGCTGTGCGTCCACAGTGTCGTCCACAGAAGCTCGCAGTAATAGTCCACAGTCCCAAAGAAGATTACAGCCATTGAGTGGAGAGCTTAGCTTCTCAAGGCTGAGATTACATGCGCCAGGGTAAAATATACACAAGAACCCAAATCTGTTTACACACACACGGATGCAGAAACAACGCGTTCGTCTTCGCGGTCAACGTTCACTTCTTAACCCTTTAAACGTTCTTGTCAAGCTCTAAATCTTGCATCGACCGGCTGAGAGAACGTGTTTGCAGAAGATTATTCTGCAAAAACCAGAAGATTATTTCGGTGCTTTGAAGCTGGTCTGAGTTGGAGGAAGATGAAAGAGTAAAGCAGTGATTATCTCTGAACCACAGCTGTTTGTACGTCACTGATCGGAGGCGTCTATACTCTGCGCTGCGTTGTCCTCCGAGACACCAGAGCGCGTAAACAGAATGAACTGGGAAGATTCAAAAAGACAACCAGTGTGACTCATAGATCTGCCCAGAGACTGTCGGTGAAACTGACAGAAATTGTGATTTACTTTGTTATACCTTTACTTTCTGACTATTTAATGGACTTGTTTTGTTTTTATTTTCTTGTTTTTTGCTGATGTCCCCGCGGTGGGACAAATAAAGGATGATCTTATCTTATCTCATATTCATGGACTACTTTATTACCTTTGTACAAGACCTTCAAAGAAAAGGGTCAAATATGAAAAGCATTATAAAGAAACAAAGGTTTAATATCCCGTAAACAATTTCATTTGGCTCCAAAATATTTACTCAAATGAAGATTTTTTTTAGACCTCTTGTTTCTAAAACATCTCAAAAGGATTGGCCTTCTTTGTCTAATCCCTAGATGTGTAAATATTGTTTTTATGAGTGGAGGTGGATGACTCGGGTGAGGGATGGAACAGGAGATGAGCCACAATGAGATGATGTGTTGCGGAGAATGTGTTTGTGGCAGTCGGTTAAATCAGAGCTGAAGATATGGAACACAAAGTGGTGTACGGTTCCCCAGGTCACATGACCATCTCTCTCTCTCTCTCTCTCTCTCTCTCTCTCTCTCTCTCTCTCTCTCTCTCTCGCTCTGAGACTTCTGGCCACGGGTCTGTATAGTGGCATATGTCTGCCTCCCCGGCGCAGCAGGAAACGCCGCGGCGTCGCCTTCCTGTGCTGCTGACGTCACGTAGATCCTGCACGGCAACCAGAAGAACAGACACACAACTCTCTGGTCGTTTGCCTCTCCAAAAAAAAACCAACATTATGACACCGTGTCGATGGACTGAAATAGTATGCAAATGAACCTCGGGAGACACGAGAACGTGAAGAGAACTCACTGAGGATTGAGTCACTTTTAGTTCACCGTCAAGATCCAGCCAATTGAAATATCTCACAGTTTGACATATATGTTTAAATCACCATGTTAACATGTAGAGACGCCATAGACGTCTCTGGTAGAGACCTGTCAATCACAGTAGCCCCGCCCTAAAGCATCCCCTGCTTTATGGTCTGTGTGACTCTAAATGGACCATCATGTACTAAATGAACATCATGCTGTATTGAAGAAGACTTGAAACTAGAGATTGAGACATAAACTCATGTTTACAATGTTTACTGAGGGAATAAATCAAGAGAGGAGTAGAGTCATTTTCTATAGACTTCTATACAACCAGAGGAGTCGCCCCCTGGTGGCCACTAGAGAGAATGCAGCTTTAACACGTGAAGCTTTGGCTTCACTCTTGAGAACCGCCTGGTAACAGCACTTCCTCCACTTCCTTTACTCGAAACAGCTCTGAATCGCTGGTTGCCCCTTTAACACTGTACTTGGTGATATATAATTTATCTTGTCACAACATACCACGACATACCCCGCCTGACATCTGAGTGGTTTGACTTGCGCTGCACATACATATGTACCCCCCCCCCCCCCCCCCCCCCGTTCTGCTCTGACTCGCTCCAGACAGCTGTAACTGTGCCAGTGGTTTCTAAAATGCAGCGGGAGGAGGAAGAAGAGACAAGCGAGTTCAGGACGAAGCGACGGCAGACAGAGAGAGAAAGAAAAGAAAAAGGCACTGCTCTAGTTTTGAGAAAAAGCCTCGGGCTCATGTTCCTGCAAATACAATCACGGTCTCTGCTGGTGTCTGACTTACATTTCTGTCCACTTGACGGGGGCTGAGGCTCGGAGGATGTGATCTGTCAGAACGCACGATGAACGCTTCAAAGGATGCTTTGGATTTTAGGTCAGGATATTGAGCTAAATGCATAATGAGGGAACAAGTGGATTCTGTGCTACAGTTGTTCAGCAATAAAGCAGTTTAGAACGACCTCTGATAGTGTTTAACTACTCCTGAAGGACGCCACTACAGTGTTCAGAGAAGTCATCCAGTCACAAACACTACTGGTGTCAAAGCTACACCAGGAAGGACTTTCAGTTAAAGCTCCTCCCCTTTGTCTCACTGATATGCCGTGTAATCACCCTCATAGTCCATTTTGCTGTCCCTTTTTCATGCTGCATTCAGCTTCTTTCATAAAACACTTCTATCTCCAATATTACCCGAATAGTTTGCCTTAGGCAGAGAAATGTTGCTGTGAATCTTTGTTCTAAATACTTGTTTTGCTGGAGCTCTGTGCTGTTGTGTTCCTGGCAAAGAAGCCGACATATTGTCACTTTTAAAACAGCTTTTCTTTGGGCTTAACGAACATTTTCTGTCATTTCTGCCAGCCGTAATTACTGCTATTGATTTATCCGCTGTTTGCACATTGAGCAAAAGACCTGTGAGATGATTGATCTGCTGGCAATAGTGAAGAATGCAGCTTTGGTTGATTGTCCATCTGACATATGGCTGCTGGAGTTCAAACGCTCGAGATGCATCAGTGAATAATGTTCTCGGTGGAGTAAACTTTGCTTCATACTTCATCTCTTCATCTTCACATTAGTTCCCTCTGAGCGTTTGCTCGCCATCGTTTCCTTTTCTTGTCCTCGTTGGGATAGAAAACAAACAGGACGATGCTGCCGATCAACAGACTAGAATGTCCCGAGGACGGGAATCAGTTTATCATCTAATTTTATGCTGTTACTTTGAGAAAGATCAAACCCCCTCGGCTCTCAGCGATATCTATGATGAATGGATGAGCTCCGTCGCCTTGTTGACTACCTTTGACAGCGTCCCATAAATCAATCGACGGGGCGGCGTCGCCGATTGTTTCGAAGACGACTCAAAGAGCGTTGGAACAAACTCATCTCTGTGTGCCTGGTGGAGGAGCTGTCATGTGCACATTGATACATTCACAGCAATTCAATATGAATACAGACAACTTAAAGAATGAATAGGTGACTTTCTAAAGAGGCGTGCAAATCACACGTTTCATCACGATATCATGTTATATTCTTTGGATAATGAGACAATATTTGCTGATATGACAAGTCCGCCGTGATGTGATACCACTTTGATTTAATTCAGTGGCCTGCAGTCGACATGAAACATCATACGTCCATTTAACAAAATCAGTTGCATTCATATCAACTCACTTAAAGAAACAAAGTGTGATTTGTTATTACTCGGCTCTGTAAAGACTGAGGGACCGCTTGGACTAATATGGTGACACAGAAGTACTATGGGAATTTCAAAATACAGATTTATCTTAATTGTGACGATATATACGGATGTTTTCAGACAAAATATGCAAAACCACATCTGGAACATTGACTGCATGGGGATCCAAGACCATGAGAAATCTGCTTAAAAAATATCTAATTATCAGGCGAGGCTGGAAGGTGTTCGTGTCAATCAGAGGCCTGGTGCCTCAGTGGGTAGCAGAAGATTACGGTTGGTTTCCAACTGGGAGCGTCCATATTAATAATGCATGCACTCGCTGTTCTGTCAGGCACCTGTAATACAATCTCAACGCAGCATATATTGATGGTCTCAGCGTTCGTCATCCGTCACTGGCTAATGACTGATGAATCGCATTCATTAGTTCATGTTAACGGCTGCAAGTCTTTGCCGTTGTTTCTTATTACATGTGTTTATTTTGTAATGTGTTGTGATTGAGTTGCTGTAAGTGAGCAGCAGGAGGCATTAACTGCTGAGTGACATCGCTTTGATTACCCTGGAGAAGCGATGCTGATGGCAAGACCACCCATGTTTTCTGAAACGGATGCAGGGGAGCCGTCTACCAAGCCATATGAATTCAGGGAATTACTCGAGTCTTACTATTGTTTAGGTTTGTATCCTTCCCCTCAGAGTTCTAACAAGTTCATTGATACTGCTAAAAAAGTCCAAGGCCATGATGAAGTTAGGCTTATGTTGGTCATCTAAGTCTTTCTTCAACAATCAAACCTCTTACTCGAGTATTTGCCACTTTATTTAAATTGTTCCCACAACTCACACAGTCATTCTTTAAATCTCAATCTTCAAACCTGAAGACCAAAGAAAGTCTTTCTACCGTTGTGGCTGTTCTTGAGGTGGTCGGTCCAGTTCAGACTGCGTTGGACAACAATGAATGCTTGTGGTGTCGTTTAAGGTTTTGCTCATTGATTTGTCTCAGTATGGCCTCAATGAACTAATGTACAATTTGCTCTAAAATTAAATTACGTCTACAATACGTGAGTCGACATTTGATGGGATGTGAGATTCCTGTGGTGTCCCACAGGGGTCTGTTATTGGACCCCTTCTGTTTCATAGCTTTTATAACAATAGCTTGTTTCTTTCACACTTATTTCTGAATTAGAAATAATTTCTAGGTTGCCTTCTGTATGTGTAATTTCCTCAAAGTTAAACATGTAGAATTTAATAAATACATTTTGATAATTTAATTATTATTAATGTGCAACGTCTACTTTCGTCTTAAATCTCTAAAGATCACAATTTGGCCGAATCTTGTTGCACAGCTTCAAACTGTATTTCTCTCCATGTGATGTTGTTTCGTGACATTGAGCTCCGTGTCGTCTTCTGCAGAAGGCACTAAAATGTCAACAGAAAAAAAGCCATTCTGAAAGGATTACAGTTGGTCTCTGTGGCTGAGCCCATCGTGGTGGCTGGTCGCGCTCCTATAGATGGATCATTGCTGTAAAACCTTCCAGCTTCAACTCTAAAAGCAGTTTAATAGCTCGTATGTGTCACAAGCGTTCCTCATACAGTGCTGGTTATGATTTAACAGTCTTTAGAGGCCACAGATTACAGAGGGACAGATGCAAACCTGACCTCACTGTAGAATGAACAGGAACTTGGGGGATTCCTGTTTTGTATTTAACCTTTACAAATTCATTCCTTGCTTCTTGAACCTACTGCAACTGTAATGGATTCCATTGCAAATTGGGGTTTCTGATATTTATTAATCATTCAGTCACTTATTGTGGCTGTCCATCTACCGAATGCTGACTATGGCAGATTTAATTAGCAGTGAAGTGACTGTACGTGTGGCCCTCTGTGGGATTGTTTGACTGCGTCCCCAGAAAATATATCTGTGCCCTGAATTGTTTCATTTTTGCTCTGAGGTGTTGTAATTACCACAGCATCTGCTGCAGGCTGTGTTCCAACCCAGTGATTGAATACCTTAAATATCGACCACTCCATCCAACTTCAGTGAAAGTATGAAGCGCTCGACAAATGGGTGAAAACGAGATCTGAAAATCTAATTAAAATGACATTCATTTGGTTTGTTTCTCTGCCATGAGCCTGGACACTCATCTTGTAAAGTCCGCCAGATGATTCATAGTGAGATCAATTAAAATATCGTTCCTCTCGTTCAGAAAAGAGGTAGAAATCACATTTTGTGTTTCTCACTTTGCACCATTTATTATTTTAAGAACAATTCTGTAAATTTATATCAATTTAGTTTTATAAAGTTAGGAAATGTTACCCCACACATAACAGAATGATCCCAGTCTCTTGCACTCAGTGAGGCACACGGCTTATTGATCAAACACTGGTATCTGATCGGTACTCCGTATCGGCCGATACCCAAAGCCCAGGTACCTACATACCTATATATCGGTTTATTTCTAGAAAGATCTGAATATTTCTTACATGAGACTGCTTAATGCTAAGAGAAGGACCTGCTTCATTATGGAAGTGTGATTCAATAATCTTTCTGTATAACAATACTTTCAGTCGGATTGATCTCTCTGGAGATTTTATAACCTGCGTCTGTTGCTCCACATCATCCTGTGTCTCCTAAAGCTCGGAATTTATAGCAGTTACAAACCGGGATGATGGCGAGAAATGATGAAAAGGCCATTGGTTTGTTCCCCGTTAGCGTGTGAATCATTCAGCATTGAACATTAGGAGAATGACGTGCGATTTACAACCCAGAGGTAGACTGCTGCTGCTGGTGGCATCTCTACTGCTGCTATTCAACGGCTGGTTATCTGTATTCATCCCGACATTTATTGTCTTCATTACTTCATACAGCTTTCAGCAAGTTGCTGACTGCGGATGATATGAATAAGAAGTTGCCTGAAGACTGAGGCTCCTCAGACTTATAAGTGGTGTTGTGCATTTTTTGGGGGGATTTAGACTCCAGTGCTGCATGAAAGCTTGAGATATACTTTTGGGGCATTTTCTAATGCAAGTTGTTGAAATTCATTAAAATGTTTGATATTCTACGTGGGTCCCACAAGCCTCGTCTAGTTCTTTACTGGTGTCTCTACTGCTCTCCCCGTCCCTGATTCGACCACCGCACTGACCTTGTATGGCAGGACGACCGCAGAGCCTCCGCTAATGCCCACGATGGGCACCGCCGTCTGGGTGGAGATGAAGTCCAAGATCTGCGCCACGGCCTCCGAGCCGACATTGTCCTCGAACACCACGCCATGGACGCGGTTGGTGGAGAGGGTGTCGCAGATGCGGGTGAGCAGCGCCCGCGGGTTGGTGTTGTTGACCAGCACGGTGATGGGGTTCACCTCCAGGGGCAGGTCCATGAAGTTCTCCCGGCTCAGCCGCCCCTTGATCTCCGTCTGGTAGGCCGAGCCGCTGAACACCACCGCCACGTTCACAGAAGGCGTGGGGACCCCGAAGGGCCGGCCGGAACAGAAGGGCACGGTGCCGAGCAGGAGCAGCAGCAGCAGCAGCGGCGGCGGCGGCCACCAAGGGGAGTCGCTCAAGCAGCCTAGACGAACGCCCATCTCAGTCACCTACTGCCTGGAGGAGGGGTCAGAGTGTGGGGAGGGGTCAGCAGAAGGATCGACATGTTAGATACATAGGACCAGTTGTTGCCTTTTCCCAGAAATGTTGTGATAATATGCGGTAATCCCCCGCTGCCCGGGCCTCCAAACTGTCTTTTGTTTGAAGTTGGCTTATTTTGATTCATGACATTTTAGCTTCATCTCTGCTCGGTGTGCCGGTCTGCCCGCCCGTAAACTGAGACAGTGAAAGAGTCCATTAACAGAGCCCAGAATAGTGTTTTTAGAGTGTGTCGGCGTGCGACATGAGGTTGTGGCCAGGCTGTTGCGTCTTAGGGTGGCAGCTGCCACCCTGCTGCTGTTGTATTCCGCGATCCAACCCAACAGATGGTGTTCAGTGTTTAATGCAACAAATGGAGAACAAGAGGATTTCTCTATTTATTCATTTTTTCCTCTCATGACATTACTTTTGAAGCTGTTGCTTCATTTTTGTTTTTTCAGCGGTCCGAAGCATTGAAACGTAATCTGCCGAAGTTCTGCTTAGATGCTGATTAATTGACGTCCATCGTGTCATTGTTGTGATTTGTAAGCTGTTTCGTGAAGTTTTTCTTGTTCTAGTTTTGAAACTGATATTTGAATTATTCAAACAGCAAACGTCTATATTTACACAGGGATTCAAAGTCCCCAAGTCAGCTTTTGAAGAACATCCAAGTGTCTCTGTTCGACATTGCCTCGCTAATGGACTGGATTGCAACCAGTAACTCTCGGCCAAACTGTCTTAATTTCTTCCAAAACCCTAATTGCTTTGCTTCCTGCCCTCTGGAAGGTAAGAGGAGGGAGGAACAGCACCGTGGCAGAGCTCCACGTCGGTTTAACATTCACATTGTAGCCAGACAGCGGTTGGTGTCGAGCTGTCAGACAGACTTAGGCTCTTTGTCAAATCTGTCACAGTTGTGTTTGTGGCCCTGAGGGATCGCTGCACACTGGTCCCCTGTCACAGAGATCCGATCCACCATGTGACGGAAGCCCAGTGGGGTGAATATATTGTAATCCCTTGGTAATCCCTGCCAGGCGTCGCAGCCCTTCGGCTTGATTGTAGTGTATAAACTTATCAAGAGATTTGGCTGCTGCACGAGGCTGAGTGGCGCAGTTCTCCCCGTGTTCTACTTCCTGTTTGAGCCGAGAGTTCCCCCTTTAGAAAGCGTTATGAACAGGAGGGCTGGAGAGGAGCTTGGTGCATCTCTAGAATCGTGGGATTGTTTTCCCAGTCATGGTCACTTGCTGAAATCCACAGCAAAGACATCACACGTGCGTATCATCAGTACGTACATCACGGAGCTGTACGTGCTGTGTCCTACATGTGATGTAGGAGCTGGCCCATAAATCATGTTCATGAATTGGTTAGTCCCCGCTGTGCAGAGGGTATCTGCCACATTCCTTCCAATGACGTTCGCTCAATGTTTCGGCTGCGACAGCAGCGGGATGGTTTAGGGTTAATGTCTTTGATGGGTTAGCGACGTACGTGGTGAAAATGCTGAAGAGCTTCGGCCTCCCGTGTTTTTAATCAAGGCAGTGAAAGAGCTGAGGCAGATGTGTGAAGGTCGAGTCCCGCTGGTGGTGGATGTAGAATTAAAGGAAACAGGGAATGAGTCATCAATAACTCTGTGACAAGGCTTTGTATTGTCAACATGCTTTCTAATACCAACGCAAGGAAATAACAGAGACCTACTGTGGCAAAGAGGATCTTCCAATGCATCGTATTTAAAGGGATTGTACTTTTGTTTGAGATTCTTCTCCATAGTCAGTGTTTTACTGCACTAGATGTTGTTTGGAGAAACAGACGGGAGAACCAGCACCGTGGACGTATTTTAGACTCCTAAAATAATCTATCAATTGAAGTGAACGCTACATTTAGTGGTCTAACGGATCACAAAGGGCACGGATCGGATCACGGACCGGAGTCACAGATCGGATCACGGACCGGAGTCACACATCGGATCAGCACACAATTAAAAAAGGAGCAAATATAACTTTTAGACTTCTTTCTGTCAAAGAAGCTTGTGTCTTTGAAGAGATAAAACAATGAAAATATTCTAAATATAGCGTACGGTTCAGCTGAGATCACTGACTGATGGACATTTTCTCGTGTGCTGGTTATTCCCTTCTGTTCCTCCAATCACACTCTACTGTAGTAATACACTGACTGTGGAGAAGCACCTCATACAACCCCACTCCAAAAAAAATCCCAACAATCCCTTTGATGTTTCAGCTAAGCCTTGTGACGCAGCTGAATTACAGATTGGTCCTGTCGATTTATCTCGTCTCTGACCCCTGAAACTAAAAGTCAGCAGAACCTTTAAACTGCACCGATACATAAAGAGGCTTTTCATCTTGTGCTCGGGCTAAATCCTCCAATACAACGTTCCTCTGTGAGTGTGTGTGTGTGTGTGTGTGTGTGTGTGTGTGTACAAGAAGGCTTCACTCTGAGTGGAGGATACATGGCTCGTACATCCGTGGTGAAGCAGCCCAGCACACACGCGGTGTATCTGGCTCTGAAGTCTGGTTGTAACAGATACGTAGTGCAGTCTGAGCCTGGAGCAGGTTTCTGTTTGCGTCATGCAATGCTACTAACGGCATTCAGCGTGAGTCAGACTGTACCTGGTGACGGAGGAAGTGGTATAATTTACTACTAAAACCCTTTTAGACAAGCTGGTATGACCCATTTGGTGTAAGCATGAACTATTATAACACGATAGCATAACATGCTGAGTTTCTGCCAGTTTATCTGCAAGAAATAAACAGCCATTCATTTGTCTTCAGTACATTTGTTCACTAATTGCAGCCAGGGAATTTTCTGCTTTCTTTGTTGTTTTTCTTTCTGGGCCACTTCAGAGCTCATGTGATGTGTGTTATTAAATTATTGACAATGCTTACACATCACAAAGACTGTTCAGTGGTTGCTCTGATGAAAGATTACTACAGCATCTTACCCTATGATTTAAAATCATAGGGAAATGATGTGGCAATAATTCCAGTGTTTAGATCATTTCAGAGTTATGATTAATTGCCTTAATTAAACTAGAAGTGTCTGTTCCCACAGATATTAAATTGTTGGTAACTGGAAAGATGCATTGTTAACATTTCACCATCTGGCTAGAAAGCGTCTCAGACCACCTGCTCAAGTGATGAGCACTCAGATAACAATCCATCTCAAATCTCTTGCGCAAGCATTTGCACTTTTACTGAGCTTCTGATATTAAAGTGGCGATGTGTACATAAAGTATCAGTCCGTTTGTACTCTGAAGCTCCTGTGTGAATGTTTAATGTCATGACGAGATCAGGGTCCTGAAGGAGCTGAATGTGAGAACGCCATACTCTTATAGACATAATAGATATAAAAAGACGATTTATTAAGAAAACAATCACCATGTTTTATTATTCTTGTATTTAAACAAATAGTCTTTCTTGAGCAGCCATTAACAGCACTTGTTATCTTCCCCTCATTCCTCGGCTGTAACAGGTCTCTCTTTTATTCTGCTGCTGAAGCCGATGAAAATAATGGACTTTCCTTCGTGGATCTCCGAATTTAGGACTTCATTATAGAACATATGAGGCAGGACGCGAATGCTTATTTGGTATTATCAGGGCGTTAATTATGCAAATTTGCACTGATCTCGTAGCACCTATCCTCCGGTTCCCCCTCAGGTAAACACTGTTAGCTATGA
Source organism: Lycodopsis pacificus (assembly GCA_028022725.1). Classification (NCBI taxonomy): domain Eukaryota; kingdom Metazoa; phylum Chordata; class Actinopteri; order Perciformes; family Zoarcidae; genus Lycodopsis; species Lycodopsis pacificus. The sequence continues at coordinate 1,754,851 of CM051702.1, forward strand.
GCTCACCTTCGCCATGTTGAAAGCCAATGGAACGCTCCCAATCTTGCAACTTTTAAACTTGTAAAAAGCTACATTTTCAGATGATAGCCATCAACCATCACCCATCCGATGACAAAAAATCTTGTCCCTGCACGTTTTAAACTTGTAATGTTTTCATCGGGAGCGTTCATTTGTCTTCTGAATTGAACCGCAAACATTCACCAAGTAAATGTGTGCAAATTATTTGGGTTATTTCCAGGGATCGTGGCCTGAGGAAAGAAGCAGGTAGTCTCTCAGTCTACGGCTGCTTTTGACAGGTTTTGGAGGTCAGTCCCCATAATGTACTGAACAGATATGTGTCCCCGCAACGTGATTAATACATAAACACACACACACACACACACTGCACAGTCCTATCTCCCACTGGCAAATCATTTAAGCTGAAGTTGTTTTTACAACCTCTCTTGCTGGGCTCGCCAAAGTAAAGACTAACGAAAGAGAAGAGCACGCTTGAGAATATTTCAACCACTTCCCTATTGGCTGTTCCACTGACGATGTGAGCATCGTGAGATTAATCGAATAAAACACAAGATTTCACAAGACTTAATGTGAGACGACACACTTTGAAATAAAAACCCTGTTAGTGGCTCAACCTTTGTATTCTCTGTCTTCAGGGTTGTTTGACGAACAAACGTTTAGAAAGTGCTTATCCCCCTCTAGTGGGTGACTTTCTTTCAGCTGCCATTCAAGACGTGCGTTACAAAAAGTAATTCTCCGGGGGCTTTATAACACCATCACATCATTTCCTTTCCCTTGTGCTTCATCCTGCGGTGCCTTCACGCCGCACTGACATCTGCTGCGTTGTGACAAACTGAGCCGGCAGTAATGCAAATAATATATCTGCATGTTAAGCCTGCACATGTGCTATCTTCTCCCTGAGTGTTGTCGATAAGGTGAATGGAATTTCCCGCTCACATTGTCACTTCCTGCTCAATTTGTACGGCCTCCGCAGACTCAGTGATGAGAATGTGAGAGCGGTTTGATACTCAGTGATGCAGCTTGTTACCTATATATAGTATTCTCACATATTGGGTTTTCTTCACAGAATAATTTACCCCTCGTTGATGTTCTTATTTCATACTGCATGTCTTTATTCCTCAGAAATCCTGCACACTCTTTTTATCAACTGTGTTTTTTATTTCTTTGCTGCGTCATTAATTGCTGCTGTAACAGCTGGAATTTGCCAGTCTCATCTTATTATATCCTGTAAACTGAACTTCCACTCTATTTCCTGGTATTGACCTTTTGAGTTGTGAAGTTGTGAAATTGAGCTGCAGAGTCCTCCAACCGATTCCTGCTCATTAGCGCGAGGACGCGGCGGTAAGTACATCTGGCTGAGAGTGAGGTCTCGGTGGCGGCGGTGCTTAATGACTCACTTTTTGTATTCCGGGCATGACGCCTCTGCTGCAGCTGTTTAACAATGTGCACCTGTCCCGTCTTCTGCTTTATGATCAATACGATGCATCTGCTGATTAACTCGGCCTCCTCTGTGGACGCCATCAGTTAAACTGCTGACCATCCAAACGACATCTCCTTCTAGGACAATATTGCGTCGCGCTCCAAGAGCCATTTAGTCATCGATCACCTTTATTATTTATTATATAAACCAACCTACCACCTCAACATATATCTCTCACACACAGTCACAAGAGAAGAGAGTATATAAATAGGTGAGGCAGCTAATTAGAGCAAAGAACCAACAGGGACCTCCATCATACCGAATGATTCTATGATAATGCTTTATCAATATTAGCTTGACTTGAGAGAAGGAGTTGTGACTCTTAACCGTCTGCTTCATGGCCGTCTTCCTGAGAAAAACAACATCCCTTTTTAGATGTAAATGCCCAAAAGATACAACAACAATAAAAGGATCTTCAGAGGCCTCGTGAACGAGGACTCTTGTCTCGTTTTACCGCCGAAACCTTTACAGAGAAGCAGTTGGTCACTGGTGATTTTCTGTGTCCTATCAGCCGTGATCCCTCTTTCTCTGACCCTACCTGTGTTTGAACATAACCAAACCTAAGGATGGCGTCACGTTTCGAGGACTTGTTGGTACCCGTTACCCTCCTTTTGCATGGAGTTTTGCTTCCTGCCTGTTTTTAGACTCTTGAGTTGTAAGTTCCTCCTTCATGAAATAGTTCTACTCTACGGTCGGCATTTTGGGTGATTCTGTTGCCTAAAGTTCAGTGGGCCAGCTCAGAGTGTTAGTGGGCTGGAACTTATCCCAGCATGCATTGGGATTGGGGACTGAAAAGGCTTTTTTACCTTTCGTTTGCCGTGGAGGCATGTGTGAAAAAACAAGTTTCCTTCAAGAAAACGAGCTAACAGGTTGAGTATTTATATACAAATGGCCATGTTTCTGGGTGACGTATACCTTTTAATTAATAATGAAAATGTGACGTGGCATGTGTATGTTGTACATGCTCAAATGCCCTTTTTGTGTTTCTATGTTCGGGATCATCCGATTCTTTGTCAGTTGAATTAATTTGCACATTTATAAACGCACATGCAGTCAGAATCAGAATCAGAATCATGTGTATGCTGGTTTGACTTTTACGGCAATATTTAAATATCACGGATACTATAGTTTTCAAATATGTATTTATTTTAAGATGCGCGTTGGGCTGTTTGCCGTCTCTACCTTTTTATTTTGATAATGATGACGCCATTGATGGCAACAAAAAGCCAAGAATTTGTTGCCAATTTCTCAAAATATTTGACGATGGCAACCCGGCAACCTTTACTGTCGAGCCTAATACTGTGTATTCATATTTTACTGCTCATTTACATAAATATGGTAATCTTCAAAGATGTGGGATTTATTGTTATTAGAATCTTTCTGTGCGTGATGGATATTTGACCTGCACTATTACAAAGTGAAGCTCATTTACCACATAATTACAACCGTCACGTCTCTCTTTGCTTCAACCTGTGCGAATACGTTCAGCTCGGCTCTGATTTTTTAAAATACAGCCGCGCTAATCTCCTTAAAACCTGAGTCATTTAACTAATCTGTAGATTCATCAGCTGAATCAGTACAGTGACAGCAGAGAGAGCTGACGAGCCACAAACATTGACATAGCTGCCGTGCGTCCACGGGTTTTGAGTCGATGTCAAATCAAAAGTATTTTGTGTATTCAGTTTCCCTCCCGTCTGTAGTTCTCTCCGCTAAATGCGATTCCTCTTTCGTATCTCGTGACTCATCTCCGATAAACAAAAACAATATCTGGAGCCAAAATCATGGATATCTCTGACCCTCCCCTCAGCTCCTGGTCGTTTGTGGGAATCAGATTTTAATCCAGATCATCATAAATAAAACACTCCTCCTGCTGCCCCCTGCTATCCTCACCTGATCTTTGGCCATTTGTTCTCAATGCAAAAAACACAAGACAAATTGAAACGCCAAACCTAGTCCTCGGCGTGTAACGTCTCTGTGAATGTGTTTTGGCTGCTCCTCTAAAACCGCTTATAACATCAGTTATAGGCCAACAGAGCCACAGAAACACATCCAGCATCCTGTTGGCTGAGTTACACTTCTATTCAAACACATCAGGACGGTAACAGGTCTTTATGCTCAGGAGTCTGGCTCAGCGCCACGCGGCCCGGTGCTGAGTAATGGAACTAGAGTTAATTAACAGGGCCAGCGTCTCAACAGTCCAGATAACAAACATTAGACTCCACTGTTCTACAAGTCCCAGAGACAAATGACCAACACAATGTTGGTTTCACGTTACAACAACGAGAACCAAAAGCAGTTACAGTGCTGTGGACGTTCTAGCCACTTGTGTGGCGGTCGGGTCGGTTTAAGGGCAGTCCAAGTTCAATTCTTTCACTTCAACACTTCAAATAGCAGAGTGAAAAATCCAGATAAGTGTTCGCGGGGTCCTTTGACCGTGACTTGTTATCTATCGCCACGAACGGTTCAACATTTCTACATCCGACACTGTGTCGGGGGACAGCATACGTCTCGCAGTAATGACTGAATGAATGCAACGCTGATATTAAGATAAACATTCACCGAGAAGCACAACGGTCAGGACACTGAAGCCACGTTTCCATACAAGTGTATCGCAAATTGTACCGGAATTTTGAGAAAATCGGCGAAAGAGAACACGAATGAATGCACGTTTCCATCCATGTGATTATTAGGAGACGGTTCATGGCGATAAGCAGTCGATGGCTTTAATTCTTCAGTCGGAGGACGATCACATCACTGCAGATGAAGTAATTAAACGATCGCCAGTCAAACCTCACACAGTGAAAAACTATTTGTTTTTGTTTCATCTATTAATGCAAAAGTAATGTGCCGCAATTCATAGATATTTCGTATGTAATCCACGTAATTATGAACGAGGAAGTATAACGACTGCAAACGCGAACACACGGTGGGAGGAAGTGGAGATGGACGGGTCCAACAAACATCTTTCAGCCAAGAGACGGCTGTTCGTTCCTCATGAGCAACAAGAAGTCAATGACGATTTATTCGTCACGTAATTTGCGTACTTGAGAAACGGCACTTCAGTAGTTGTTTTAAACCAAACAAGTATATTTTCCTGAACCTAACTGAGTCGTTTTGTTGGCTCAATCTAAGTAAGTAGTTTCCTGTGAAGACAGAAGTTTATATTTTGAAAAGACCGTATTCATGTGACGAGTGGAAATTGACAAATGTTGTTGGCTTTTGTGGGGAAACATGAAAGATGAGGAGTAACTTTTGGTCGGATTTCATACGAACCGTTGTATGAGGAAACGTTGATCAATGTGAGGAAGGGGACATCAGGCATTCAGCTTTCCACGAAAGTCAAACAAGTTTATCTTCAAGTAAACGTGACACAACGTCAGCAACTCATTCTGATGCTGAGACATTTAGGAAAACAAATACTGAAGCCAACGCTGGATTAGCAAACCTCTACGGGACAGCTGAGCGCGCAAACAACTCCTGAATTCGTGCCGTTAAGTTTGAAAATATCCAATCAAATATTAATGCACAAAATTAAAGATTGCACTCCTGCACGTGCTGTTTGTAATCCCAGAACAGTTCAATTACTGTTCATTTCAGTCGCAATCTGAGAGCGGTGGAGACGACCTCTTCTGCTTTCTTTAAGGTTGGTTTTGTCAGATCGATCAAACTGTTTGAGTTCTGGGAGGTTTCTCTTCATCTTCCTTCACCTCAGCTGGACTGAAGCACATCTACAAATCACGTCGTGTTATTTTTTGTAGCTTTTCGCTACGAATGTAGTTAAACTTGATACTAATACAGGGGATGAACTCTGCCGACTTTCGAGCAACCCTGTAAAGCTGTGAGTTAACATTCATGTTGAGTTTGTTGACTTCCAACATCCGGTGCCACAGCAGGAGGTGGCAGCAGGAGGCTTTGATGTAGTGAAAGTGAGACTGTTGTCAGAAAATTGAGCGTAGAACTGTCTGTTATTTAGTAATAATAAAAGCGTTTCATAATTCATAATTAAGAATTAATATTTAGGCATAATCATAAGTGTTTTGGAAATGCATAATTAAGATAAGCATAAAGTGTTGTAAGATTAGTAGCTAAAAGTAAAATTAAAGCTTGTGCCTAAGTTGCAGAAGCTTAGCTTATATACTGGAAGATTATCATAGAAGGGTTTTAAGCAATAACTGACAGACGTTGAATGTGTTATGAATTTAGGGAAAGAGAGATTTGAAGGAAGGCGTTTACAGAAATACACTCCTGGAAGGTGGCCAATAGGAATTGGCATAGAAGGAAGGGGAGGTGTTTCGAACGGATATGAGGGAGGGCATAGAAAGTGTTTTTCTGCCTCTGTTAGCGTGTGGTTCCCTGGAACGGCTGTGTCCTGGGACCAGAGGTAGTTTTTTCCAATGGGGTTTTATTGTTTTAATATTTCATGGAAATAGTGTACTTCAGTGTATAATCGTATGCTTACTGTTGGGATTAAATTCCTTATAAGTGTAAATCAGTCCTGGTAGAGTTATTATTGGAGCGTGTCTACTGTAAACACAGCAGCTGGACATGTGCTCCGGCCTCCTCTCGGTGGGTTGAGAATCAGCCTCCACACTGTAGTGTGATGTGGTGACTAACACGCTAACTCGCGTGTGTCAGTATTTTTGACTCATTTTGGACAAAATATTTTCAGTTGCTCCATTTTTCTAAAGTTCAAGGTGTCAAGATTCCTAATCCCTGCACCGAGTCGGAGAATCACAATGCTGCAGATTACAATGGTGCTGCAAATGTAATCCATTTTGTCCGTAACACACGGGTGGGTGTTCACCTGAGGCTTACGGGCGCTCTGATATTTATATTGCTACTCTGACCCGGATGTAAGAACCCGCAGGTGACTCGTGTGGCGGAGGTCTCCCTCCTACGCTCAGCCTCATGTCCGCATGTGGAGCAGGGATCAGTGTAAGACCCTGGTTAAGCTTAGACCGCCGCTGGTCGTGCAGAACCAGACCCCCCCCCCCCCCCCCACCACCGGTCCAGCTGTCATCAGCTTGACAGTTGACTCGGTGGCTGCCCACACATACAGCTGATCTCTGACATACACACATGTGCACACGCTCTAATCCACGTATGAGCAGACCACTTTGTTTTTAATGTGTGTGTGTGTGTGTGTGTGGGGGGGGGGGGGGGGGTCCTTACAGTGTTTTCTCCCACTGTCTTTACTGCTTATGTGTTTTTTAAAGCAGACATGTAAAATCTATTCAAAGGGCCAATTCACCCCAAAATAACTGACGACTGATGAAAAGCAGTGAAAAATAAAAATACCGTTGCGTCTGAAGGACTTTGTGATTTATGATTGATTGTTTCTTAACATAACGTAAAATAACGTGATTCCGGCATATATTCATGATTATCGGGTAATATCATGAATTGCACTTATTCTGACAGGATAATCATATCGTTAAATGCCAAGACATAAACATTGGTTCAGATGATCATGTGACGTAAAACAACTTGGTCTTTACATCTGCAGCTCTTTCGCTTTTTGATGTTTTGATCAATAATTCAGCATCTATCTGTTAGGAAAGAGGAACATCTTCAGCTGCTGAAAAGCCAAATAAACACGTTTAAAGGAGAGTGACATGTGATCGCTGCTCATCGGATTTTAAGCTCTTCTGCCCCGAGAGGCCAACAAGGGACGAGTGCAGCTTTAAAGGGGCAAGACATCTCCAAAAGACCAATTAGCCCGTTTTAAATCAGATTCAAACGTCGTTTTGTGGACAAACATGAAGACATATTCACCGTGATTGAGCTTTCGGTCCTTCTATTTTAAATAAAAGATAGATAAATAAAAACAAAAACAGCAGCATTGTTATTTCTCTCATGATAATTCTTGAGTTCTTAAATCGGCCTCTATTTTTTAAGTCTCATGACCGTATCAACAATGATCCACTTATTGCAGTGTTGTGAGTGTTTTTTAATCGCGATCCGCAACAATAGAAAGTCAACTGACCGTCATACCAGTTTGTCAACTAATCGATTCGTGGATTTGATATTTGTACAACTGAGTTTCTCCACAAAGAATCGCACAAACGCACCCAAGAGATTTGCTCAAGTTTCTTGGAAATACGTCCTTCAGCATGAAAACTACAGACTAAAGAGATGTTAGTTCACTGGCAGCTGTCCAGGCTTTGACTGTCTTTGACTGTCTGGGGTTGTGGGATCCTGTTCACATAATTTGCAACTGAAACATGTAGAAGTGCTCCATGGAAAGCAATCGGCGCGTCATAAAACAACAACTCTTGGCTTTTATAGTTTTCTCTGGAGATGATTTATTGACTTTTTGCTGCAGAACAGAGTGAAAACACAACTCTTCAGCTTTTGGAGAAAAAGAAGGTGTTTGAAGCTCCTTGAAGCTGCTCAGTTGTGTCGGCTGTCAGAGCATCTTCTCTGGGTCCGTTGAGCACGTTGGCGTCGACGGGAGCGAGACAAGAGGGACGTGAGCGAGAGGAAGGAGACGCGTGACAAAGGAAGCCAGGATACACCTCAACGACGTCACAGTGACAGGCCGGCCCGTGTCACTTCCTGTTAGACCGTCAGTGCAGAAGCGTCCGGCCCCCCCCCCACTTCACTTCTAAGGTTATCGTTGTCATCATCCTTCATGGAGACGCTCCCCCGCCGTGTCAGCCGCTCGGGGCTAATTGTGAAAAATGAAGCAGCGCACATACAGACACACGCAGCTTTGAATAGACAACAATTAGGATAATCAATCCCCCCCCCCCCCCCCCCCCGTATAACAAATTGCATATGCACAAACACTCAGTTTGATGTCAGTATCCACAAGAGGCAGAAGAATGACAGGGGAAAGAGAGGAGGTGCCCCCCCCCCCCCCACGGCGTGTCAGCTCTCCCTCTCAGCAGGGACGGGACGTTAGACGAGGTGCGCCATCACTGCGCCATGAATATAAATGGAGGCCCGGAGTTCTGTGTCGTGCCCGTGAGCGCAACCATAAACTGATGGAGAGGCAGAGCAACACAGCCTGCCCCCCCCCCCCCCCCCCAGAGTTCCTGATCTCATCAGCAGGAGAGCGCCCCGAGGACTCGTGCAGCGGCAGTATCGCAGCGCGGATCTGTGCTTGAACACGGTTAGAGTGTTAAAGTGGGCTGTCAGGTGTCTAGCAGATCAGAATAGAATGTCGCGCTCTCTCTCGTGACCGTGGATGAATCGCTCTGCCGTCCTCCGTCCGTCCTCTGCTGTAGAACCTGTTCACTGCCCTGGATGCTCGTGGCTGCCTGTCAATCAGTGCAATACCCGTCTGATACAGTTGCACGCATGCCCACATGTTTCTATTCCTTTGGCCAGTTGTTCCCTCTCTCTCTCTCTCTCTCTCTCTCTCTCTCTCTCTCTCTCCCTCTCCCTCTCTTCTTCCCCGTTGCTCGTCAGCCTCCTCTCTTCTCTGCAGGGACGCTGAAGGTGCCGTGAGGTTCTCATCCTTTTAACGATTGATTAAGGAGGCCGGCGCTTAAGTGTCGCGCAGACGCGCTGGACAGCTGACAAAGCAGCCGCTCACCCTGAGGTACAAACCCAGAGGTCCTTTCAGTTCTGCTGCAGCCGCATGCAAGTCCTCCAGAATATGATTCTTTTACCAGGATGTTGCTTCAGGAACTCAACCCTGGAGTCGACGTGTTTTCAACTTTTTGCTCCTGGTTTCTGCAGGTGGTTGCTCTTTTCTTGTTGACTATCGCTGCTCATGCTAACGACAATGATTGCTTCTATTACCCATTACTCAATTACTTTATTCTGGACTAATTTAGTCTATAAAATGTCAGATTCACAGGATTTCTTCAGTTGAAATCGAGTAAATATGTAAACGTCACAGATGAACATTAAGTTCATCAGTCCAGATTGTTTTGGTGGGAGTTGCTGAGTGTTTGAGATATGGACCGTAGAGACGTCTGCCTTTCTTTCTTTCCAACATAATGGAAGTCAATGGCACTTGGCTTGTGGTGCCAAAAGAAACATTTGAAAGAACTCAACCTCAATGTTTCTTTCCAGAGATGATGACCCTGTGAGCCGTTTCATGTTTCATTTCTACGTAGCTGCCAAAGGTCTCACCGCGCAGAAGGAAGCGTTCATCTAGAGATGTAAACATCACGTCTTCCTCGTCTGAGTGATGCTAGGTGAGCTAGCAGTATCGGTTAGCTAGGAGCCTCTCGCTTCGATGCACGCTTCCTTCCGTTCGGTTGCCGCTGTTGAGTTTTCAAATGTATTTTTTTTTTTTTTTTGGCGCTTTGAGCACCACAAGCTCCGTGCCATTGACTTCCATTATATTGGCGAGAGGCAGACATCTCTACGGCTGATATCTCCAGAGCTACGCAACTCACACCAAAACCATCTGGATTGATAAATAGCTCAGAAGAGATGAGAGGGAAAATATGTGAACTGTTCCTTTAAGAAAGTGTTACAGAACAATAACGTCAGATTAATAAAGTCGACGAAGACCTCTAACTACAGGACTAAAGGCAGAGCTGAGTGAGCGCAAACTGTGCTTCACACGGTTGCTACTCTGGTAATGAGTGTGTGTGTGTGTGTGTGTGTGTGTGTGTGTGTGTGTGTGTGTGTGTGTGTGTGTGTGTGTGTGTGTGTGTGTGTGCGTGTGTGTGTGTGTGTGTAATGACTTTTAAGGCCTCTTGAATGTATTGAATCACAGCTGTTTGCAAAGTTATTAATCCTACGTGACGAACTGTAACTAAGTGTTAAACGGGTCAGACGTAGTCGCTGCGCAACAGTTTCATCAGAAAGCGTTTGTGCCCTTGAACGTCTCCATCACACAGAGGACACCTGTTTTTTTTTGTGTGAGGACATTTTGTCCTCAAAGGTGTTGGTGAGAGAGGATGGCTGTGAGATTAGCAGAGCATCCGTCTGAAGCGAAATAAATCATCTTAATCACTGAACGTATGAGCTGCGTTATTGATCAGCCCGCAGACTCCTCCCTCACGGTGTGTGTGTGTGTGTGTGTGTCACTGCATCATGTTGCGTGATAGGCTGAGAACCCTTGCATTGGTTCCTCCAGTCACATGTTGCCTTGTCTCACACACACACACACACACACACACACACACACACACGTATTGCCCTCACATACACATACAGTACATCCGATTATGGAAACTAGGACATGTTTGGCATAAGAGTGAACAGCCATTTTTCACCTAGCTGGTGTGATTCCACACATTCACTGTCAGCAGGTGAAGCCAGAGGAGGAACAGCACGGTGACACATCCAGCTGTGGGAGGGGGAAATTCTACCCGATAAGTGATATTCAATGACAGACTAACTTTCAACCAGACCACTGAAACAAATATCTGAAATGATTCACGAGAAATAGGAAGAAGAAAATACTCTGACATACAACTTTAGGAGTGATAAAATGTTTTCATCACAGTTTTACCGAGTCGGACCTTTAAAAGCTATGAAATAATGAAATGAATCCATCTGAAAAGTAAACAGGTCCAGCGAGTAGACTTGTCCTCCTCTGTATCAGATGTTTGTTACAGATTGCATCAGCTTTCAGTAGATTCTGTCCTCTCAGATTGTTTCATTTGAATAGTTTTTAGACTCCAGAAGAGATAAAAATATCTATTATTTCACAACAAAAAGAAAAGAAAATGCATTCCATGTATATGCAGCGACCATATTTCATTCTTCCTGTCTTGTCAACCCCTCGGTTGGGACCCACTCTTCTACAGGCTCGTGCAATAACTCTTTTTAATAATGTGGGTTAATTAAGCCTTTACAATGATTGAGTGAACATCTAACCACCAGCAGTCCGAGTCATTAAATGTCCCGTATTGGTGATCATTTTTACATCCGTCCGGTTTTATTGCTGCACAGATGAAATGTGCTTTTCTTCCACTGGCTGCACGACTATCATCAACCACAGAGAGAATACGTGAGAATAAACGTTCGTCTTTAATTCAGCTGAGCCTTCACGTTCAATATTCGGATGCTGGGCCAAAGAGACGAGGAGTCTACGGGACGTCCCAGCGGATTCCTTGTCTAATGATCAAATACAAACCTCCCTCTGACCTCTGACCTCTCACGCTCACACTCGTGTCTCTTGACGTTGGGTTGAACAGGCTTTTTGTGCGGCCCGTGGCGGCTGACAGAGGGACGTTATGGATGAATTTGCTCCCACGTGAGTTTAGCCCCTGGTGCAGACGGCACCTTGACTCTTCTGTAACGAGGACGCACAGCTGCTTCTCCAGGTCATTGATCTCTGGAGCTGATGATTTATCTTCGGTCTCGTGGCGTTTAAGCGTTTACGTGAAATACGGTTTTGTCCTTGTTCTGCTCTGCTGCTCTCGTTGTCTTTTCATTCATAGCCTTGATTTGATCGTTTCCCCCGCGTTAACTCAGCAGGTCTTACAGCTTTGCGGAGCCTTTAGTGTAAACTTTCCTCTTATAGTTTATCTGCTCTGCATGTCAGTTTGCATTGTAACCGGGATATAACAGAGCGGAGCTGTCTCTGGAAGAAGAGGACCTGTTCTGTATTCATGGAACCAAAGTGCCAGAATGGATTCCTTCAATAATTACAGGAATCTCTCATTCTCTGGCATCCTGGAAAGTCATTCTTCAGTGGCAGTTCAACTTCCAGCAGCAGCAGCAGCAGCAGCCCAGGTCCGGCGGGCAGGTATCAAAGCCCCTCTCAGCTGCTCTAACTGTTTACAGTGACGCATCGATCCGCTCTGCTTAACCCCCCGGCAGCTCGCTGAGTTAAAGCAACAGTTACAGCCACCACACACACACACACACACACACACACACACACACACACACACACACACACACACACACACACACACACCTACAGCAGGCACAAAAGCCAAACACAGCGTGCCGTCTGATCCCCCCCGACAACAATCCTGTCGAGTCCTGCTTTTGATCTGATCCTCTGCACTCTGACAATTCCTCTATTGACAGTAAGAAGAGAGGAGGAGGAGGAGGAGGAGGAGGAGGACGAAGGGGGATGCTACTTGAAAACACACCTCCACACACAAGAAATAGAAGCAGAGAGCACCTGGCCACACTCAGTTTGTAAAGTGAACCATCTCCTCCACCGTTGACCATAAAGCAGACGGATACATGTGATGTGAGAGCAGCACTGAGCGGGAGATGAAGGTGATGCGTTACCTGTGTTGGCGATCCTCATCCAGCCCCGGCTCGTCACCACTCATCCCGTGTCTGCAGCTTCAGCTGTCCTGTCTTCTTTTTCCCTGTTTCTCTCCCCCTTTCTTTCTTTTTTGGCCCTCTTCTCTCCTCTTCCCCTCCGTTTGGTCCTCTTCCCCTTCCTCCCTTCCTCTCCCTCTCCCTGCACTTGTTTGAGTCTATTTCAGTTGCAGCAACAGAGGAGCCCGCTGCGACGGTGGCATGGTTTCCAGCACTTTTGGCAGAAGGTCACATTATCACTCGCTGGTGGAAAAGGGGGTGGGGGGGGGGAGGAGGGGAAGAAGAAGAAGAGGAGGAGCAGGAGCAGGAGGAGGATGGACGGAGTGATGGAGGGGAATCGAAGTGAGCAGGTGCCGGAGGAGCAGATGAACAAACCGTGGCTGTCCACAGTTGAGCTCTGGGCTAAATGTTCCAGCTTAGAATTAAAAGTTACCTCAGAAGCAGCAGTTCAAGTGAAACGTCCCAGAATGCTTTGAGGGGGAACCCGTCAGCGTGCATATTTCTGTGTACAGTAAAGCAGATAACTCCTCAGAAAACAGCTTCGGAAGCTGCCAGAAACTTACAGCGTGTTATAAATCAGTGCAAAAAAGACAAAGTCGTCAGCGTTCAAACCCCCGTCGGCCTCGTCCTCCTCGCCTTGTCGTTGTTCACACAGATTTACTCCATAATTGGCAGAGACACCTGTCCACACTGCGGGTCCCATCCATCACAGCTTGTCCAGGGGTGACCCTCGTCTTAATTTCCCCGCCTCCCTTCTTCTTCGCCCTCCTCTGGTGCGAGCGGCGCCCTTGCGGCCGCTCCATCAAAAACAAAAAACAACACCAAGGACTCTGGAAGAGATGATCCAGCTGCCTGGGAAACGTGGCTGTCGGCGAAGGCCGGCGACAGATGGCCGGGGGCAGGGGGACAGATGTGAACCAGCCGCCAGGGAACTTTGGAAGTATCTTCTTAGAAAATGTTCCTGGATCCCTCCCCCCCTGCCTCTCCCTGGAAACACACCTGTGTTCGTCACTTGTTGTCCCGATCGTCTCGTCCTACCTGAGCTCCTCCTTCCTCCATCAGCAGAGCTGTCACTCTGGCTTCACTGCCGGCTGTAATCCCGACTCCTACACTCTGTGTCACAGGAAGGGCTTGTGAGCTCTAATCATTATGTAGTAAGGATTTATCCTCTCGTTCTCTCCCCTCCCTCCCTCTCCGTTTCCCTCCCTCCCTCCCTCCCTCCCTCCACCCCCTCCCGTTTTATTTCCCTCCCGACCGCCTTACAACTCTGGAACATACTACAGCCTCTTTCTCAACGCCTCAGACTGCATCGTGTCTGCTCACTCTTTTTCTTCCCCGGGACGCATTCATCTGTCAACTTCTTCCCTTTTCCTTGTGTCCTCGTCTCCCGTTCCGCTCGGTGTCTCGTCCGTCTCGCTGCTCACGTCAACAGGTTTGTCCTTGAAACGTTCTCAGGGACAAACGGAGTCCGTGCTCCCTTGTTCTCGTTTCCTATCTCTGTGCTTTATCTCTTGTAGTGTGAGCTTCGTGTATGTGTAAGCATGGACAGTGTTTATGTATATCAACATATGCAAGCATCCATTAGAGCCTCATTGTCTGAGATTAGTTTGAGGTTGTTTAGGAAACAGTGTTGCCGTAACGTAGTTTTATCCACCACAGCTTGTCCCTCTCAGGAGGCAACCTCCGGTTCTGCTTATAGCTGCATTCTCACTAATGTCCACCAGGGGGCGACTCCTCTGGTTGTATAGAAGTCTATAGAAAATGACTCTACTTCTCTCTTGATTTATTCCCTCAGTAAACATTGTAAACATGAGTTTATGTCTCAATCTCTAGTTTCAAGTCTTCTTCAATACAGCATGATGTTCATTTAGTACATGATGGTCCATTTAGAGTCACGAAATCGCCAAACTCGAGTCCACAAACCAGTCCACATATGGACTCCATACAGGGCAAAACTATTAACATTAATCTGTCTTACATCTTCTGGGTTCATGTTTTTCCAGCTACTGATGACATCTGATGTTGGGTGATGAGGTCTGCACATTCCAGTTCATCCCAAAGGTGCTGGACTATGTTGAGGTCTGGACTTTCACACTAAACTGGGAACAACTTTTTCCGACATTTTCTTTTTTATTATTGAGAAAATAAGTACAAACAATCAAGGCCTCTTCACATAATGAACAAATCAAATACAGAGATGAGGAACACAAAGAAAAACAAAGAAAGAAATCAAACACAAACACAGCAGCGGGGTTAAGTTTCAGCGACTTAAGAGTTTGAACTCATTCTTCCAGTGGATCAAACTGGATTGAGTCTGAAAGTATCAGCATTTGTGTGTAAAGAACTTCCCCAGTAGCAACACAATATTGAGAACAAAGTTATTGGGACAAACATTTGACCTGGACCTGGTTTTATCCACAACTTGAACCATCGCTACACGTCTGTAGCTTGAAGCTGAAGCTTAATGTTTGGAGAAGTTTGGATTTTATTTTATTCGAATATGGTGGAAACATAGAAATGCTTTGCTGACTTCAAATCTAAAGTCCCTAACAGAGAGAGAGAGTTTAGAATTAGGCTGCAGTTCAGATGAATTACATGTTGTTTCTTTGGAACTCGATGCATCGCTGACCTGGATGTTCAGGTTTTAAAGAGGGGAGGTTTTTACATGAAATATATATTTTATGGATGCAAAAAGGAGGTGAAGCGTGTCCTGCATCCCATCAACCTTCAGTCTGATATTATGACTAACCTGCTGAGAGAGGTGCAGTGATCAATGGGGAGGTTCCGCTGCTAAAACACACCCTCAGCTCTGACCGTGGTCATCATCCAGCAGATGTTCCCAGATGTTCACTTGCTTGTTTAAACCGCCCGCCTCTGTGTTCTCATCCTCAGTCTGCAGGATTGCGGTTTACATTGTTTGAAAGGTCATGAAACAGCAGTAAGACTTGCCTTCACTGTCTGCTGGTGACTCATATCCGTCCTCTCTCACGCTCCACGAACACGCTGAAGCGGTTTGAGCTCCGCTTTGCTGCTCGGGTCAGGGCATGAGCCCCCCCCAGAGGTCAGGGAAGAGTAATGCAGCACCTGCTGCTTTGCACGAGGAATTATTGTTGACGAACGCCCTCATCTGCGCTTCCTAATGCACTTTGCCTTCAACGTTTTAGTTTCTCAGTCTGTACTTCAACACCAAGGAGCACAAAATCATTTTGTGCTCACCCATTGATGCACTTCCAGGTCACATTTGCATATTTTACAATGCCAAGCTGCAAACAGTCTCCCTCGCTGAGACATTTGCAAACTGTAGTAGAGCATAAAAAGCTATTCATCTTAATTGTTTTGCCCTCTGGATGAATCCCTGGAGAGACGGGTCCGTCCTCCTCGCTCGGAGGACGTCAGTGGGCTTTCATGAGGCTGTCGGGGGTGCACTGAGAGACGTGTCTTTGTTTCTCTGCGGCCGATGGCGGAGGCTGGACAGCGTGACCCCAATCGATGGCTGCGTCGTAATAAATGTCCAGCCCGTGCTTGTGATCAACAGCTTATAGAGTTGGCTGTCCTCGATCGATAGGCGATCACGAAGGCAAACAGATGGGACTGTAAAGCAGCAGATAATGACGTGTCGGCTGGTGTTGGGTGGGGTTTCAGGTTTGGGGCTTGTTGTAGAAAATGGTGGAAACAGCTTCTACCTGCAGCACTGCCTGGTGCCCAAAGACAGACACATGATACTGAACCCAACGGCCAATGCTGCAACACACACGTCCTTCCTTTTACTTTGTAGTTCATGAAAGAGTCAGTCACGCATTCACAGAACCTGTTTGGATTCAAACCTTTTTAAAAGATATTTAAAGCTTGTGAAAATGACTTTTCAGTATAAAAATGTATTTATTTGACATAATTGCATACCTTTGATCAACCCGGCCATTACCAGCAGTCGTACACCCCTTAATATATATTCAAA
The DNA here is from genome assembly GCA_028022725.1 of Lycodopsis pacificus. Lineage (NCBI taxonomy): Eukaryota > Metazoa > Chordata > Actinopteri > Perciformes > Zoarcidae > Lycodopsis > Lycodopsis pacificus. Next base: position 1,771,506 of record CM051702.1, read on the forward strand.
TGTTCTGAGATCCACAGTATGACGTCACACTGCAGAGTTTTTATGCGATCGTAGTTTTTGTTTGCAGAAAACGGTCCGATCTGTGTTTTCATGACACGGCCACTGGAGGGCGCTAAAGTGGAAAACATGTACGTTTTACACATCGTAGCTTTAAATGTATCTTATTACGAAACTCTTAATTGTTAACGTAAGAGCAGAATGAGGTGCATGAGCTTTACTTCAGTCTGTTAGAGCAATAATATTTAACTTCTAGCTGTTATTTTACCCCATTAAGTGCTTTTATAGTTGCGTTTGCATTCACACGATGGCTACTGCACACATCCTGTGTGGTTCAAATCTTTCAGGAATGAAAGCTACTGTCGGCATCTGCAAGTGGCAGTTTGCAGATCATGAACGGTGGATGCAGCGCCGTGTATCAGGGTATGAAGTACGGTCAAGTTCCTCTGAGCCTGGAAGAGACTCGTCTCTGCAGACTGACACATCGTGCATGCTGTTGCTGCAGGCTGGCATTCACAGTAAACTACAAGGCTGGGCCAAGCAGGTGGGCTGAGCGAGGAGGAAGTAGCACATGTCGGAGGAAAAGGCCGGCATATGCTCTCTCTCTCTGTGGCCTGGCCTTCCCGCTTCAACGGACATCATGGCAGAGATCCGCACATCTGACCCAGAGTTACGCCCTCGCAGACGGCAGAACCAAGCGTCATCTCAGCCGTCGCCGTGGCTCAAACATCTGACATTTACAAACACATGGTTCCCTTTTTTCATGTTGCTCAGAGCTATTTTCAGAAGGGTTCTTGTGACTAAGGCGGGGGTACGAACAGAGAAGTAAAAAGCCAAACTTGGCTGTTGTAAATCCCAAGAGACAGGCCAAACGTATCCCCGTCGTCTATTGACCAGCGGCATCTCCGTTTACACCCAGAAACCTGTTCCTCTCTCAGCGCTCGCTGTCTCTTCCACTCCAATGCTGCTGGTTCTGACGTCACCGTATAAATCCTACCAAGCCAATGCTAATGGTCAAGCATGTTGTTTCTTGATGATTTTGTGACTGAATGTCTTGATTTATTCGCCCCCTTTTTCAAGAAAGAACAATCCTGACGTGGCCTGCAGTCTGAGGCAGCGCTGTTTAATAATAGCAGCTTTCATTAGGGCCCGAGCACCGACGTAGCACCGCGAGGACCTGTTGTTCAACTGACAGTCTGTTATGTTACAAACACTGAAGCACATTCACATACATTCATTTTCTTAATGATCTTTAAATTTGAGGCTTAAGACCTGGCAACATGATCTTATACGCTGCTGGTCTACGCAGGAAATATCTCACTCGTGCACGCAGAGGGTGACGGTCACAGGAATTCATGGTCACACCCAGAGTCCTGCCAGTGCCAGGAAATACCGTTTAACTCGTGCACGCAGTGTACGAAGGTCACAGCAACGCATGGCCAGAGTCCTGCTAGTACCCTCGACCTGCGTGAAGTTGCGAGGGCCCGATCAATGCTGCTCGCAGCTTTAATTAAGTATTGATCTCTTTACAAGCACAGTGGCTCTACGGAACAGCTCAATGCTTCGACGCTTAATTCGTAACACAAACATTCAAATTCTAAATCAACGTGTCATTGCTCTGCAGCTTCTTTTATTTTGTTTTACTTTTAATTGTGTTTAACCTCAAACAATGTTCATGCAATCAGAGCAGTGGGATCTACTTTTGCATCCATCACAGTCCCTGTAACATCCAACATCACAGCACGGCCTGCTGTGCAGCCTGAGCCTGACACCAGTCCTGGCCTGTAAACTATTCAAAAAGTATCAGTATCGTATCACAGAACATCGTTTTGTAAAGCTCAGGTGTATCGATATGTTCTTTGTCACAACCAGGTAAAAAACACACAGAACAAAAAAGTAGACATGTTGAAAAAACCCACCACAATCTCAGCATAACATAAAACCTGAAGAGCATCCAGTCGTCTTCATCCAACCCAATCACACTCATGTGCCAGACGCCGTCACATAAAAGCAGAATGTAAATCATGTGTGAAATGAAGCTTCCTGTGTTCCTCTCATCCGTGACGTTAAGCGTCCTGTGTCCGGCTCGTGTATCTTTCTCGAGGCCCCGGGGCCCCGCGGCGTCGTTCGGCTCTTCACACCTCTGCAGCCTCATGGCGGGTCTGCCGGGTGCCCCGAGGCTGGTCTGCTGTCTCCGTCCAGCAGCCAGCGGCGTTTCGGTCGGGGACCCGAGAGCGCCGGACACAACCTGTCACCCCGTTAAACATCCGTGCACTCTGGGAACCTCGTGCCGAGCCGAGACCTGTTTTGCTGATGGATGATGAGTCTCGCTGTAAACAACTCGACATCAGCTCTCAGACCTCTGCTCCATTTTTTTCTACGATTCCTGCCTCAAAAAAAAGAAGTAAATATCCTCATATGCTAGCTTAGCTTAGCTCTAAAGTCACAGATAAAGCTTCAGTGTCTTCCAACCTGCAGCTGATGAACTCCCGTCTTTGTCACACACATGTTGTGCTGTAACACTCAGAGCTGCACCAGAGACGAGATGTTTGCAGAAAGTGTCCGTGTGTTTCTGGGCCGACAGTAACAGCAGCTGATGGATGTGATAGTGAAGTTAAAGATGCATCGGAGATACATAACTGTACTGCAGAGAGCCGATGAGGACATGATGCAATCTTTTTAACGTTAAAGACTTATCGTACGATATATCAACATGACGCGATCTTTTTAATGTTAGAGACTTATCGTACGATATATGGACAAGACCAACATTTCAACATTATAGATTTATTGTACGATATATGGACATAGCCTCCAACATTTTTAATGTTAGAGACTTATCGTACGATATATCAACATGATGCAATCTTTTTAACGTTATAGACTTATCGTACGATATATCAACATGATGCAATCTTTTTAACGTTATAGACTTATCGTACGATATATCAACATGATGCGATCTTTTTAATGTTAGAGACTTATCGTACGATATATGGACAAGACCAACATTTTAACGTTATAGATTTATTGTACGATATATGGACATAGCCTCCAACATTTTTAATGTTAGAGACTTATCGTACGATATATCAACATGACGCAATCTTTTTAACGTTATAGACTTATTGTACGATATATCAACATGACGCGACCTTTTTAACATTATAGACTTATTGTACGATATATCAACATGACGCAACCTTTTTAATGTTAGAGACTTATCGTACGATATATGGACAAGACCAACATTTTAACGTTATAGATTTATTGTACGATATATGGACATAGCCTCCAACATTTTTAATGTTGGAGACTTATCGTACGATATATCAACATGACGCGATCTTTTTAACGTTATAGACTTATTGTACGATATATCAACATGACGCGATCTTTTTAATGTTAGAGACTTATCGTACGATATATGGACAAGACCAACATTTTAACGTTATAGATTTATCGTACGATATATGGACATAGCCTCCAACAATTTTATGTTGTAGACTTATCGTACGATATATACATTTTCAGCAATATGATGCCAGAATAATCTGTTTTTTCCCGTTTTTAGATTTGGACATTTCGCATAAATTGCACATTTTTGTAAAAGAGCCCGATAGTCCATTTTATTCACGTTTTACAAATTTAGGGTATTTTACATTCCAATTCCAAAGTCGGAATATTCTTGATAATCAGAGGGGTGTAGTTGCATTATTACGCTATTATATAATCATTATATAATTGGCATAATAGGATCTTAAATATCTTAATTGTTTCTGGAACAATACATCGGCCAACACAACAGCTTCAGTGACGGTCCACGTCAACAGCTTGCTTTCATCCCGTTCCTGTTTCAGCGTGACGCACACTGTGGAAGAACCAGAGCAGCCTCCACAAAGCCCCGACCTCGACCCCATCCAACCCCATCCAACCCCATCCAACACCATCCAACCCCATCCAACCCCATCCAACCCCATCCAACACCATCCAACCCCATCCAACACCATCCAACCCCATCCAACCCCATCCAACACCATCCAACCCCATCCAACCCCATCCAACCCCATCCAACACCATCCAACCCCATCCAACACCATCCAACCCCATCCAACACCATCCAACCCCATCCAACACCATCCAACCCCATCCAACCCCATCCAACCCCATCCAACACCATCCAACCCCATCCAACACCATCCAACCCCATCCAACCCCATCCAACACCATCCAACCCCATCCAACCCCATCCAACACCATCCAACCCCATCCAACACCATCCAACCCCATCCAACCCCATCCAACACCATCCAACCCCATCCAACCCCTCGAGACCTCGTGAGCCAGGCGTGATCACCCGACATCCCTGTTGGACTTCACTCGTGCTCTTGTTGCTGAATGGAAGCAAATCTCTGCACTCATGTTCAAAATCTTGTCCCTTAGAACCAGAAGACTTGACTTGAGTCGGGTGTCCACGTGTTTGTTTTTAAAATGAATAAAATCTTTATGTAATCAGGCTCATTGAGATTAAGATCTCTTATCCGAGAGAGATCTGAGAACAAGAAACATTTCCGAGAAAACAATCGGCAGAGCAGAAGGAACACAACCACACGCCAATAACAGGAACTATAAACATATTATTACACAATAATCATCAAAAAACATCAGATAATGAAGCTGTACGATGTTAAAGACTTTTTTACAGTTCATTCTTTTTAAAAGGTTCAAATACCAGAAACCAGTCCTGGTGCGTACAACAGAAACATCTCAGGTTGGATCCTGAACTTTAGTTACTCTGTTTAACGAGGGAATAGATGTGAGCTAGTTTGGAAGCTTTAACAACACTACAGCTCCAGGAATGAAAAACATGAGACGTCTATTTATAGATACGTGGCAGTGTAGAATGATGTGCTTTAGTACGTGGAATTGAAAGAATGATCTTTCAAAAGTGCTCGTCAACTCCCCATTGTGTTAATTAAACAAATGTTTTGATTGTTCTTTGCTCTCCAGTGTAACGCTGAAAGATAAAACTCCTCTCGTCCCCCGTGTGCGTCTCACACTCACAGCTCTGCTTTGAGGACATTCTCTGCAGGCGAGCGTCACTTGTTAGCACCTTCACACACACGCTGCGGCTGAGAAGTGTCCTCAACACCTGCACCTGACAGCTGCTGCCGATCGCCAGTGAGTCAGCGCCCTCTGCAGGCCGCCCAGAGACACGACACCACGCCACTCTAACACACTGGGGGGTTGGCGTTCAGCATCCAGAGCTTA
>CM051702.1:1781773-1819273 GCA_028022725.1 Lycodopsis pacificus
TACACTGAGAGATGTACACACACAGCGTGCAGACACACTCTTATGGCAGCTGAGATGAATTATCATCATATAAATACTTGAATAAACTGTGTTATCAGCTGCTTCAGATTCATTTGGCTCGTGAATCATCTTTGTTAATTTTATTTGTCGCCCGAAATTACATGAGGGAATCCTGTACCTACGAAATTGATTGCGCCCGCACATATTAGAATGATGTTCTTTTCCTCTGACACCACCAGACTCTGCGCTGGCCTCTGCTCGATGTGCCGTGACGTGATATATCGGCTCTTTCAGCCGCCGCTTTGGCTCGAATCCAAGGCCCATTTGTACAGATGGGCTTTTTACGTGGGCCATTTTAGCAAAGCACCCTCCCCATAAAGCCAAAGTGTCTCATCGCTTCATAATTGTGTGATTACGGTCATTTGCTGTGGTTGGGGGTGACATATTCTATTCGAGGCAAACAGATGCTTTTACCATATTTTAGATCCCCATTCGACCTTAATCAACCGTTACATGTATGAGTGAGAAGCGGGGAGATGACATTTCACTCCTGAGGTGGATCAGGTGTCGGAGGAGAGCTGAGAGCTGAAGATGGTCACCGCTGAAGATGCTGCTGAATGAATCCGACCGCTGAGGCCTCCAGCAGAACCGCCAGACACAGAGAGACGGTGCCACCAAGTGGGAAGCACACGGCATTACAGCTACTAGATGGGACTGTAGGCGCAGATATCGTTCATCTATTTTATAAAATCATTTGACTTGTGTGCGTGTGTGTGTGCGTGTGCGTGTGTGTGCGTGTGTGTAACTAACTGTTATAACGTGCGTGGGTTGTGGTGTACCGGTCAGTACCTTTAACTCCTTTTGTTGTGTTGAAATCTTTTCGTTTATTGACCATTGAACTTGTTCTTTATATGTTTATTTCTTGCAACTTTCTTCTTTCTTTAGAAAATAGTTTTCAGCTTTTGTTCACATTATAAATTGATAACTTTTTTCATACTTATTGTTCGTCAATTCTTTTCATTGTTCATTGTTCATTTTAATTGCTACACCCATCTCATCCCTAGCCAAGCCATAACAGAGCCATAGTATATTATATTAACCACTGTATTAAACTGCAAAAGGTCTAAAATGATCTAAAACATCTCTTAAAGAAGTCGTAGAAAAAGGTTTGTATTTCGAAAAATCTCAAAAAAGTCATATAGTATGTCGAAATATCTAATTAAAAAAAGTTATAGTATAGTTACTATACTATGACTTTTTAATAGTAATAGTTTAAAAGTAATAGTAAACAATGTCAAAAAAAGTCATAGTATAGTATGTCGAAATATTCTTGTGAAAAAAGTAATAGTATACAATGTCGAAAAAAAGTCATAGTATAGTATGTCGAAAAATGTTTAAAAAAAAGTCAAAGTATAGTATGTCTAAAAATGTTTTTAAAAACAAGTCATAGTATAGTGGGCGACTGTGGCTAAGTGGATAGCAGGGCTGTCTTTCAGTCAGAGGGTCGGCAGTTCAAAGCCCGTCTCCGGCTCTGCTAGTCACATGTCGAAGTGTCCTAGAACAAGTGTCCTAGACACTTAACTCCAAAATTCTCCCGTAGTTCTGCCTACAGTGTAGAAATGTGATAGACTGAATTGTAAGTCGCTTTGGATAAAAAAATTACTGTAATGTAGTATGTCTAAATATTTCATGAAAAGTCATTCTCATGAAAAAAGTAATAGTATACAATGTCGAAAAAAAGTTATAGTATGTCGAAATATTTCATGAAATAAAGTCAGTATGTCGAAATATAATTCATCGTATAGTAGTCAAAACAATCTCATGAAAGACATTCATAGTATAGTATGTTGAAAAATCTCATTAAAAAAGTCATAGTATAGTATGTCTAAATATTCGAATGAAAAAAGTAATAGTATACAATGATGAAAGAAAGGTAGAGTATGTCTAAATATTTCATGAAAAAAAGTCGTATGTCTAAATATTCTTATGAAAAAAGTAATACTATACAATGTCTAAAAAAAGTCATAGCATGTCGAGCATGAAGTATTTCATGAAAAAAGTCAGTATAGTATGTCTAAAAATGTTTTTAAAAAGTCATCGTATATAATGTCGAAAAGAAGTCACAGTATAGTATGTCGAAATATTCTAATGAAAAAAGTCATAGTATACAATGTCGAAATATTCTAATGAAAAAAGTAATAGCATACAATGTCGAAAAAAAGTCATAGTATAGTATATCTAAATATTCGAATGAAAAAAGTAATAGTATACAATGTCGAAAAAAAGTAATAGTATAGTCTGTCTAAATATTCTTATGAAGAAAGTAATAGCATACAATGTCGAAAAAAAGTAATAGTATAGTATGTCGAAAAATGTTTAAAAAAAGTCATAGTATAGTATGTCTAAATATTCTAATGAAAAAAGTAATAGCATACAATGTCGAAAAAAAGTAATAGTATAGTATGTCGAAAAATGTTTAAAAAAAGTCATAGTATAGTATGTCTAAATATTCTTATGAAAAAAGTAAAAGTATACAATGTCTAAAAAAAGTCATAGCATGTCGAAGTATTTCATGAAAAAAAGTCATAGTATAGTATGTCGAAATATTTCATGAAAAAAAATTATAGTATAGTATGTCGAAATATTCTAATGAAAAAAGTCATAGTATACAATGTCGAAATATTCTTATGAAAAAAGTAATAGTATACAATGTCGAAAAAAGTCATAGTATAGTATGTCAAACAAATCTCATGAAAAAAAGTACTTGCACAGTATGTCTAGAAATGTCATAAAAAGTTACAGTATATGTCGAGAAATTTAAAAAAAGTTGTATGTCGAAAAAAATCATAAAACTCATGGTATAGTATGTCGAAAAATTTGAAAATAAGTCATAGCATAGTATTTCAAAAACTTTGGAGTTTGTCTAGAAAATAAAAGTCAAAGTTGAAAAATCTCATGAAAGAAATGCATAGTATAGTATGTCAAAAATCATGATGAAATTCATAGCTTAGTATATCAAAATAAGTCTACAGTATGTCTAAAAATGTCATAAAAAGTCACAGCATAGTATGTGTAAAGTCACAGTATAGTATGTGTAAAGTCACAGTATAGTATGTGTAAAAAGTCACAGCATAGTATGTGTAAAAAGTCACAGCATAGTATGTGTAAAAAGTCACAGAATAGTATGTGTAAAGTCACAGTATAGTATGTGTAAAAAGTCACAGTATAGTATGTGTAAAGTCACAGTATAGTATGTGTAAAGTCACAGTATAGTATGTGTAAAAAGTCACAGTATAGTATGTGTAAAGTCACAGTATAGTATGTGTAAAGTCACAGTATAGTATGTGTAAAAAGTCACAGTATAGTATGTGTAAAAAGTCACAGTATAGTATGTGTAAAGTCACAGTATAGTATGTGTAAAGTCACAGTATAGTATGTGTAAAGTCACAGTATAGTATGTAAAAAGTCACAGTATAGTATGTGTAAAGTCACAGTATAGTATGTGTAAAAAGTCACAGTATAGTATGTGTAAAGTCACAGTATAGTATGTGTAAAAAGTCACAGTATAGTATGTGTAAAGTCACAGTATAGTATGTGTAAAGTCACAGTATAGTATGTGTAAAGTCACAGTATAGTATGTGTAAAAAGTCACAGTATAGTATGTGTAAAGTCACAGCATAGTATGTGTAAAAAGTCACAGCATAGTATGTGTAAAAAGTCACAGTATAGTATGTGTAAAAAGTCACAGTATAGTATGTATAAAGTCACAGTATAGTATGTGTAAAGTCACAGTATAGTATGTGTAAAGTCACAGTATAGTATGTGTAAAGTCACAGTATAGTATGTGTAAAGTCACAGTATAGTACGTGTAAAGTCACAGTATAGTATGTGTAAAGTCACAGTATAGTATGTGTAAAGTCACAGTATAGTACGTGTAAAGTCACAGTATAGTACGTGTAAAGTCACAGTATAGTACGTGTAAAGTCACAGTACAGTATGTGTAAAAAGTCACAGTATAGTATGTGTAAAGTCACAGTATAGTATGTGTAAAGTCACAGTATAGTATGTGTAAAGTCACAGTATAGTATGTGTAAAGTCACAGTATAGTATGTGTAAAGTCACAGTACAGTATGTGTAAAAAGTCACAGTATAGTATGTGTAAAGTCACAGTATAGTATGTGTAAAGTCACAGTATAGTATGTGTAAAGTCACAGTATAGTATGTGTAAAGTCACAGTATAGTATGTGTAAAGTCACAGTATAGTACGGTCTAAAATCTCATTCCAAAGAAGTCATAGTGTAGTTTGTCACATAAGTCATAGTATGCTTGTTGAATCATTTCACAGACCACATTGTGCACATATTCATGTCATTGCACTGACACAAAAAAACAAGTGTTGTCTCAACTTTTCTGTCTATCCTTTGGGGGGGGGGGGGGGGGGGGGGGGCTGTGACAAAAATAATCCCATCTCCCATTGTCTGCAGAGGCTCAACGGATTAAACAAAGTCAAACGAGGATGGAGAGGCGCCGACCTTCTGAAGTATTTACATGTGTGTGTTTTCCTGTTGTCTGCACCCCCCCCCCTGAAGGCGTGCGTCTATATATCTTTCCTCTCGCAGGCTTCAGTCTTGAGTTTGTCTTTGCTCCGGTTGGGTAAACGCCGGCCTCGGCGACAGACAGGTGCTCTCCATCTTGTAAAACCCCGGAGGGGGTTTGGCACAAGACAAATGGGTCTGGGAGCGCCCCCCCCCCCCGCCCCCCCCCCACCTGGCTCATCTCACATGCAGCGATGTTGTGTCGTGGGATTTGATCTTTTTTCAGTCTTACCGCAAAGTCCCAAGTCACGCAAGAACTCATCAATCACCACAAAACAGCGCTGAGACACTGCGGCTGAAGTAGACAAGTTTATTAATGATAATAATGAGGATGATGAGGATGATGATAATATTAATAATTAGTCATAATTATAATAACGTTAATGTCATAATAAATAGAACTCTTCATCTGAAGCACATAAAGAGAAGCATACAGAAAGAGAAAAAACAAAAACACAAAGTTCAGAGTACAGAGCCAGAGGAGGGGGCGGGGACTTCTAGAGAGACATTTTTTTAACCTTTCAATATATCCATTTAATTTTTTAACATTTTTAAACTTTATTTAACTGGAACATTTACAAAAAGGAGAAAGAGATAAGATTTTTTTTAAAAATCCTTATAAATAAATTTTGTCATTATTAGAACAAAATACAAGATTTCGGGGAGTCAGAGGATGTTTTTTTGTCTTTGTTTTTTTTCCCTCCTGAAAGGACAGCCGGGGGGGGGGGCGGGGGGGTCATTATGTACAGAACACCAGGATTACAAAAGGGGGCCAGTCGACTCACATACTAGAAGGCTAGGTATGGTGGGAGGAGGGTGTCGCATGGGGGCGGGTCTGTCGGGGAGGGGGGTTGGAGGGGGGTTGGAGGGGGGGGCAGGGGGGCATCCTGCAAGTGTCACAGCTCAAGCAGTTGTGCTCAGGAAGATCAGGACCACGTCATTATACTGAAGGCATCACAAGGAAGGAAGGGAGGGTCGCTTTAACCCCCGCCCACCCCCCCGCCCCGCCCCACCCTCGCTGAGGGTGCAGGCTGGAGCTTCAGACAAACTTAACATTTTCGTAAAGGCAGAACTTCTCTGGACGCAGAAATAAATCGTTCAGTCAAAACTGTGTCAACAAGCAGAAACAAACAACCACAGTTAAGAGAAGAGGAAACAAAGCAACAAAAAGAACGGAATCCAAACCTGACCACTGATGTAAGTACGGCTACTAACATGGAAGACCAGCCAGACTAAATAGTTAAGATTAAAATACCCCACCAATAAATACTGTTTATATTGACAATGGATCAAAATATGTGAAACAGGTTGTACAGAAAATCCTAAGGCAATAAAATATCCCGTGTGTTTTTAGCAGATTGTTTGTTGTTGATCTGCGTGGAAGCTGTGGTTGAGGAATGCCAACACACATAACGGTGTTGTCTTTGCATCGCACCGCGATGAAATGAGAAAATCTTTTTGTCGTTGACTTCTTCTGCCCCCAAAACGAGTGACCAAGACATCTACGACTGCAGCGTCAATGTGCATGGACTGCGTTCCCATTTGCACAAAGGAAAACAGTGGCAGCCTGATATCTGACATGCATGTCTACATACTCTCCAACCATTTCCTCATGTTTGAGTAACGTCTGTTTAGAAAAACTACAGTTCCCAGCTCCTCGTCTTTTGTCTTTTTTTGCGAGCCATTTGAATCGATCTGTGTCCTCAGAGGGAACCAATGGGCTTGGAGCTGAGCGAGAGACAGGAAGTCAGAGAGTATTGTTGGTTTTTGGAGTTTTCATGGGATTTGTTGGCAATGAAAATATAGAATAGATTTCACGAACTACCAGCTAACTATAATATGTAGAAAACAGCTTCACATGTGACGTATGTGGTTTTGTTGCAAAGTGCATAGATCATTCAGTGGACAAAATCAGACTCGACATTAATAAAGCCAAAAATAAATGAAAGCTGTGGTTCTTCATCTCCTCAGTGAACTCCACCAATAAGCTGATTTGTTATTGTTATTTCTTTGCCTCCCAGGAAGTACCCGTCAAAAGTAAAAAGTCCAACCGGCTCCCGAGTCGCTCTCCGACCCGCCGCACGTCTGCAGCGCTGCAAGTAGGCCAGATGAACACGTGGCTCTCAGAAACACCAACCTCACAGGTTTTAAAAAAGCTAAGCCTGCGTGTGATCGCTGCATGGGGGAACAAATGACCGACTTTACCCCAATTAGACTTCACAACAGTTAGTTGCCATGATATAGATACTCTTTGTAATATATGAGAAGCTGTCTACAGATGAACAGAGGTTGCGTGGGTAGGAGCCCTGATTCAGAACAAGTTGGTTTTTTTTTTGTGTCGTTTTCTTTTTTCAAACCTGAAATAAGATGGAAGTTAATCAAGAAGTGTGAGGTGAGATTTACTGTACAGGATATTAACAGTACACACTCGAGCTTTTGTACAGGAAGTCAGGAGCTTAACCTTCTTGGAACAATTCACACAAAAGCACTACTGAGTAGTGTACCCTGAACTCTCAAACTACGTTGTGCTTCACCCGAACCTGCTCGCCTCTGACGTAAAAAAAAGAAATAAAGAAAAGTTTCTTTTCAGGGCCAGCAGGTTATTTCCAATATGCAATAAAAGCGCCTGCCCACCAGGGTCAGCAGGAGAACAGCAGTTCATAAGCCGCGGCTCCGGCAGCGGCCGCTCCGTTATACGAGCAGAAGAAGAAGAAGAAGAAGCGAGCTTCTTCCTCAGCGGCGGTGAGCGAATCAAAATCTGGGTCACGTCAATACACATCCGGGCCCGCTGTCATCGCGGAGCCTCGCTGCCTCCTGATCAAAGAGCACTGACAGCTCTGTTCAAATCATACTTTGGTTCCAGTAAGAAAAAGAAAAATCAATATTCATAAACTTTTTGTTTTGTTATCTGACACCCACAACACCGTGCGCTAATGAGCAAGTCTTCCAGCTCCGATGAACGGCTGAAATTAACACAAATGTGATTCTTTTCTTTTTCTTTTTTCTTTTTTTCCTGAAGTGTCTTTCGGGTAAAAATAGGATGTGATGTTTTTTCATTTGATGGGGCAAAGACGTGGTATTGTGTGTAAATCTGCATGTGTTGTCATTCTATGAGTATCTGCACAGAGAGAGTGTGTGTGTGTGTGTGTGTGTGTGTGTGTGTGTGTGTGTGTGTGTGTGTGTGTGTGGGGGTTCAGGGGAGATCAGTTCACACCATCACACTTTCAATCATATAACACATGATCACATGTTACAGTAAATATCAGGGACATATTTAGTCGGAGGGGGTCTGATATCTATGTTCGGGGCCAGAGGCTTTCCTGCCCCCCCCCCCCCACCCCCCCCCCCCTCTACTCCCTGACATCACCACAGCCCATATAATAGATATGTATATATATTTATATACAGGAAAAGAATACATACTTATTGGACACCCTAGACATTAATGTACATTCAAAGAACTGAACCGACATTCTCGTTTAAACACGTTTACAGTGACTCTTCTGATATAAAGAATTAAGGATTCGCTTCCACCAAATAAAGACTTTTTTTCCTCTTTCAAAGTTTTCAGTGCTGCAAAAAACAAAAAAGAAATAAACACACAAATAAATATTCTCAGAATACATTGACAAAATAAAAAAATTGACATATTTCAGCCCTCGTTCCTTGTTACCGTTGGATGGGCACTACTGTATTTCTATAAATGTTTCTTTTATCTAGCGACATACGTCTATATGCCTCAGGCTTGTGTTTTGGTTATGCACCTGCTGATGTAGTACAATGGGATTATTGGGTTATAATTCAATTTGTTACATGGACGTTGATGAGTTATTCTCGTCGGGTAGAAACGTGCATCCTTGGTAGTTGTACGCACCTTGTCATTGTTGGTCTGATAGTTAGTCCGTCGGTGCAGAGCGACACCAAGGCTCGGGCTCGGAGTCTGGCAGGTGGGCAAAGTCGGCAACTTCTTGCGCCATTTCTCTCGAACTAGTCCTCGAGTCATGAAACCTCTGCCGGGGCGTGGGGAGGGGCGTGCCGGGGAGGGCTCGGCTTTCATACCGTCTCACCGTCCCGCCGTGGCTCACCCCTCCCGCTCCCCAAACGCCGTGTAAACCAGTGACGGAGCGCGCCCATTGGGGAGGGCGGGGATGCCCAATGGTGCTGCCAGGAGAAAGTGACATCACGACAGTATCCACGGGTGGACGCTGCTAACAGTAGGGCGCTGCCGGCCGGTGACACCGCAACAAAAAAGGAAGGAGCGACATCACCAGCCCGGGGAAAATAAAAAGGAAGGAGGTCGGGGGAGGTTGGAAGGAAGAAGGCGGAGCAGTGAGACCAGGAGGCTGACCTTTGACTCCACCCACAGGAAGTACAGGGTAGAAAGTGCGTCTGCCTGTATGCCGAGCTCTCCCTGCCACCTTTCTGTTCATGTTTCTGTTTACACGACCTCTGCGACACAGCAGTGTGCCATAGAGAGAGGAGGGGGGGGGGGGAGGCTCCTCCCTCCTCCTTCCTGCATACCACAGAATCAGCATCAAGGGCCAACTGTTCACTCCCTTACCAAAAAACATAAAAACAGATTTGTACATATATACTGCTTTATACACACTTTTTTTTTTTTACCATTGTAAATCACAAAAGTATAGAAAAATAAAATGTTTTATAATAACGGGACACTTTTTCATTCTCTCTCTGTCTTTTTTCTACCCGGCAACAAGGTGGTCCCTGGTGGAAACTGGCTCACTCCGTCTGTCAAGTGTTTGGCTGGTTTTTGACGCCGCTGCCGCGGCGTCACTTTGAACGCCTCCCGTCTTCCCTCGCCAGCCTCAGTAGAGGGACTCCTCCTCCTCCTCCTCCTCGTCTTCTTCTTCTTCTTCTTCTTCTTCTTCTTCTTGTGTTATTTTCTTAAAGCTAGTTCTCCTCCCTTCGTTGTTTTCATCTGTGATGTCCATCAATACTGAGTACAGCTCTTCCTTTTGTATTTACTGGAAACAGGGGGAGAAAAGTGGGGAGACTGGTGAATATGCAGAAAGGAATGTCACAACAGGCATATATTTATATTTATATTTATAATGAGAGAGCAAGTTTATTCCTTTCTGAACAAGTTTTCCAGAGTGAGGATCTTGTCACAGAAAGTATAGCTCCTTGAAAAAATAAAATACAAGTAAACATAATGCATGAAATAAACAACAAACTCTCTGCAAAGCCTAAAAGAATCGATGTCATATATACACTGTGCCAAGCAGCAAAAGTTCTCGATGTAAGTGAAAACAGCCGGAAAGGAAACAACGTTTAAAAAGAAGAAGTTTGAGAGCAGAGAGACAACGAACGGCGTCATTCACTTCTCGTCCTGTTGGTTTGTAATGTGGCACAAGAGGAGCAGAGGCCTCACGCCTGCCAAGACCAGCGCTGCCGCCCCCCCACAATACAGATCAGAGTGCTCTGCAATCACACAAGTGGAGATCGGCAGTTTGGCAGCGCAAAGTGAAAGTCTCAGTGTAATGGAGCCGGATGGGAGGAGGAGGAGGAGGAGGAGGTGTATGTGCGTGTGTGGGGGGGGGGGGGGAGGACCCTCGTCATGACAGATGCTCGCTAATTCGCAGTGATCTCTGGCAGCTCAACGGAGCTTCTGACAAAGAAATAAATAACGAAATGAAAGAAGACGAGGCCTTAATTTGGAAACTCCTTTGTAGTTCGTTAGTTCGTTACTCCCCCCCTCCCCCTCCCCCTCCCCTCCGGATCTAGAGAGACAAACAAGTGCCGTGCTCAGCGTCCACGCTGCCTCCCCTCGTATCCATCTCATGGAGGAGCTGGCCTCGCCGCCCCCCCCCCTCCTCCATCCTCTACCTCAGGTTTCTACAGAGAGCTCGCTGGGGACCTCCATACGGAAATATCCACACGCAGTCTTATAGCTCAGCGGGGAGGGAGCACAATGGCGCCAGAGCTACATATAGTCCTCGCTGACAGGCAGCCTAGAACTGGAAGAGCTGCAGAGACAAATATATTAATCACCCACCGACGTAAAGGATTCAGGGGAGGCTTAGTTCAGGCATCACAGCGCGCTGCTGAGCGCTGGAACAAGTCTATCTTTAGGAATTAAAGCCGGAGCCCATTAAAGGGTCGCTTCACCCACATTACAGAAAGATGCATGTGCGTACTTAGAACCAGTAATATCGAGCCGTGCACGTTTGTTTTTCAATGGCGGTGAACACCGATACCGACGTTCGACACGATTCATATATTCACTGTTTCACGTGCAGCCGAGACGTTTCCGATCAACGAGAATCGAAGCCACAACGTCCGTCCAACATCCTGAACGTAACGTCCCTTCCTCGCGTTGTGAACCCTTGTTGTCACCGTTTAGCAGGTTCTCTTCAACAACAACGCACTGCTCTGTTTGCATCACACACAGCTGACCTTTTACAGGAAACAGGCCTGTGATCCAAACTGCAGTGAAAACTGAGATTGAGACGTAAATTCTGAAGAATACTCGTCCAAGAATCCCCCTTAAAACAGATTAATATCCTCATACCTCACACGGAAAATAAATGTTTACGCCACCCCGTATGAAATTCAGAATATTGTAATATTTGGAATAAATACTGCGTGGCAAAGTGGAAAGATGTTTTCATTGCCTTGAGCTCTCGTGATCGCCGTTAAATTGTCCCTATTTGAAAGCAGCACAGGGCTACGAGAGGGAAACAAACAACGTGCACACAAACAAAAACATAAAATCCAAAATCAGATTTTGATGTCAAACCCACAACAACAACATCAACGACATCCATGTGTGACATACTGTTCTTATCACTGCTTTATTCTGACACTCAAAACAATCAGAGATTACTTTTATGTCACATATCGACAACGGAAATAATTCATGAATGAAGAATAGAAACAAAGTCATAATAGTATACGTCACCTCTGAAATTCATCCCCAAAAACATGTACTTTACACCTTTCAGACAATATATTCTCATTATAGAAATTACATACAGTTCAAGAACAAGTTCAGCTGAATTGAAAACACAGAAAACCCCACTTCATATAGGAACACATAGAAAACATCACTCAGAGGATTGCGATATAGTGTGTGTATATATATACATTTAAATGTATTTACAAAGTACGGGAAGGTTTTTGCTTGGTTGTCTTTTGTACAAATCTTTTCTACGTGGACTAATAAATGACCTGCCAGCTGACCAGGGCTCAGCGGATACTTGAATAATTCAATAGAAAGGATGGATAACGAGCACTTCCTGCTGATATGTAAACGCATCTCATTACTACTATTAATAAGTACGAACAAATGCTTGGATCAAATAGAGGTCTGGTTGCATATTTAAGCTGGTTATGGAATACAACAAAAGCAAACTAACCCCAGAGAAGATCAAAGTGTTTTATAAATCCACATTTAAAATGACTCCACGCGTCTCAGACCTCGACAACAGACGAGCAGTTATTTACATGTTCCCGCTCTGATGAGCTGACTCTCAAACAGGTAAGATGCTTCTTTCACTCTTTCTGTAAACTGGAGGAAGCCGTGCAGACAGTGCTCAGAGTCCCTGTAACAACATGGCAGCAGCAGGACGGTTCAGGTCGTCACAATTAAAATCTTGTTTTTGAGAATAACTTTGTGATTCAGGAGGTTGAGGAGGAGAGAAGTATCTGTGAGTCCCGAGCAGATCATCTTATTCACAGAACTTATATGAATGTCTTGATGTACAGGGTGATGACTCACAGCTAATTACTGAAACACTGTGAATCATAAATCATTTGTAATTTAAAAAATGGAATCAATTTATGAGGAAACATTTTAGAGATCAAAATCTGATTTTGCTGCAGTTTTTTTTTTTTGGGGCAAATCATTTTGTATTTTGAACTTTGAATTAATATCCGAACGATCTTGAGTGGAGATAACTGAAATACATACGTGGACTCTTAATGTATCGTATATAAAAATATGATACATTCTTAATGTATCATATACACAAATATGATACATTCTTAATGTATCGTATACACAAATATGATACATTCTTAATGTATCGTATACAAAAATATGATACATTCTTAATGTATCATATATAAAAATATGATACATTCTTAATGTATCATATACACAAATATGATACATTCTTAATGTATCATATACACAAATATGATACATTCTTAATGTATCATATATAAAAATATGATACATTCTTAATGTATCGTATATAAAAATATGATACATTCTTAATGTATCGTATACAAAAATATGATACATTCTTAATGTATCATATATAAAAATATGATACATTCTTAATGTATCATATATAAAAATATGATGCATTTTTAATTCAACTACGAGTTATTTTACTGCATTTCAGGAATAAAGTCGAAATGTCAAGAATAACGTCAGAAGTTCATCGTCCATGCTGAGGCTGTAGTTTGACATTTTTTCTTAGAAGTTTGATGTTTATGTTGAAATTTTGTCTTAATTCTCATAAAAATAAAAATAAATAAAAATCATCCTTTTTTTCTCATGCCTGGAACTAATACTGCACGTTTTAACCGTATTCTTCACATTTCAACTTAATTCTTGTGATGAATGACAAAAAGGAAAATTCCGAAATGAATCCATTATTTATTGAGGATCAGTTCATCGATGCTCGACTGATGTCTCAGACTGCAGTTGTGGGAAAAGTTGCATTTGATTTCATTAAGTTGTAAAATGTTCACAGCTGCTCCACATACTGGATATTTAAAATAAAATAAAGTTGTTACACGTATGATAACCTGCATTCAGAGAAAGTGAATAGAGTTGAGCTGTAAGTGATGTTATTACAGGGACACAGAGTGAAGTCTAACGACAGCATGTTAGCAGACTGCATTCACTTCCTCTTCTCCTCTCTGTCGTCTCACACACACACACACACACACACACACACACACACACACACACACACACACACACACACACACACACTCTAATATATATATATAAACATTCAGATCAGAAACCAAAATCTGTTTCATTGCCGTCTTGTATCTTTGTAACCGTGGTCACTAACACACGAGTTCTCTGCTGCAGAGTTCCAGGAGAAGCTCGTCAGCTGACCGGTTGAAATGGTTCAGAACTAGAATCAAAGTTTGTTTCTATACTCGACTATAAAAAGCCCAAACGGTACGTACGAGCATATAAAAGGAAGAACGATGTTTGTTTACCCACATAACGATTTTCTTGAGAGATTATGGTTTTAATTTTCTTTTCTTTTTTATACACAACATTACTTTATATCATTTTAACATCTGGACTAAACATGACTAGCTTCTATATGATATTTGTATAAATATGTTGCATCTCGTAAAGTTTTGAAAAAGCTGAAAACAAATAAAGTGCAACAAACTGTTTTTTTCTTTTTCTTTTTCTTTTGAGACCACAAACGTAGAAATGAAATACTATCGTTAATATAGCTCTGCGCTGTATCTCCATCGCTGCACAGAGATCACAGCTAGCAGCCACACAGATGTTCTCACGCAGCACACAGCTGGAGCAGAAGCCAATGCAACCACTGTATGTGGACTAAGAGGCTACACACACTTCATCACGTGTCCCGGGTGCTTTTATATCATATCGTACTGTGTGTGCAAGTGTAAAATAGTTATACAGCATATGTCTACATATATATAATACAGTAGCTTTAATAAAGACAACAGTACGGCCCTTTTGTTACGGCCCTCTCGGGGTCTCTGCTGACACAAGGAGCCGTGTTGCAGAGGACAGAAGCTGCTGGTTGTGTTATGAGAGGATCTCCCGCCTGCTGAGCAGAGAGCAGCGCTGTGCTGGAGCGTGACTCCAGTCAGTTCATCCTGAGGTGAAACATTCTGTGCACCGCTTTAAACAGAAGAGAGACCGGTGACTCGCAGCCTTCTGTCCGCTTCAGCCCACACCAGTGTGTGTGTGTGTGTGTGTGTGTGTGTGCGTGTGTGCGTGTGGGGAGACGATGTGCACTGTGAGTAGTTTATCTGGTGAATCAGTGAGGATGATGCAACCGTGTCTCCTGCAAAATCAAGTTGATATGCAACTATTCAGCGACTCTGTAAGTCAGTTCTTTGATGAAGTGATTACCTCATTAATCTGTGAGATGTGTAAAAGAGAAACAAAGAGATTTCAATATATTGATATATATATATATATATATATTGATAGTTGTAGATGTAGAATAGTTGCATATGAACGTGTGGTTGATAGTTTGTAGAATAGTTGCATATGAACGTGTGGTTGATAGTTTGTAGAATAGTTGCAGATGAACGTGTGATTGATAGTTTGTAGAATAGTTGCATATGAACGTGTGGTTGATAGTTTGTAGAATAGTTGCATATGAACGTGTGGTTGATAGTTTGTAGAATAGCTGCATATGAACGTGTGATTGATAGGTTGTAGAATAGTTGCAGATGAACGTGTGGTTGATAGTTTGTAGAATAGTTGCATATGAACGTGTGGTTGATAGGTTGTAGAATAGTTGCAGATGAACGTGTGGTTGATAGTTTGTGTGGTTGATAGTTTGTAGAATAGTTGCATATGAACGTGTGGTTGATAGTTTGTAGAATAGTTGCATATGAATGTGTGATTGATAGTTTGTAGAATAGTTGCATATGAACGTGTGATTGATAGTTTGTAGAATAGTTGCATATGAACGTGTGGTTGATAGTTTGTAGAATAGTTGCATATGAACGTGTGGTTGATAGTTTGTAGAATAGTTGCATATGAACGTGTGGTTGATAGTTTGTAGAATAGTTGCATATGAACGTGTGGTTGATAGTTTGTAGAATAGTTGCATATGAACGTGTGGTTGATAGTTTGTAGAATAGTTGCAGATGAACGTGTGGTTGATAGGTTGTAGAATAGTTGCATATGAACGTGTGGTTGATAGGTTGTAGAATAGTTGCAGATGAACGTGTGGTTGATAGTTTGTAGAATAGTTGCATATGAATGTGTGATTGATAGTTTGTGTGGTTGATAGTTTGTAGAATAGTTGCATATGAACGTGTGATTGATAGTTTGTGTGGTTGATAGTTTGTAGAATAGTTGCATATGAACGTGTGGTTGATAGGTTGTAGAATAGTTGCAGATGAACGTGTGGTTGATAGGTTGTAGAATAGTTGCATATGAACGTGTGATTGATAGTTTGTGTGGTTGATAGTTTGTAGAATAGTTGCATATGAACGTGTGGTTGATAGTTTGTAGAATAGTTGCATATGAACGTGTGGTTGATAGTTTGTAGAATAGTTGCATATGAACGTGTGGTTGATAGTTTGTAGAATAGTTGCATATGAACGTGTGATTGATAGTTTGTGTGGTTGATAGTTTGTAGAATAGTTGCATATGAACGTGTGGTTGATAGTTTGTAGAATAGTTGCATATGAACGTGTGATTGATAGTTTGTGTGGTTGATAGTTTGTAGAATAGTTGCATATGAACGTGTGGTTGATAGTTTGTAGAATAGTTGCATATGAACGTGTGGTTGATAGTTTGTAGAATAGCTGCATATGAACATGTGCTTGATAGTTTGTGTGGTTGATAGTTTGTAGAATAGTTGCATATGAACGTGTGGTTGATAGTTTGTAGAATAGTTGCATATGAACGTGTGGTTGATAGTTTGTAGAATAGTTGCATATGAACGTGTAGTTGATAGTTTGTAGAATAGTTGCATATGAACGTGTGGTTGATAGTTTGTAGAATAGTTGCATATGAACGTGTGGTTGATAGGTTGTAGAATAGCTGCAGATGAACGTGTGATTGATAGTTTGTAGAATAGCTGCATATGAACGTGTGATTGATAGTTTGTAGAATAGTTGCATATGAACGTGTGATTGATAGTTTGTAGAATAGCTGCATATGAACGTGTGATTGATAGTTTGTAGAATAGCTGCATATGAACGTGTGATTGATAGTTTGTAGAATAGTTGCAGATGAACGTGTGGTTGATATGTTGTAGAATAGTTGCATATGAACGTGTGATTGATAGTTTGTGTGGTTGATAGTTTGTAGAATAGCTGCATATGGACGTGTGGTTGATAGTTTGTAGAATAGTTGCATATGAACGTGTGGTTGATAGGTTGTAGAATAGTTGCATATGAACGTGTGGTTGATAGGTTGTAGAATAGTTGCATATGAACGTGTGGTTGATAGTTTGTAGAATAGTTGCATATGAACGTGTGATTGATAGTTTGTAGAATAGTTGCATATGAACGTGTGGTTGATAGTTTGTAGAATAGTTGCATATGAACGTGTGGTTGATAGTTTGTAGAATAGTTGCAGATGAACGTGTGGTTGATAGTTTGTAGAATAGTTGCATATGAACGTGTGGTTGATAGGTTGTAGAATAGTTGCATATGAACGTGTGATTGATAGTTTGTAGAATAGTTGCATATGAACGTGTGGTTGATAGTTTGTAGAATAGTTGCATATGAACGTGTGGTTGATAGTTTGTAGAATAGTTGCAGATGAACGTGTGGTTGATAGTTTGTAGAATAGTTGCATATGAACGTGTGGTTGATAGGTTGTAGAATAGTTGCATATGAACGTGTGGTTGATAGTTTGTAGAATAGTTGCATATGAACGTGTGGTTGATAGGTTGTAGAATAGCTGCAGATGAACGTGTGATTGATAGTTTGTAGAATAGCTGCATATGAACGTGTGATTGATAGTTTGTAGAATAGTTGCATATGAACGTGTGATTGATAGTTTGTAGAATAGCTGCATATGAACGTGTGATTGATAGTTTGTAGAATAGCTGCATATGAACGTGTGATTGATAGTTTGTAGAATAGTTGCAGATGAACGTGTGGTTGATATGTTGTAGAATAGTTGCATATGAACGTGTGATTGATAGTTTGTGTGGTTGATAGTTTGTAGAATAGCTGCATATGGACGTGTGGTTGATAGTTTGTAGAATAGTTGCATATGAACGTGTGGTTGATAGGTTGTAGAATAGTTGCATATGAACGTGTGGTTGATAGGTTGTAGAATAGTTGCATATGAACGTGTGGTTGATAGTTTGTAGAATAGTTGCATATGAACGTGTGATTGATAGTTTGTAGAATAGTTGCATATGAACGTGTGGTTGATAGTTTGTAGAATAGTTGCATATGAACGTGTGGTTGATAGTTTGTAGAATAGTTGCAGATGAACGTGTGGTTGATAGTTTGTAGAATAGTTGCATATGAACGTGTGGTTGATAGGTTGTAGAATAGTTGCATATGAACGTGTGATTGATAGTTTGTAGAATAGTTGCATATGAACGTGTGGTTGATAGTTTGTAGAATAGTTGCATATGAACGTGTGGTTGATAGTTTGTAGAATAGTTGCAGATGAACGTGTGGTTGATAGTTTGTAGAATAGTTGCATATGAACGTGTGGTTGATAGGTTGCAGGAGACAGAGTCGGAGTGTGAGCGTTGTGAGTCCAGGACAAGAACATCAGACCTCTGAGCTGCTTTCCTCTGCATGCCTTCACACCACAAAGTACAGCTTGTAAGTGCACAACAGTCGGGACACTCCAAGGTTTTAAAGAAAGAAAGAGAAAGCAATCGGAGCAGCGCCGTCTTTGAACTAAGAATCACCGAGGCATGTTCGTCAGCGGGTTCAGTTTCTGCACGTCAGGAAAGGAATTAGAATCAGTGATCAGCGTCAGCCTGATCCCACCTGGCACGCTTCCTGTTTGTCAGGTATACATAGATATGTACATATATATAAACATATATGTATATATAATAAAATGCCCCAGTATATTCTTAGTCAGATGACAGCGGCCTGCATACACACACCTCTGAGCATGCATCATGCGTGCTGCAGAAGGCTCACATTGGTTATGGTGACACAGCACCCATATACAGCAATCAAGATAATGCACATGTGCATAAAACTTTCCAAAAGGAAAAACCAAAAGCACAAAATGAATACAAAACAAGAGCAGACCAATGATGACATCAAATCGAGTTGTTGTAGAAATATCGGATTTAGCTCTCCACCGAGGACGGGCGTTTGCGTTTGTCTTTTGTTAAAGATCGTTTTTTATTTGTTTGTTGGGGGGGGGGGGGCGGGGGTAATGTCTCTGTCTTTTCTCGCTCTCTTTCTTTCTGTTAGTAGGGAGTGAAGCGACTGTACCCTCCTCTGTATAGGCTAGCCTGCAACATCAAAGATGAAAAAGTACCAATCAGTATTCAGGTGACAGCTTCAGTCGCTTTCTCTTTCTCCGCAAACTTCCTTCCTTTTCCCCCCATTCCAGTTATTCATGTCGGGAGCCACGGCTTCCACATGGGAGCGATCACGAGGGGCGGCGGCTTTGATACGGTTAAGCCAATAATTGGAGTGTGTGTTAGGAACAGGGTCATCAGGAGTTAAGCTGGATTGGTGGACGAGGAGCTTAATTGGGGCAGTTGATAAAATTGAATTTTGAAACACTGGGCCTGGGCTCACGTACGTCCTCCAGTTAATCACATTAAGAAATTAATACAATTATATATGTATTTCTTCCCTTTTCAGGCTGTTACAATATCGACGATTCAACCAAAGCAGCATAAGTTGAGAGCGGTTTAATCTCAGCTCCTTTTATCAGTCTGCTGGGGCGGACCACCACAGGATACTCCAGATATGTAGGGCAGGCACACACACAGACAGCATGCAAGTGGGCCTATGCATGCACACCTGCACACACACACACACACACACACACACACACACACACACACACACACACACACACACACACACACACACACACACACACACACACACACACACACACACACACACACACACACACCCTCCTCTCATCTTTCAGGGGCTCTGCTGCAATTAAGAATTCAGACAAACTCCAAAGGCTACTGAATGTCTTCAAAGGCTAATTTTGCCTAATTTCGGGAGCCCTGTTGCTTGTATGAAAACTTTCATCCATACGAGACGCTTCTGCGCGCTGGAAATGAGTAAAGAGAATTTCCAACCTCAACCTCAGAGGAACTAATTATTGTATAGCTTTAAAATGCAAAAAAAAAAAGACTCCTCTCTGCTGGAGAAGCATTAATGAAATATGATTAAAGAATTAGGAACCAAACTGGTCTTTTCTCTTCAGCCCACGAGTTTCATTCACTGCTGGCCTCAGCACAGCCCGTCTCCCAGTAGCCCCGCCATTTGTTCACCACCACACGACCCCCCCCGAGCCTGGCTTAGCTCCCTGAGCTCCCAACACACACAACATTAGCTCTGATATTTTTAGGGGCCAAATCCAGTCTTTCACCGAGAGGACGATCAAAGTGTCGGAGAAATGGAAGGAAATTTGGAGGAAAAAAGAATAAAAAACATTCAAACACATTTTCTTTTTAATTAAGTAAATGAAGAGGAAAAAACAAACAAATGTCTTAATTAATGAAAGCTTTTAGCTAGCAGCTGCACCGGGGAACTGTTCGCCTCTTTTTTTTTGATGTTATTGAAAAATCGCATGCCGGAATGGTAAATTTGAGTAATTTCTCGAGCTGAGAGCCCGCCTCCGATCAAGCTTGTGGGCAGGAGGGGAGGGCGAGACAGCTCCCTCCCTCCCTCCCTCCCGCTCTCTCTCTCTTCGTTAACGCCCCGCGGCACACTGCTGCATGCGTTTGATGCTCCTTAATCTCGAGCTTTCTGGTCTGTGAGCCCGGTCCCATCCCCTCATCACGGTGAAACAAAACCAAAGAGAAACTAAAAGAAAAAGACGCTCTTTTATTTATCATCACTTTTCATCTTTGATGTTACAGTAGCTGCAAAGGCTAGCTAAAAACAGACATTAACAATCCAACGTCATCCCTTCAGGTTTGGTTTGGCTGAATGGGAAAATAAAAGTGATCCAACTCACTCTGCAGCGAGCTGAGTGATGTAGAATGAACAGAAAGCGTGGAAATGTTAAGATGCAAAGTTTATGTTAAAAGCAACAACAACACACAGCAGTAATCACTCATTTCAGCAGGAACTCGCGTCACATTAATATTGCATGAGGCGGCATAACATGAGTTTGTTGCATTTAACGTCTGAGCCAATTTTCCACATGCCGGGGTTTTGTTCCAGTACCGCTCAGCTCCACTAGGGTGCGCCACATAGCATGACAAAGAAAACAACAAATCAATGGATGAATAAATAGATAAATAAAGACCAGCGACCGCTGCCGTCTCTGGGCTTTATTCTGGAGTGTGAGTCTGTGCGTGTGTGTGTGTGCGTGTGTGTGTGTGTGTGTGTGTGTGTGTGTGTGTGTGTGTGTGTGTGTGTGTGTGTGCGTGTGTGTGTGTGTGCTGCAGCTCGTGTGGTGATGTTTCAGACAGGGTGCAGACAGAAGGCGGCGGCGGCGGCGGCGGCGGCGGTCTCATGGACTTACCATAGTCCCCACACTGTATGTGGCGGCAGGGCCAATGGTGTGGTGGTAGGGGTCTGCTGTTGCATAGACTCTGCCATAGCTGCACAACGGGAGGCACAGAGAACACGGTCATTGATCTGTCATTGATGAGGGGGGGGGGGGGGGGGGGGCATTTATGCATGCTTGTTTTAATGCGCAACCCCTCAAGTCAACTTCTTTCAAGTCTCTAACGCGATCAAGTCTTCCCCTCCTCGGCCTCCTGGGCTTCCGGCGTTATTTATACAAGGTGGTTCAAAAAGGGGAGTTCAAAGGTTGGCGACTTGTACTTGTCTTCTCATTGTCATCTTGATGGGGTGGACGGAATAGGTAATGAGCAGAGGGAGCGAGGGAAGGATGCAGAGGAGGGAACGGAGCTGGAGGGCTCGGTCTCTCGTCCTCTTCTTGTTTACCGGCTGCACGCTGGGCTCACGCTCCGTCCTTTCATTGTTGCTGGTTTGGAACTAATCCTTCCAATTTCCTTCTGAGACAGGACAAGATGTGTCTGCCTCATTTATTTATGTATTCGACTTCACATATTCCTCTATTTACTTTCCCTTTTTAGTTTTTCTCTCCCAACCCCCCCCTTCAATGCTCACTTGCAAATGAGGGTCTGCACGGAGCAGATAAGGCACACCCAGCCAAGGACTGAGGGCACCAACTCCACCAGGAATAAAAACAGAAAAAAGAAAAAGTGGAGAGAGGAAGGAAACTCTCCTCAAGGAGACAACAAGACATGCGGCGGTTCTTCTGCGTTGAGTTCTCTGAACACGGCTCGGTTCCTTTGAGTCAGCGAGCAGGACGTGAAATGCCTCGGCTCCTTGGGGAGGAGGCCGGTGCCGTGAGATGGTCAGGGAGGGGGGGGGGGGGTCTCCGTGGTCCTCTTATCTTCAGTGACCACCGAACCCCACAGGCCCTCTACGGCTAATATATCTACCAAATGACTCTCACCAGGCCGGTCAAACCACCCTGGTGCAAGGTCAGCGCAGCCTCGGAGCCGGTCGGAGCCGGTCGGAGGCCGGCAGCGTGGCCGGCTCCTCTCGGGGGCCTCGTTGACGCATCACGCTCGCTGGCGTGAACTCTGTTGAGTTACTTAAAGGGCTTTGGTAATGCAGCCTGTGAGCACCGTCGGCTTTTCAGATAATAAACGTTTCATATTTTGCAGGCTGCTTTCACACGCCTTCCACAGTCCCGGTGACCTTTTTTGTTTTGTTTTTATGATCGTCTGGCTGCCTCGCCGTTAAGTCCGATAAGGTATTGCTGAAACGATACAGACAAACCCCTATTGATCCGATGGGCACGAGCGCTTATTCACGAGGAAGCAAACAGACAAAGCAAAAACAAACAACTTGGGGGCGAATTACATTAAATCTCGGGGGAAAGTACAGGCAAGAGAAACAGGAATTAAATCACTCCGAGAGGGAGCGAGGGAAAAGAAGAAGAAGAAGAAGAAAAAAGACGCCGCTGTCCAATTTCTGCTCTCGCCGAGCACGGCTGCTCATAATTCGAGCCGCGGCGAGGCCTGATAAATCTTACATTATCGATATGATCTTCAGGCTCTCAGGCAGGGTGTACGTTATCACAAGTGACACGCTCA
This sequence comes from Lycodopsis pacificus, assembly GCA_028022725.1. Classification (NCBI taxonomy): domain Eukaryota; kingdom Metazoa; phylum Chordata; class Actinopteri; order Perciformes; family Zoarcidae; genus Lycodopsis; species Lycodopsis pacificus. The sequence goes on from CM051702.1 coordinate 1,804,368, forward strand.
ATCCTTCCCAGATTAGATTCCCAAACCAGCCCACATCCCCGGCTGACAACGGCTTTCAGGGGCCCGGAATGAATCAGCGACGCCTCCTCAAACGGAGCACACCTGAACCAGAGTGACATCGCTCAGAAGTGATGGAGCTCCGGCTCTCTCTCTGTCTCCCTTCCACAGACCTGAGGCCATTCATAAATACCGCAGTGATATACCCACTCGCCCATCACAAGCAGGGAGTCACGACATACATCACCGCTTTTCTCATCCAGTCCAACAAGGTTAGTCTTTTTTTCCTCGGTGTGTGTGCGTGTCTGTTCTTTAGCTCCGAGCTAAAAGAGGAATATGGCGGTTTGCCTAATAGATAAGATAACTGGAGAGGAAGAAGAAAAACTCATGAAACCCCAAATAACCTGCACAGAATATTGTAGAATGCTGGCGAAGCAGTTCACATTCATCACATCCGCTCTCCGTCTACGCCGAGCCCGTAGATGTGTAGCTTTCTCTGTAATTGCTCGAAACAAAATGATCCACCATTTGCTCCCTCTACATTGTGAAGACGTCTTTCTCTTGCTACATCACATCCCCCACACAATGAAACTGCACTCTCAGTCACGTGTAGAGGGAGAGGCGTTACGGTCGTAGTTTTTAACAGTTTGAAACATGGGATTCATTCTGTAAAATCAAAAGCAAAACAAAAAAACACGACAAAGTGACTTCGTTAGGTTTTGCCAACACGACTACTTGGTTAGCTTTAGCAAGAATAGCTTCATGGTTTGGCTGAAAAGGACTATGAAAGTGAAAAGTTGAGTCCTCCTGCTCCTCCTCCTCCTCCTCCTGCAGACCTCCACAGACTCAAACTTATTTGCGATACGTCAAAAGCGAACGTAATCCAACACACTTCCCCATCGAAAAATAATTGTACGGGAACGTCATTTCCTCCGGCGACGGTGCTGCATGTGGTCTTTACCGCATTCAGCACTTGTTGTTGTGATGAAGTGTGTTTGGCGGCGGATCCGTTTCCTACAATCTATTTCTCCTGCGGTCAGTGACTTCCTGTCTTTGACAGGATCAACGTGTTGCTTGAATGGAAGTTCCCGTTAACGCGTTTGCTCTAAACTGTTTTATTTATTCAGCATTACGCTCCGTTTCTTCTGCCTACTGCTGACACTCTCTGCGATGGATTGCAAAATAAAAGCTTCTGGAATGTCCCGCGACATGAATAAAAAATGGCCGTACATTAATCACATATCGCAGGGAGGACTTTGCCTTGAAGACCACCGCGGCGACACATTGATTTCTGATACCATATGATGAATAACATCTTGGTCTGCGACACTTCAAACACTCATCGTCCTTGTGCAACATAAAGAGGGAGAAAGTGGAGGCGAGGGACGCTCACCTGTCACTGTAAGCAGCGGGGGTGGTGGGCTGGGCAAATCTGTATGCTGCATAGCCGCCCTGTAAAAAACAAAAAGCCCACAGTGTTAATCAATGATCAAGCTCAGAAAGGTTAGATCTCAGAGACGCACGGAAACAACAACACGGACCTACAGAGCTTTAATTGCCTTAATAGGTAAATGTCAGCGCACAGCGTTTTGATCATCTGCCCACGCGGCCCACCTGCAGGGTCCCATCCAGACACCAGAGGGTGCTGTTTGATGTATGGTGGGGGGGGATGAATGATGCTCCGAGAGGCAGCTTATTTTCGGGGGTTGCGAGCCCATTATCACACTACAGGCTCATCCGAACGTGAGGCCACGTTGAGCCAACTCCCCCAAATTCAGCCCCTTTCTGGTTTTCAGATTGAGGAGCCTCTGCTGCTGCGTTACTGCCCCCCCCCCCCCCCCGGCTCGCAAATGAAGTAAGAAGGCAGAAGACGGCCGGACCGTTGGCGAGTCAGAACCGCCGTATTCATTTGCCAGAGTGGGGAAGGAATTAAAGACCTCATTGTGGAGTGCCGCTATTACTCTCTTTGAAAAATGAAGCTGTTCTCCCACTGTTTTTCTATTAGTGCCAGTGAGTGTGTGCCCGTCTGCGTCCATGCCGTGGATAGGTGGCTTTTAATAATGCATGTTTTCATTCATTTTTAAACTCAAGAGGGGGGGGGGGGGGGGCGTCCGACGGAGGAGAGTGATGCAGAGAGGCAACGGCTGCACGTGAAATCAGGTCAGGGGCCACAGCTATTGAGAATCCCCCCCCCCCACCCCTCCAATTCCCCCATCAAGGTTTCTTCGGCGCGGCGGCAGGAAGTCACAGCACTTGAGGCGGGTGACTTCCTGTGGGACAGCCGTGCCTCGGGACCGCACTGATTACAGCAACAGCCCGAACAAACACAGGCCGATAAATCACTCGCCCACGTTGTCAAATCCTGCACACAACCGTGCGCCACATTTGTTATTTTGTCGTGCCGAGTGTGTGCGCTTGTGCATTCATGTGTGTGTGTGTGTGTGTGCGCGCTCCTTTCCAGGTGGAGGTGCACGCATGTGCGTGCACCAGCACATGCAATGTATGTAGAGTACATGTACATGTGGATGCATCCAGTTTCCTGTCTTTCTGCCAATGTACGAGCAGGAACATCCATTTAAAAAAAGCAGCTTCGACGCTTCAGCCGGCTGGTTCTGACAGCGAGGCGGCGTCCACTGAAGGATGGTTGAGGACACTGAGGGCTGAGGGACGGCTTCCTCTCGGTCACTCGAGACCTTCACGCACACTCAGCCGGTCTGAAGCAGTGCGGGGGGAGGGGGGGGGGGTGGCGGCTATGACGGGTTGAGTGATGGAGCGACCTGGCCAGGCCTCGGTCAAGGGACATCGGGGGCGCAGGACTTAGCTGGAGGTGGCTGAACGTGTGTGAACAGTGTCTCTCGGAGCACTGCCCCGGGGCTCGTCTACGCCGGTGGCTGTCGCTACAATAAAAAAAACAGTGAAATACTGTCCTATCACGCGGGCTGGTGTGTAAGTCGTACATCACCGGGTTTCGGCGTTTTCGCTCCCAGACACTGGTCGACGGGGTGAAAGTGAGAGGCAACTGTCACTGCAGCTGCTGCCGTCTCGCTGTCTCAGCAGACAGGAGGAAAAATCAGCAGAATCAAAGGGACAAATTACATCCCCCCCCCCCCCCCCCCCCTCTAACACCACCGCCGCAAATGTTTGGACTTATGTCAAAGTGGGGCAGCGTGGTAATTTCAGCATTATCTCCACGGCGGCCATTCTCTCTGTCATGGGCGACGCTCCTGATATGACCCTCCCTGCACGGACAGCTCCGGAGGGACGGCTAATCCCGTTATCTGCTGCCGCTCCTCTTATCTCCCACATGGCGATGGCTGGGAGGAACCGGGGGGGGGGTATCCCCGGCCAAACCCCTCTGAGTGTACACAGACACAAAAAACAGGAGAGAGGAGGAAGGAGGTGGCGAGAAGCGGAGGAGGCGCAGCAGAAGACGAATCTAAAGTAAGAAATGACCTAACGTGACACGGGACATTGAGCCCGGCTCTGCCTCTCTGCCAAAGTCTGAGATCACAGGAAGAGAGAACAGAGAGAGGAGGGAGGAGCTGAGGGGGTTTTCAATTTTGTTGTTGGGTTTCTTGGCACAGCAGACGGAGGCCTAATCGACGCCGGCTTGGCAGCGAGGGCTGAGAGAACGCCGGGGGCCGGGGAGATCACGTTTGTGTCTCCGGGGCTGGGCTCTGCTGTACTTCTGTTTCATCTCAGCAGGCGAGAGGAAAAGCCAACTGTACTCACGTAGATCTCTGCACCGTAGAAGCCGTCTTGGTACACCACCCTGTGAGAGAGGAGGACAGGAAAGCGGTTAGGTGCATTTGGTCTCAGCCCTTTGACGCTCTTCCCATTTCACCCATTTTGAGGGTCCGCCGGGGTCAGCGCTTAGCAGCCTCAGTGTACCGCACCACACATTATGAACGACACACATTAAAGAGAAAAGTGCAACCATTTCACATCCCCGTGCAATTTTCTGCTCTGGTAAAAATATTGTTTGTCTTTTCAGTTGCTACCGGTGTGTCAGGAGGGCTGGAGGTGGAGGGGGGAGGACAAAAGAAGGCAGCGATGGAGCTCCATCACATGACTCCGCTGTATAAATCAACCAGCTGCCATCGGTAGCAAAGGGCCCCGGAGTGGAAGGGGGGACGGGGGGGACGTGGGATTTCCAGTCCCGGCTTCAGCAGCGAGTCTCTCTGCAGTAAGACGAATCCCGATCTAATCACAGATAGACAGCTACACCGGGCCCTCGGCCGGCCTCCGTCAGACCTCTCCCACGGCCGCACAGACCACTGCTGATAAGAGGCAGCGCTGCACAAAGCCGGGAGATCAGCGCGGACCCTGGTCACAGTCCAGTGAGGTCTGCCCAGTAATACGCTCCCTCAGCTCTCCACAGCTCTCCCTGTGGCTTTGTTAGTTCCTCCTTTGTCAATAGACAATGTACAAATATATCGGAGTTAGAGCATGGACACGCCTCGACACCAGCAATGAGTCAGCTGCCCAACAGAACACACAGTGAATGCACTGATGACTGCTATCATCGTCTTAAACAGACGGCGTTGATGTGTTGACTATAAATGTTCTAATATATAAAACTAGGACAAAATAATAAACAGTATTATGACGCTGTTCACATCAATCGTCTCCTCTCTGAGATTATGACTAGCACGCCTACATAGATAAATACAGTACGCATGTACAACAGACACATGACTGGCCCTCGGCTAAGTCCCGCCCTTCAAACACAGACCGGCCAATCGAAGCGCTCCGACTGCGCTCCGGCTCTGGAGACCCTCGCGCTGTCGTTTCTTTATTTTCCGGCTGGTTTAGTGGTTTTAGATGAACTTAGCAGAGTACCTTAGCACATCGCTACCTAGCGTTAGCAGTACTACGCTAGCATCTGAAGGTACACTGAATGTGTACACATGCTGCTTTTTAATGATGGTTCCAGTGAATAAAGACCTGCTTCACAGGAACAGTGCTGTTCCTTAATTTCATGGTCTTCAGTCTTCAGTCTGGATCTCCAGCTGATGTGTTGGTTCACTGTGACACTGAGATCTGTAGCTTCAGCTTCTCTCTTTACCTTTTCATGGATACATCGTCTAAACACATATTATGAACCCTTCTGTCTGCTTCTCTCTGAAATTGCTTTTTTGTGTTTCCAAAAATTTGACAATATGTATTCAGCGAGTGCAGTTAGTGACAGTGTGGGCTCTGTGGCCTGACAGCTCAGCGGGGGGCGGGGCTTAGCGAAGGGTCAATTGGAGCATGAAAGTCTTGTTTACAGTCACACACACACACACACACACACACACACACACACACACACACACACACACACACACACACACACACACACACACACACACACACACACACACACACACTACAGCATGGACTCAGTTAAAGTCAGGCTGTGTGTGACGCGCTCGCTGTTGTTCAGGTTGGAGATTAAATACTCACGCTCCGTAAGCTGGGATGGGTGGTGGTGGAGGAGCCGTGCGGAACGTGTTGTACACAGCCCGCCCCCGACCTCGCAAGTGGGCACCCCTATAGGCCACCGTAGCGCCTGTGGCAGGGTAGGGAAACCCTGTTACTATGGAAAGAAAACACACAAGAGAAGGAACAAAAAAAAAAAAAGATGACTTTCAGAGAACATCCTCGACTTGGCATTGCTTACCTTATGACAGAATGCATTAGAGAGAGACGTGTGGCACTGCTTTACCTATGACAGAATGCATTATGGGGAAGACAAGGAAACAATAGATTTAATCTTTTCTAGGTGCGCCTCATCGAGCACTCTCCCCTTTCCCAGCTCGCTGCTTTGTGCCGTACTCAGCAAGGATCCACATTTGCTGTACGCATCCTTTCCTGCCGCCTGGCGAGGGGCAGCCTTGAAGCACAGGCAGGTAATGGATGCAATACCACTAGTTTCGCACCACGGCTTTCGCATAGTTTAGACACAATGGGCTAGCAGCGAGGAGAACAGTGGGGGGGTAGAGGGCGTTTCTAGGTGTTGGCTACAGTCAAGAGGGAGGTGAACGTTGTTGAACAACCTGACTAGATGTCCCGAACTTCCCCCCCCAGGGGAAAATGGAGCAGATGGGCCGGACAGCCAAGGCCCAAAACCTCAGCGTGACCCCCATCTCCAAACCCATCTGGGAGCATCTTCAGCCAATCACACAGCTGCATGTGTGGCTGACGGCATGAGAAAGGGGGAGGGTTGCGGGTGAAAGGCTTCAGGGCGGGTGTAGCGAGGGCTCGGTGTGACGGTGCGGGGGAAACGCCGGCGGTCACAGATTAGAGGACGGCCGATGTGATCCTCAGCACTCAACCTTCAATCAGTCCAGTGGCCGTCTGATTACGAGCTGTGGAGGTGCATACAAACACACTGATCTCCTGACATGATTAAGTTGGCCTCCTCTTTTTGCAGCAATCGAAAGGCCGTCACGCCCCCCCACCCCTCCCCCTCTCTCCCTCCCCCCCCCAACAGCCAAGTCCATCACAACACAGTCGTATTATCCGTCATCCCCGGCAACGCCCCCTCATCGCCCTCCCCTCACCTTATTATTCTTTATTCATTTCAGATGACATGTTTTAGCCGAATTCCTCACAGACTGATTCGTTTCTTCAGTCTGAGATCACTCTGCGATGGGGAGCTCCATGGTGCTCAGTTGGGGGGGTGGGGGGGGAGGGGCGCACACCCGGAGCCCCCGCCGCCTCAATAACGCTGACAGGGAGACAGATTAGTGGTGCTTTTAAAAACACAGAGAGACAGGTTTAATGTCTTCCGTCATCACGCTCCATTAGCGGGGTCCGCACACGTATTCAAACTCTGCGTCTCATTTGGCCAGGTGACGCCCACGTAGCCCCCCCCCTCTCCAAACACCCACCAACAAGGTGCACGGCACTTTGTTTGCTGCCAGCGTACCGATGGACTCGCAGGGTGCCCCCTTTCCCCCGAGTGATTTATAATGCTGACCTTGACATTTAAATTAGTCTCTTCTTGTGGAGCAGTGGACATCTGAGCGCGGTTGCTAAAGGGCAGAAACAATCCTCTTTGATAGTTTCCGAGGTGTGTTCCCCCCCCCCCCCCCCCCCCTCTTCTTAACAAATCGCTACTATTTCTAGGCCCCAGAGAGTCCAATTGCCTCTTTCTTTCCCTTTTTGGAAATTTGTATGCAATATGCATGCAGTGATGTATGTGAATGTAAACTTATAATGAGTTGGCGATAGGCTACACTGCTTCAATAATAACCCATAAATCAAAGGCACTGTCACACCTTGGTAAGCCCGTGAAAAGCAACAACAGCTCCGGTGTGTGAGAGCACAAACCTGGTCTAGCCACCAAAGTCAAACACCTCTTCCAGGAGGGGGGGGGGGGGGGGGGGGGGCTGGAGAAAATATGAGTTATGCGCTGGAGGGCGGCGGGGTCACGCCGCACCTCATATGTCATATGTGTCAACTTGAGAGAAGCTCAATACCTGCAGAGCCAGTTGGACCTGAGGTAATCCAGCTCTGTGCCAATGATGGGGTCATAACCGGCTCCCATAAAGAAAGATCTGATTTTCCACAAGGTTGATCTCTCTAATACTTCCTGCTCAAATACATCGGGCAATGAGCACTTAATCCACGCACTGGGGACCGAAAACAGCTTCATCTAATCAAGAGGCTGGAGCTTAATTATCCCCCGAACGTACACTCCAACAATGAAAGGATCTGTCTACATATATTAAGATGGCAATTAGCCTTTCTTTGCTGTCATTTATACAGCTGCTTTTCACGAGTGCTCAAGAAAACTCCACCTCAGCAGCAGAAAGTGTGAACCAGTGAATGAGAAGCTGCTCATCTCCCGTCGCCTCAGGAATGCGCTGCGGAGCAGAGTCGCTCTCTGTTCGCCTGAGGGCTCTGGCCACATGAGGGGGTTTCTATGTGGCAGCTGTCCATGGTGCTGAAGACATCCAACACCAGCAATAATCCACAAAAGTTTGCCAATTATTGTAAAATGAGTTTAACAGTGGAAAGAAAAATGTATCGCGTGCAGATCTGCCTCTTTCTTTGATTTTTAATAAAAAATGTTCCATGTTTTGATTTGTAATATTCACATCAGCAACTGCTTTGTTATCGAGAAGAAGAAAAGAAAATCAATGCCACTTTAGAAATGATCCCACAGATCCACATCTGTGCTCGTAAACATGCAAAGATGAGTCTGTTCCATATGTAGATATACAACAAACTAATATACGCATCTCTACAACCACATACAAGCACAAATTAAAACGTATGCGCACCGTTGCTGTACACACTCGCATTTGTATTTAGCCACACACCCACTCGCTGTGTACATAATTATAAACTGTATAAACAGACACGTATACAAGTGCCATTAAGGGAATAAATTGGACCGGGACAGAGCCAGTGAGATGGCCGTTATATATGGACAGACCTATATCTATATGCAGCATATATATGTAGATATAAACAAGGCCAGAGTCTGGGGTTTGCTCTACAAAAAGTTTTCATGTAAACCAGATCAGCGCGGAGTAAAAGAGGACAAAGGTGAGCACAGATACTGGACGCCCACCAGCTGCCACACGCCATGATTTGTGCCACTGCCATGTTTTATTGCCAATCCCTCCATTTGACTTGGAGCCCGATCACCTTGCTCCCCCCCCCCCCATCCCCCCGTTGCAAGCTTCTGGGTGTAGAACATGGACTCTGGGTTTCCCCCGCCTGCATGTACCCCCCCCCCCCCCTCCATCAGTAGGAGGAGCCAATCTACCCTGGAAGAGGTTAAGAGCGGGGAGCCGGCATGAGGCTCTCATCCGTCATTCTCCTGAATGGGTTTTGAGGACAATAAACCTGTAGCGCCAGGACGAATGGAGACGAAGTGTGCTGTCACCGAGCCAGGATTTATGGCTCCCAATTTCACTGATCTCCCGCACAGAAATGAGGACTGATAAACAGTGATTAATCGCCTTTATATCCCATTTTACTCCCACCAAAAGTATATTAACTGTAGCTATGATGATTCTGGAATCCGTCCTGATTCCCACAAACCTGACTCTTGTGGAATTTGTTTCTGAGGGAGGCTGGAACATCATCCTCGTTTTTTTTGTTTTTTTCCCCCAAAAGCTAAAACGTCCTTTTTGCTGCTCATTAGGGCGGTTTTGTTTCAGAAACGTATCTCTTATTTATGTTTCTCATCTTCCCAGCTGGCAAGCATATGTTGTCGTTTAGGCTTGGCAAACTCCAGTGCCATGTCAAGACGACTTGAAAAATTAGCAGCCAATAAATCACCCAACCCCTCCTGCTTCCCCTGCCTGGAGTGGTGGACCACACTCCCTCTGATTTATGAGATGATTTGGGAAGTGTGTGTGCGCGAGTCTGTGTGAGTGTAAAATGGAGAAAGTGCGGCTGAGAGAGGGGCCATGTATTAGCGTCTGTGTTCTACATGGGTTATCTATTTGTGTATGCTGGAATGCTTTGGTCTGAGTGTGGAAGCACAGGGCTGGATAGTGCTGCGTGTGCATATAGGTCAGTGAAGTGATTGTTTGTGTAAGTTTAGACTCACTTAATGTCCACGATTTTAATTAAGTGAAAACTCCACCTGACCGTGGCATGACGTACATGTTTGAACACGTGCGTGCACCTTCAGAGGGGTGTGTGTGTGTTCATGTGTGTGTGTGTGTGTGTGTGTGTAATTACCAGGGGGAAGATGTCGAAGCCAAGAGAGGGCTGTGGGGGGAGGTTGGGTGGGAGGCAGGGGAGGAGGCGTGGAGGGTGGAGTGAGGGGTTGGGGGATGAAATAAAAATGATAGATGACTGCTTTCTGTCATGGACAGTTATTTAGAGGTTCGCCGTAAAGCTGTCCGGGGAATGAACAGATTTTAGTCTAATGAGCAGAAAGGAAAGCCGTTAAAGTGGCGCGATGTGCTCAGCACTTCTTCCAAATGAAATAGTACCATTTCCCCCTCATTAAAATGCAAAGGGTTCATATAACATACAGCAATAAAGCTGGCATGTCGAGGCAGAGCGAGAGAGAGAGAGAGATAGGGAAAACCCCACTGAGCTCATCTCATTCCTCCATTACGAAGACCAGAAGGAATAGAGGCCTTCGACAGGGTAGGTGCCAACAATATCGCTCACTCAATCTCCCTTATTCGGTTAGCTCTGTAAAAGTCAATCTGGCGCACTTGGCAAATCCATCCACAGCAGCAGCCTCCACAATCTGATAACAGTTGCAGGGGCGCTTGCTCTTGAAATCATTTTTTATTTTTTTTTTTCCAGAGCTTTACAGTTGCACACGGCGCAAACAATGGCTCAGGCTCCCTCAGCCACTCAGAGGGGCTTGGATCATCCACTGCTTATCTGGGCCGCTCTCAGATTCACTTTGATTTGAGGGGAATTTCATGTTCAGTAGGTTCAGGATGAGCCCGATTGTAGAAAGTCAGGGGTCAGATTGGGATTGGCTGCGGCTGATAGCGGCCTCAGGTGCGGTGCATGTGGAGGAAAGGAAAAAAAAACACACTCAAAATTCAAAGTGCAGAAGCTGGAGGTCTCTTACCGGCATAGAGTTCAGGACCATAGACAGCTCCCACCACTGGATTCAGCTTCCAGCCTGGAGAACAAGAAGAAGAGTCACCTCACAACGACAACCACATGTTGTCATTTGAAGGATGCCGTGATGCTGTCGGGGCACTCACCATTCGTGTAAGGGTTGGCCACTTTTTTGTTTGTCATCACTCGTGCTGTTGCATTATTCACCTGTTCAAAGCGACAAAAAACACGCCGCGTGTTATTCCCCGACTCGCTAAGTCACTATCCAGACATCCAGGACGAGCAGGCAGCAAACCGACACAAACGCACACCAGGACAGGTAAATAAATAAATGATTATGTAAATGCATGTAGCACTTTGGTGTGATTGAGTTCACCCTTTCATGAATTTATTCATCATTTCATTTTTCTTACAGATAAAATTACTGGAAATAAGGGGGGGGGGGGGGGGGGCATGCACCAATTACCTACAGGTATGAATATAAATAATAATAACATCCTCCAAATGCAGTAATTGTCGGATAAACAAATGGATTCCAAAAGAAAAACAGACGGCGCTGTGATTGTCATCTATTGACCTGATGAGAGGGGGGGGGGGGGGGAATTAGAGCAGGCAACACTAAACACTGGTGACAGCTGAATGCAGGTCGTCTCAGATTTGACAGCAAACCCAGAGGATGACGGCATGCTTTCATTCTGCATCGCCAGGTCACGATGTCGACATGTATGGATCCCGCACTCTACTGAGAAGGAGTTATACGCACCATTATGCATGCATGCATCCAGGCACACACACATTCAGGGATGCAGACATTCACACACACACACACACACACAGAGCAGCCACATGCTAATGCATGGGGTTTAAAGGTAAGTTCAGGAGGCGGCAGGCAGGAAGTAGAAAAAGATGGGAAAAGGGGAAAAATGAAAGCACCTCTATTTTGCGTCCCTCTACGATTGTACCGTTTAGTTTCTCCCGTGCACGATCAGCATCTGTGCTTGTTTCAAAAGTTACAAACCCAAAGCCCTGAGAGCGCCACGTTAGCCACCGGTAGAGAAGAAGAAGGGAATAACACACACACACACACACACACACACAGAGAGGGAAAGAAAGGGGAAGGGAGGAGAGAAGGGGAAGAGAGGTGAGAAGACAGGAGTAGGTGAGCAGCAGCGGCGGCAGAGTCGAGTTGTAAGCAGCCAGATTAATTAGGCAGTTAGTGAGGCGTCAGGAAACAGCAAACAGAGAGATCCGAGGGGGAGAGGATAACGGTGACATGACCTCGCGCAACAACACCAACAAACCTGCCTGCTTTCCCCAATTAAACAGCACAGCACCGGTGCCATGGGTGAATGTCAGGAAGCCGCGGATGCAAAACAGCGCGTTAGCTGCCATAATAGTCACATAATTATCTGCGCAACTTCAGCAGCGCGGACCCTCAAACAGCCGCCGGCTTCCCTTTGAAGACGTGGCCGACGGGAGAAGGTGAATCCTCCGGGTGAGAGACTTCATCTCTGGCTATGTCCAATTCACTGCTCTAATAAGTCGGACAGGCAAAACGACGGCGTCTCATTGATGCAGAAGAGTGACTGGTGTTCGCCACGAACGTACCAAACGTCTGTGATGAAGAAGAGCGTGATTATTGACTTTAAAAACCCAGACCAACATATACCCAACCTCTCATTTCCACCCCCCTCCCCCAACTCTCTGACTCCCTCGCTCCCCTGGGGGGGGGGGGGGGGGGGGTTGTCACTTCCTTGAGTTATGTGGACTGGGATGCTGGACCTGAGCTCTGTAGAGGAAGCATTAAGATATGCTGGCCAAACAAGTCCCATTCCTTTGGTTTCTACTTATAGAGGTATAGGGGGGGGGGGGGGGGCATGGCCGGCGCTGCCTGATAATTGCTTGAGGATGTAATACATGTGAGAGATCTCGTATGCATACACAGGATCTCCGGGGCTGCTTTTCCAGCATAAATAACACGGGACCTGTCCTCGGGGAAAAAGAGATAAAGAAATAAATTCAAAAAAGGAATTGAGGGCAGAATTAATCCTTTGGACCCGACTGTGGTTGCCCCCCTCTATCTTTATTATTTTATTTTTTTTATCATGCACAAATAATTAGCTTACAAGAGGGGAGAGTGGAGCCACCATTTTTCAAAGGAGACAAACATATTGAATGCAAATTGCCAAAGCTTCATAGAAAGTAGATTGTTTATTAATGGCCTGGTAGGTTCATTATATAGCACACAGAGAGAGGGAGAGAGAGAGGCATCATGGGTAATGGCTTTGTAGGGCACAAACAATAAATGCTTGTTACGGCGGAGGAGGCAGGTTTATCCGGTGCTCAATCTTGTCTGGCAGAGGGGGGGGGGGGCCGGTTCCAGGGCTCCCTGCATGCCTTTATACGAGCCCAAACTACTCCCAGGTATGAATGGGAATCAATAGTATTCATGCCTCAACACCCAGCCAGGGACCCTGTCTGCTTTATGAATGGGAAGCTGTGGAGCTTAGTACACTCTATTAAATGAACAGCTGGATGAGCAGCACTCGGGCTGTTCACGCCGCCGCGGGCCTCACCTGTCCATGGGCGGTGGTTCGGAGACTGATACTGCGGTAACGCTGCAGCGAGGCGCATATCTTTCTGCTGGCTTGTTGGAGTTCAGACTTAGCTTTGTTCATACGTGCACTCACCATCGCAGCCGTGAGACGCTGTGAAATAGGTTGTAAGAGGTAGAATCTAGATTTGCTGTAGAAGTGAAACCTTAGAGAAGACGGCTGTCTGTGCATGTTTGTATATTCTGCTGAGTGTCGACGAATCCCATGATAAGACCAAACGTATTGTCTGTTACATGGTATTCCTCCATTGTTGGCCCAGAAACTATTAATATATACATACACATCAATGCGTCATCACAAACCCACTGTAGTTTACTTTGACAAACACCATCCTGCTGCCAAAAACACCCACTGGACCCCCGAATGTGGACTGATCCGCCGCCGGAAACAGTCCCCAACAACGGCACTATTTAGTCCTGTTGAGATATCTAGTTTCCTTGTTTTTTAAAATCAATCAGTGACCCAATTTTAAAGACTGACACCTGCAACAGCAACGGTGGAGCTCATGCTGAGGGGCCACAGTGGGGAGGTCGCAGAGTGCCAACACATTCTCGCTTTTGCTCTTTTCATGGGCTCGTCCTTTAAATCACACATGAAATCAGCTCGGAGAACACAGGACGTCATGTTTATTAACCAAAGCTTGAAACGCGAGGGGAAATCAGGATTAGCCTTCAAATTAATTTGCAGAAACAGCCCCAGAGAACATTGTTCTTATCCTGAACTGTAAGAAAAATGAGAAAACCTGAATAATGTAGGACCAACACCTTCACACAGCCGCTCCCTAAACAAGCAGTTTCAATTCCATAAGCTTCAGGACCTGCAGCCTGCTGGTGGATTAAGTGAATTGTGAAACAGCTCAATAATGAATTGATTGACAGGGCTAATGATTCACAACTTGGGTTAGAGCTGCAACAACAAAAACAACAGGGAGGGAGGGAGGGGGAGAAAGAGAGGCATGGTGGATGCAGCTCTCCAGGACCAGGCTTAGGGACCACTACTCTCAGCCAATGTACACACCACACTAATGCCATCATTAGGAAACAGAAGAAGTACATGGTAATGAAGCAGCTGGTGTTCTAGTTCACTTACCTTGGATCCTCGCTCATTAAAGATAATCTCCACATCTAAAATCTTTCCAAATTGCTGCAGAGAGAAAAGAGGAAGAGAAGAGAAGAGGAGGGCAGAGAGACGGAGTCAGAGAGCCTCACTGGCTGTGGATTCATGAGGACGACGGCTGGAGGAAGAAAAACCATTAAGGCAATATGGAAATGCTACTTTTGCGAGGAAATGGTGGTCAATTTGCATTTGTTAGCTTTGGCAAGCAGTTGTGCAGTTGGCTGGCAAACGCTTTAAAACAAAGACGAGTCGTAGCCGCTGCTTTAATGCGTATCTGTGTCTCCGTCGACGCTTTATGAAATGAGATCACAGTCTGCAGGAAAAGCGGGTCTTTGATTGCGTCTCTGATGTTTGCTCGCTTGTTTTAACACAAGCAGTAACAAAGGTCATATTCTCAAGTGGTCTTGAGACGTGGGACCCCCCTCTACACCATCACCTCCTCGGGCCCCCCCCCCCCCCCCGACTCTGTGGAGAGTTGGGCGGATGGGCGGTGTGGATACCTTCCTATCCTCGTCTTTACTCTCCTCCTCTCTTTGTTTGTGTGCTCTCACAGTCAACAGGACCTGAGGGCCGGCTCCCCGGGGGTTAACGCGCTGCAGCCTTCCCCTTCGATTTAAAAGGCCTTCGGATCAT
>CM051702.1:1824273-1826291 GCA_028022725.1 Lycodopsis pacificus
CTGCACAGATGTACAGATAATAATGAAGACGCAGACGTGGAAAGGGAGACGGTTGTTGCCGGAGTACGAGCGGTTCGGATGACACAGCGATACCGCTCGGCCGCTCCGAGGCCGCGGGCCGCTCTCAGTGATACATTTCACCATTTAGGAAATGGGGAAGGGATTTATTCATTATAATTCATCATCACAGTATTATCATTATCATCATGATCGTAATGATGATCGCCTTTATTATTCTCATTATCATAATCACAATCTCCGCTGTAATGGCCGTCATTTATTTGGTTTTTATGGCCCATTCGGAGACGGTGACATACATTGTTAAACGGTTGACAGTTGTTTGATTCAAGGTCCCACTTTGTCTCCCCAGGTACGGCAGGGCGGTGGCAGCGGCCGACGTCTCGCCGGCCCCCCGGGGGCCTTGACGGCTCCCAGGACCAGAGGGGGTAACAAGTGGCGAAGGACACGGCGGGGTGGGGGGGGGGGGGGGCGGGAAGACATGCGCCGGTGAGGGAGTGCA
Source organism: Lycodopsis pacificus (assembly GCA_028022725.1). Classification (NCBI taxonomy): domain Eukaryota; kingdom Metazoa; phylum Chordata; class Actinopteri; order Perciformes; family Zoarcidae; genus Lycodopsis; species Lycodopsis pacificus. The sequence goes on from CM051702.1 coordinate 1,824,794, forward strand.
TGTGACAGAGGGACGGTCAGAAAAGGGGTCTTAACTCTGCCGCCTCCTCGCGCGCTGGAGGTTAATAGCCTGAGCAGCCATGTTGGCCCCGGGGGGTTGACACATCGCAGACAGACGCTGGGACCCGCGGAGGGGTGACAAGGTACCGGAGCCCCGCGGGTCAATCCGTTTCCATCGGTCACACATGACACTATCGACCTTTAGCGTATGTTGCACTACTGAGTCTGCCTGGCTTCTTTTCATTTATTTATCTATACATATCTATATATATATATGTATAGATATATATATATAGATATACATCCCAGCGCAGTCGCGTGTTTGCAAACATCCAGATTAACTTTCACTCGGGCGCTCAAACAGGCCAGCAGCACGCTGACATGGGAGGGGGGAGGGGGGGGCAAAATAACACATACGGAGGAACACAAATGCTGAATTGCTGACTCGCGAGCACACCAGACCGCCTCCCACTAACTCAATAACTCGGGTGTCACTGAGATCCGGGACGCCTGCCTCTGCGCGCCGCTCCCGCCGTCTCACAACCTGCCTGCTTTGTGAGACGTTGGTTTTTGCAGTGGGAAAATAATTACCTCCGTATTACCATAGGAGGCCACCTTCAGCGGCACTTTACTGTCCCGACAGCTGCTGTCACGGAGGAGGAAGAGGAGGAGGAGGAGGAGGGATGCAAAACACGCCGTCACCGCCAAAGAGCCGGCAAACCAGAGAGTGAGAGAGCTGTCAACTCCAGCGACCTCTCCGGCTTCCTGTTCAGTCGTTTCTCTGAAAGACTCCCTTGCTGTTATTTGCAAATCGCCTGCAAAGTGCTCTGCTCAGCACTTTCCCCCCTCCTCACAGAGTGGCATTACACGAGCATAATTGAAACTATCTGATTGGAATGCTGCCAAGCAGGTAGATTACATCCGATTAAATGGGGGGGGGGGGATACTGAGCCTTTGCTTGCAAGAATTATAATGCATGAGCTTTCATTCATCATCCCCCCCCCCCCCCCCCCCCCCCCCACCCCCCCCCCCCCCCCCCCCCCCTCTGATTAATGTGGAATAGGTGTAGCGGAGTTCTTCCGGGGCGTTCAGGGGACAGAACTGTTAAAATTGTCTGCGTGGACGGTTTTGGGTGATTGGACAGCTGGAACACCAATCAGGTTTTGAAAGACATGGATCAAAAGATCAATACGAGCGATGAGATATATATATATCTGGTTCTTTGGTTGAAAGCGTGGACGAATAAAAACTAAAGCAAAATCTGAAGATGCATTGAGTTGAAGCGTCACTGAGCTGAGGAAGAGGCTCGTGGTGCTGAACCCACTTCACTGAAAGAACCCGAAACCCATGAACCGACGGACACGGATGGAGATGACGACACCGGGATGTTTGATTGTTGTTTTTATAGTCAACAGATCCCAACAAACAAATGAGTCTCCTAACACGTACTGTGTGTGTGTGTGTGTGTGTGTATCTCATCTTCTTCCTCTGAGCCATAG
>CM051702.1:1826491-1914951 GCA_028022725.1 Lycodopsis pacificus
CACACACACACACACCAGAGGCTTACCGGCCATTCCGAGGATTTGATGTAACGGGGGATGGAGTGGAAGGTAAACCCACCTGAACTCATGTTTGCTAACATTTGGACTTGAGGAGAGGAGCTCGGGAAGCTTTCACTTCTTTTATGTAAAAGATGTAAAATATACTCGTCATCAAAATAAAAATAAATGTGAGAACATGGAGTTGCTTAAAGGAGAACCTAAAGAGCCTTTAGTTTGAATTGTTAGGATTAAAAGGCAGATGACCAAGCTTCACACACTGAGCCTAAATAAAGATTCCCTTTGATAATAATCTGGAAGAATACGAGGAGGCCGGGGCTCCTCCACTGTGTGTTTTGGTGGCACCTGGTTGTCCACTACCTCCCCCCCTCCACCCCATCCCATCTCATCCCATCCCCGGCTGGCCGGCGGGGTGTGCCCGCTTTGACAGATGGGTGGGAGGGGGTGAGGACCATTACCATGATGGTGGGGGAGAAAGGGGGAGGAGGAGGAGGAGGAGGAGGAGGAAGACTCAAAATGAGAACGTTTCCACTGCGAGCAGCCTCACCGTTATTTCCCCTCAATCAGGAACACACACAGTTTACTGCTACACATGCAGCTGGTAGTAAAAACTGAATTGGACGCTCGACACCCCCCCCCCCCCCCCCCCCCCACTCATCAGTAACACTCCCCCCGTCCCAACTGGCTGAATTAAAGCATGTGAATAATTCAGCAGACGGACAGGCGCACGGGCTCTTAAGAGTCACCTTGTTGTTGATTTTTTTTCACCTCCCTTCAGAAAATTGCAGTCTTCAGGTTTCACAAAACAAGAGGATCAGTGACAGAATCAATTTCCAAAGGAGGACGAAAACAAAAAAAAGGAGGAAAATCAATGTTAATTTGCAGAGATATATAATTATTCAGAGTGTTGTCACTCGCCGGTGATCGCCATTAGAAAGATGAAAGGGTGTGTGAGAGATTGAAGAGCTCGCTGCGGCCTTTGTGATGAATCGAGACGGTTTGAAAGAAGTTTTAGTGCCATTTTACGAGTCTGAGTGAATCTGTGTGTTTTATTCCGTCTGCAGCAGCGAGACTTTACAACGGACAACATCTAAAAATCACAGCGACGAGGAAAAAAGAAAGTCCTCCTTCAATAACTCACAAACTGCTTTCTATTGTTTTCACGTAATAAAACTAAAATGCACCGGACTTACACATATATTTCTAACATTTAAATACCAGCAGTGTAATAACATTATTAATACAGGAGGCCTCGCAGCTCCAACTTACAGATTTTAGGGGTTAGAAATTCATTTTCTCTGTAATCAGATTAAATTAGTTTATTTTTCTTAAAAATGTTGAGCAGATCCAGTTTGGGGCTCTGATTAAGTGACGTATTCAGAATGTATGGGACACACATGCGGCTAAATTAAGGTTTCCACATAATTCTGAACGGACAGAGTTGACATCCGTAAAAAAAGTGAAGAAGAAGAATAAGTTGTCTCATCGCTGCAGAGACAGGCGACGGGAAGCAGCAGCAACGAACCCGAACACATCCGAGCACAATGAGTCATGAGGCGGCTGCATGTCCACAAACACAGCGTCACCGCAGCCGCTAATTCACTGCTTTATTACGCTCCAGAATAAGGGAGGAGGGGGAGGAAGAGTGGGGGAGGGAATGAGGAACAGGATGGTCGAGAGGATCAAATTAAAGGAGCGACCCCCCCCCCCTTTATTTTTTCTCTCCCACAAAGCCAGGGTGAGGGTCAAGGGTGAGGTGGGTGAAAGTGCGCAGAAGGTAACGACACACAAAGCGAGCGCGCGATGCTATCACGTGCCGCCGCGGAGCGCACGGAGGAATGGAAGGCAGAGAGGAGAGAGAGAGCGCGAGAGAGAAGGGGGAGAGAGAGCGCGAGAGAGAGCGCGCGACATACGCGAGCTCCGTTCAGTCTTACCTCGGGCAGGGTAGAGGAAGGCAGGGGGACACTGGAGCGAGTGCGGTAGCATCCCGGAGCCGGAGAGCAGCAGGCAGCCGGAGTGGCCATGGAGCTCAGCGTGGGGTGACGGGACGCTTTGCGCATTTAGCAGGGAGATCCTTTCGCTCTACTCTCACTCTCTCTCTCTCTCTCTCTCTCTCTCTCTCTCTCTCTCTCTCTCTCTCTCACGCTCTCTCTCTCTCTCCTCTCTCTCTCTCTCTCTCTCTCTCTCTCTCTCTCTCTGGATCTCCTCCTTTTCTTCTGCCTCCTCTTCGTCTTTTAAATTTCCCTTTTGCTGGCTTTTGTGTCTCTATTGAAGATGAAGCGGGGAGGCGAGCGGCGCGCAGACAATGTGCATGTTCCACCTTTATCACTATTGCACTCTCTCTCTCTCTCTCTCTCTCCCCCCTCTCTCTCTATCTCTCTCTCACTATCCCTGACGCGACTCTGTTTACTTTGAGCGCGATAAAAGCCAACATAAGCATTCAGACACAGAAGGGGAGGTTCTGTGCAAGCCGAGGAGGAGGAGGAGGGGTTGTAGAGCCGACGGGGGGTTGGGTAGGTTAGGGTGGGGTTATACAAGTGGTGGTGGTAGCAGTGAGGGAGGGGTTACTGATGAAGTCCCCGATGGATTCATACATCAAACGGGTCGGCTGAATAACAGAAGGGATGTGAATGACATTAGAACAGCTGATCCTGGGCATTAGCACCTCGTGGGACACTGCATGCTTCCTTTTAATTGCGGCCCCCCCACACCGCAAACACACACACACACACACACACACAGCCCATCCTCGGTGGCCGGCACCACCTCCCTCTCCCGTGTGCTCAAGGACACATACTGTACAGCATGTACAGCAGACATACGTATCTGAGAAGCCGGAGGGAAATGCATTAAAACAAAAGCAGGCGGTTCTTCTGTGACATCGCTCTTCATCTGCCCGTGCTTCTACTGAGCTGTTAATACGCGCCCAGCCATGCATGTGCTGTCGGGCGCACGCTAAACAGTACACACGCTAAACAACTCAGGGCTTCCTTTTTAATGTATCTTTTTTCTCTCTCCATTAATTCTGTTTGATGCCGCTGTAAAAGAAGCGGACAAAGACAATGCACAAGATGGATTCGTTACATCATCGGCGCCAGACGCCCATTACCTTAAAGATGTAGGAAACGCAGGGAAATCTACCGCTAATCGCATCCAACACAACCCAAGCTTCAAAACCTTGATGTCTCAGCAGAGATTGGTGGAACATGGGCCACCGCCAGCGTACGCCAAGGTGTGGTTCCTCTTGATCTCATGATTCCTCTTAATACAATCAAGTCAAGTCAATTTATATTTATAAAGCCCAAAGTCACAAATTTGCCTTTAAGGGCTTTGCAATCTCTACAAAATACAACGTCGTGTATCTTTAGATCCTGCAGCGTGATGCTATCACATGCCACCACGGAGCGCCCGGAGGAATTAAAGGGACGGATGCAGAGGGATCGAGACTCAAGAGATCCAACTTGGTCCTTACAAGATGATTTCTATCTTTACGGGTGGCTTATTTTTATATATTTTTTATTCTCCAGCGATTCAAGGTCTAGTGTTGTGCTCGTTGATGGCTGTTTCCCCGGTTGGAAAAACAACTAAGACAATCAGAGCTCTTTAGGCAGGATTAAGAAGAGGGATGTTATCTTCCTGTGCAGAGCCAGAATAATGGCAACAGAAAAATTGCCTCAAAAAAGGCGACAAGCTTGGATTAGATTGACGCAGCTGTACGGGTTGTTGGAAATCAACTTAATGCTTGAATGTGCTTCTGCAGGCTGATGTTAGCAAATGGGGGAAGTTCAGAAAAATGTTAGGGCTGCTGTTCACTACAGTTGTATGCATTTTGAGTATAATGTTTACATGTGTTTTCACGTTTCATGAATATGTTTCATATCAGCCCCGTATTACCATATTACCAGTGTGAAACGATTGGTTAGGTTTGCTTAAGGTGAGAAAAATATCATGTTTTTTTGTTAGAGTAATAACATAATAGCGTAACAATGTAACAACGTAACAACCTAACAACGTAACAATAACAATGTAACAACGTAACAACCTAACAATGTAACAATAACAATGTAACAACGTAACAACCTAACAATGTAACAACGTAACAATGTAACAACGTAACAACCTAACAATGTAACAACGTAACAACCTAACAATGTAACAATGTAACAATGTAACAACCTAACAATCTAACAATGTAACAACCTAACAACGTAACAACGTAACAATGTAACAACCTAACAATGTAACAACGTAACAACCTAACAACGTAACACTGTAACAACCTAACAATGTAACAATGTAACAACCTAACAACCTAACAATGTAACAACCTAACAACGTAACAACCTAACAACGTAACAATGTAACAACCTAACAACTAACAACCTAACAATGTAACAACGTAACAACCTAACAACGTAACACTGTAACAACCTAACAACGTAACAACGTAACAACATAACAACCTAACAATGTAACAACGTAACAACCTAACAATGCAACAATGTAACAACCTAACAATGTAACAACATAACAACCTAACAATGTAACAACGTAACAACCTAACAATGTAACAACGTAACAACCTAACAATGTAACAACCTAACAACGTAACAACCTAACAATGTAACAACGTAACAACCTAACAACGTAACAATGTAACAACCTAACAACTTAACAATGTAACAACGTAACAACCTAACAATGTAACAACGTAACACTGTAACAACCTAACAATGTAACAACCTAACAACGTAACAACCTAACAATGTAACAACGTAACAACCTAACAACGTAACAATGTAACAACCTAACAACGTAACAATGTAACAACCTAACAACGTAACAACCTAACAACGTAACAATGTAACAACCTAACAACTAACAACCTAACAATGTAACAACCTAACAACGTAACAACCTAACAACGTAACAATGTAACAACCTAACAACTAACAACCTAACAATGTAACAATGTAACAACGTAACAACCTAACAACGTAACAACGTAACAATGTAACAACATAACAACCTAACAATGTAACAACCTAACAACCTAACAACCTAGCAACGTAACAATGTAACAACCTAACAACCTAGCAACGTAACAATGTAACAACGTAACAACCTAACAACGTAACAACCTAACAACCTAACAACGTAACAACGTAACAACGTAACAATGTAACAACGTAACAATGTAACAACGTAACAACGTAACAATGTAACAACGTAACCTAACAACGTAACTTAACAATGTAAAAAATTAACACAACGACATAACTTAACAACGCAACAGAAGGAACAACGTAATGAAACAACGTAACGAAACAACGTAAGGTAACAACACAAGGTAACACATAACGGAACAACGGAAAGACGTAACTACCGTCAATCTATAACAACCGCCCTTAGCGTGAAGGCGTTAAGTTACAAACAGAAAGTCAACATTTACTTTTGGTTTTGCTCTCACCGAATGCAAACATCGCATCCTTTATTTACAGAAACGTACAACGCCGACGCGTTTCACTGGTTTGGCGTCTTCAGCCTCACAGTAAGCAACAACTCTTAAACGCTCTTCTTTCCTTCACTGACGTGAAGCAAGCGAGCGCGACCACAGCTCACGTGTCCACTGAACATGACGTAGACGGGACGGACACGCATGTTGTCAGGGTTACCGAGACATCTCCCTCCGCATACATTACCTGAAGTGTCACCTTCTACGTTTTTGTGCTTTGGCCACTCTGACAGGAATAATAGGGTCCTGCTGTGGGAGACGCAACACGACCACAGAGAAGAATTAACGCACTCCGGGACGCTCCCTCTGCAGATTAAACTATTCCAAGCAGGCAGCAGGGGGACGGCTGACCCCTAATTACACATTCATACTTGTGTTTCATGAACTCAGCTGAAAGAAAGTGTCTGCTGAAACACCAGTAACTCAAACAAATCCTCACCTCCATTAGCAGACAGCTTTATTGCCAGTGTGCGGCCTCACTCCTGGATAATTGTCCTGATTGTTTGATGCAAAGATCAGTCATCGCCGATGTGTGACGTGGTTTATGCTGAGCGGTTTGCCGTTGCCTGCTGAAGACAGGAATCCATCTCCCTGTGTTTCCGTCTCTCGCTACTCCTTTTGCTTTCGCTCTGTCTGTCTGTCTGTCTGTCTGTCTGTCTGTCTGTCTGTCTGTCTGTCTGTCTGTCTGTCTGTCTCACCCAGTTAATAATTCAAATGAGCACTGCCAGATCACTTCCTTCAGAAGGAGTTGTGGAATGTTCTCAGCAGTGCCTTTTCTTTTTGTCATGTGAAATCAAAGCCCTGAAAGCAGCGGTGAGATGTCCTCAGCACACGGCCGTTCTGCCAATTAAAGAAAGATCAACAACCGCTGCGAACGGCTCAAAGTTGATCACTAAGAGAAAAAGAAAAAACAAGTGATCTCAGTCATTATCATCCTCATCAATTTTTGTCACTGTCGCCCTTTGTCTTCCTCTATTCCTTCCTGGAGGCGCAATCACCACATCGCTGTGGCAGCCCCGTAATAATCAGCATAATCATTATTACCACAATCACCATCATCATCGCCGGCACTGTCAGCTCTGTCATGTCTGTCTCTGTCTCTGTCCCGTTATGGAGCAGGATTTACCCTCCCAGGATTTACCGAGTCTGCATGTTTGTGGATTTGTGCAGGTGTGCACACGCTTTGTGTCGAGTCCCCGACTCGTGAGATTCAGCTGATTTGAGGCATCACAGGATTTTTAAATCCGGTTTTAATCTCCTCACAGAAACATCCACCAACATCCGTCTTTGTGTACGAGACACCAGCATCGGGCGTGACAGCAGATGTGGAGTGGTTTGTCTGTGGAGCCGCTGTTATTTAAATGTGCTCCTCCAGAAGAAAAAGGTTGAAAGCAGCAGTTCCAGCAGTAGAAAGCCATCACATGCACTGGGAGCTCAGTCAGCAATAATCAAAGGCGATACAAGCGGAGACTAATGGGGCCCAAACGATTGGCGGAGCATTCCTGTTCTCCACTGTTTATCGTATGACCGCTGATCAATACGGCCCACTCGCACTAATCTTCATAAGAGATGACTGTTTATTTCCCTTAACTCCCATCACTGTGACAGTGGAGGAAGAAGTACTCAGATCCTCTAAGTAAGAGTAGCAGCGTAAAATAATCCATTAGTGCAAAAGGGCAAAACATCAAAACATTTCTTCTTCTGTGTGAAAAGTATCAGAAGTGAAACACAAATCATCTTCCATTGGACACTTTGAGTTTCTCACACTTTGCCTCAAACATCAAATCATAACTGACAGCTGAATGTTTCTGGTTTTATTGACATTTCTGCCCTGTTTTATCATCTTTCTCTCATTGATTATTAGCCTTTTTTTAAAGGGCCAGTGTAGCATTTAGGGGGATCTATTGGTGGAAATGGAATATATGATTAATGAGTATGTTTTCTTTAGTGTACAATCACCGTGTTACCTTAGAATGAGCCGTTTATATCTACAAACAGCGAGCTCGCCATGTTGCACCGCCATGTTTCTACGGTAGCCCAGAACGGACAAACCAAACATGGGCTCATGGACGTCGACCAGCATAATTCTCCTACACGCACGGGAGAAGTTTCACCTGGTTGCAATCTGCAACCTGACATTTTCTGTGAATTTTACTTCCCAAAGCCTGTTTCAAAAGTATCGAAGTTGAAATACATTGAGCCTAAAATGACTGAAATCAGTCGATGAAATGCCCAAATGTGTGTTTTTTAAATATTCTAATGTAACGTACCCCCAGGTTGCGAAACTCAGTGTGATGGCCCTAATATCAAGTGATTAGTAACTACAACGGTCAGACAAGTACAGAGCTTCTGAAATGCAACGGAATAGAAAGAGGAAGTAACAAACGTGAGAAATCCTCAAGTACGAGTACCGAGTACCTCAAGAAGGTACAGCAGCTGAGTAAATGCACTCTGCACAGTTAATATGGAACTTTGACATATTCTCCATCGGTCACCGTGTGGAGGATAATTAGTCCATCTGAGCCACTGATGTGATCAGTGGAGGGGGGGGGGAGCTACGCCACCCCACCGGACACACAACCGAGACCTCTGGAGACGCACTCTGAAGAAAACAAAGCGGCGGTGTTGGTGCTGGTGGGTTGTGCTGAGACGCGGCGAGGCCTTCGGAGGGGAACCCTTGAAGTGCCCCTCCGACAGGCTTCCTCATTATCTGGAATCTCCAGAGTGCCAGCCAGCGCCGCTGCAGAAGACACGAGGACGCCTCGACCAGCCGGCCCCGCGGCCTCTCACAGAGGGGGGGTTGTGCTCTCGCTAAAGGGCCGCTGATTATACCTCAGGCCCAGAGCTTCAGGGATCCCCACTAATTAAAGGTTGTGTCATATCTGTTAGAGATAACAAAGCTACGTAGCTCATCTTTTCTTTTTTAATCGGGGGTCCATTTTACAGACGTCCCTGCTCCCTCCTCCTCCTCTCGGGCATCACGTCAGGTTGCAGGCTCGGTCTGTATTCCAGGCTGACCGGCTTCTGTGCACCCAGAGGACGGGCTTCCTGTTTAACCTGCCGTCACCCATCTCGGCGTGCCAAGCGTTGTGTTGCCGAGGCATCGGGGATCCTTTGTCTGGAGGCATAATTAAAGCTCTCGTTCATTATTGCTTCACTTTGAACGCAGATCTGAGTAATTAGGAGGCAGTGCCACCGGGAGGTGTGTGCGTGGTGGTGGTGGGGGGGTCGGGGGTAGCTTTCATGGAACACCACACATGCCTGCACTCATATAAACTAGAAGAAAACGTGCCTGCACACACACACACACACACACACACACACACACACACAGGGGAGAAAACGCACTTCAGCACCAAATGAGCCGCATTCATCTCCCACCTATCTTTGGATGCCGATATCAGGCTCCGAGTGAAGTATGCTTTTTCCCCCCTCAAAGCTGTCATGTACTAATGCATTGATTAAAAATTGTTTGATTAAATGGACAGTTAAGGGACGGAACTGCGAGAGCGATCTGTGATCCATGCCTCGATTGGACGCCGGCTTTCTGCAGGCGTTCGGAGCCGAGGCACTTGCTTCTCTAATGGATTTTGAAACAGAGCCTGGCTTTTATATGGTGCCATTCATCCTCATATGTTTTCGCCCTGCCACGTCTCACAATCACTGCTTCTTTATGGCAAACTAATGCACCGAGTGCTAAGATCAGCAGGTTGGCTCTGGCCATCGCTCACCGAGCTGCGGCCAGATATTAGGACGTTTTTTTTCTTTTTACGAAAGCTTCCACCGGAGGAGGCAGAGCAGAAACCGAGAGGTACTGACTCTGCCTCCCACACCGTCATACATCAACCCTCCACCCCAAACACACACACACACACACCGCTACTCCTGCTGCTTCGACAGGGAAGAAGAGGAGGGGGGTTGATGGAGCTTTATGGCTGCGGACAGTCGACGTCAATACATCGAGCGCTTTACCACCCTCTTATCCAAAGGTCTGGTGTGCTCGCGGCTACAAAGCGCACCAGTGTGTGTGTGTGTGTGTGTGTGTGTGTGTGTGTGTGTGTGTGTGTGATAGACCTCGGTGTGGGTGGAAGACGGGGAAGGCTTTTTGTCTGGGCATGGTGGGAGACAGGCGAGCGGGGGCGATGGCTCGCGCCCCGTCGGCCCTCCAGGCCGAGAGAAGGCTGAGATAGAGAGAGAGCTGACAGGGCAGAGGGACGGCCCGAGCACGGAAATCACATCAGATCAATGATGAAAAATTCAGTGGCGGACGAGAGTCGCTCTCGGGGACGATGTCACGTGGCGCGTGTAAGCGCGTGACTACTGGATGTACGCGGGGAGGCTAATGTGTCAGCCAGCACATAGACACAGTCGCCCATTTTGTCTTCCGGGGTTGGGAACAAATGAGCTTAATGCAGGCAGGAAATGAATGCGAGAGACATGCTTGTACTTGTATTTGTTTACCCGTGGAGGCATTTCAAATTAAAACTTTGTGTCTGGGGCTTTACAATCTGTAGTGCATAGATGGTCATCATCATCCACCCCTCAACCCTCAGTTACCCCCCAAAAAATCATCTACCAACTATCAAAACCATCCCTGTGAACTCTGGGGCTTCAAACTAACACCAGTCTACCAACACAGGTACGCACCGTCAATGATTTAACTGCAAATTCACAGTAAATTACCGGCTACCAGTTGCATTATTTTAACAGGAAGTTATTGTAACATTTTCACAGTAAATCATTCTGAAATAACTGGTTTATACTGTGACTTCACAGTAGCTATGTCAGTATATGACTGCGGTGTAGCAGTATGTTGCTATAGAATAACTGTAATTAACCGTAACTAGACAGTAAATGTCGACCAGATTACTGTGATTTAGCAGAATGTTGCTGTATAATTACTGTAATTAACCGTAACTAGACAGTAAATGTCCAGATTACTGTCTGGTATGGTTGCTAACAGAGTTTTGAACGCTTTTAGCTGCGACATTTTCTCATTTATCTCCTGCAGACATGATCCTCCGTGTTTCGTGTTGATTGCAGTATCAGGTAGAGTCAGGCAATTCAATTTTACACAGTAAACCATGAAATTAGGAATATTTGTTAATTAACGGAGATTATTCTTGGGCGTTTAGCTCTCGATTCAACGTCCCTGGCAATTAACTTACTCAATTAGCCAAAGAAATGACATTATCTGGTTTATGTATTCTGAAAAACTGATGATTAAAATGTACAATGTTTTATGGTACGTCTTGATATTTCAGAAACCAAAAAGAGGATTTTGTTGACGTTGCCCATCCCTAAGTATTGGGTGCTGCTCTATTGTCTGTACTCTAACTTAAACCTAATCTTTAGTTTAGCTTTGAATCTACACTCAAGTCCAAACATGAACTCTGTATTGGGCGATGTAACTTGACTTTGAAACATTTGGTTTATTTTTACAACCCAGAGGAGCAAGAACGCACACGGAGAAGCACGCAGCGCTGTAACCACGCTAGTTACCGATCAATAAGTCCGGCCGGCCAATGTGCTCAGATCCCATCGTCAGGCTCCAGAGGGCTCTTCCCTTTTGCCACCTCGCTGATTGAATTCACCTGTTGTCCCGGGGCTCCCCGGATGCAACAGCATGAGAGGACACTACCTGCCAGCGGTGAACCCCGGCATCGATCTGGACTCATGAGGACCGGGTGTGGCGGTACCTTGACAGGAAGTGCTGCGCATCACACACATCAGGTGTTCTTAAGAGCCACAAATGTCCCACAATTCAAATCCGTCCAAAGCAATCATTCTCAGAATCCTCCAAACTTGTGCATTTCAGATTTCATTGACGTTTTGTTAAAAAAATAAATAAAAAGGCAACCTTAACCATAATGGTTGCAGCCCAAAGCGTAGTCAATTACAGAGATCGGTGCGGTGACATAAAGTGTATTCCATTTGGGAGCAGATTGGTCATACGCAGTAATGTTCCCTTCCAGCAGACACACCTTTGACCATTACTCTGAACAGGCAGTCGGGGAACCAGAGACCTATTTCCCACAACTGTGAATGCTGGTGTGCCTCCCGGAGGGGTCAGGGGTTCACGCTGCAGCTGCCGCGCGCTCATATTTAGCAGCGCAGAAGTGAGGAATGGTACATCAATACTGTCGGATGCCCGCGGGGCCACGGCGGCCTCCAGCACCCGCATATTATATCAGAGCGGAGCATCGCAAGCCGCAGCCAGCCCGGTGAAGGTGTCAGGAAACGTGTGAATGTGTGTGTGTGTGTGAGAGACTGACTACTGGTGTTAGATGTGTACTCGCTCCATTCTAAAACATTTACCTGAGTGTGGAAATGAATGAATGATGTCTTTGTGGACGATTGTTTGCCTCACATTTACGCTGTTAGTGTTGATGTTCCTCCACTTAAAGACCACATTTCCCATAAACCACTACTTCCTGTCACCAGAAGTGTGACACCGTTTGCCTTTCCTCACACTTGCTGGTTCGTTACAACATTTGTTCTATTTTTTTACGAGAATCAAGCAAAAATGCCAAATATTGTTTGGTTTGTGCACTTTGAAGGCTCTGGTGAATATAATTGGCATTTTTCCGGGTTTTAGAATTGATTTTTAGCTGTTATTGATTACATGAAAAGCCCTGAGAGGCCTCGCCCCGATCTATCAGATCTCTTATTGCCCCCATGTCCCTTCCTGCATCCTGAGATCCTTGTACCGGGTCCAGGTTCATACATAAAGGTGATGGAGCCTTCGCAGTCAGGGCTCCTAAACTGTGTAATGAGCTGCCCGAGGAGATCTCGGCTGCAAACTCGCCCTCATCTTTCAAATCGCTTTTAAAACCCCACTTTTTGTTAGAATTGCTTTTCTGTGATTTTATTTTGGTTTTATTACATTTCAGTTGGTATCACGAGTTTTTTTACGTGTTCAGTGAGTGGCCTTTAGTTCTTCTCATCCTCTGAGTCTAAATGTGTTCCGTTTGTATTGTAAAGCACTTTGTAACGCTGCTTTGAAAGACGCTATATAAATAAAGTTAAATACATTTTAATGATTGATCAATAATCAGCAGATGAGTCGATGCTGAAAACGATCCAATAGTTCTCGTCTTTCACTCCTTCAAACATCTGCAATGGCCAGAAACTCCTTCAAAGTAGATCCACGTCAATCAATCAATCAATAAATCAATCAACCAATCAATCAACCAATCAATCAATCAATCAACCCGGCGTATCTGCACCGGCGTATCTGCACCGGAGGCTCACGGTGTGAGACGCAATAAAGTGGCAAAATAAAATTTAGCAGAAACCATCTTGAACCATCAGGACATGAGGAGCACTGGGACATGCAAAACGTGTGACAATGTTGATCAGAATGTTTTGCTTTTAAAGATCCAAACAATGGTGCGATCCATACTTCGGGTGAGTGATGATCTATAATGATGCATCGATGGGTTAAAGAGCTCGTGCCTGTGGGTTGAACAGCAGGCTGCAGCCTGAACGTGACCCAGCTCCTCCGTCGGCGTCTGGAAGCTAAATCTGTTCCTTCCTGTGCTTTGTTCCTTTCCATCGTGTTTTATGGCGCACAGTCTTTTCTTGTTTGGTTCAGTAGGCGCCTGTGTTTGGAGAAGTGCTACTTAAATAGAGGCTCTAAATATAAAGTCAGTGTGGGCGTGTGCCTCTGTCCCCGTCCCAACGTGTTTCCCTCGGCGTTGGGATGTAGCCTGCCAGGCTATGAAACCCTCCGCGGAGCATGAAGAGCCCCGAGCGTCCGCTGTCGTTACCCAAGATCCAACCCTCACCCTGTGACCACATCAGCGGCAGCACACAACAACACCCACCCCGCCGCCTCCTGCCCTCCTTCCATCAAAGCGTGGCTGCGGGGATTCTCGCACGGTCACACATTCTGCACGGACATCTGCCCCGAAACCGCGGAAAAAACGGGTTTGAGAAATTCTCCCCTCAAGGAGGCGGAAGAAATGTGAGCGTAATATCTGCGAGTGGGAGTCATGAATGTAATATCACAGTGAAAGCCAAAAGGCTGCGATCCCTGCTCAATGTGTTAACGGCCGCCGCCCTGTTGAGCGGCGCAGCGCCGGCGGCTGCGATGTAAATGTCAAAAGTGTCAAACTTGGCGAGGCGCACATCTGCGAGGAAGAAAATTACAAACATACATATATACACGTGAAGGTGTCACGCAGGTAAATGTTAAAGCGCGGCGCCCTCGGCGAGAGGGATGGCTTTTGCCGGTCACGCGCATCCGCCGCGATCAGTCACGCTCATGTTGCCGTATTACTTCCTGTGATGCTCACTCGCTCTTTCCCTAATGCTTCTTTTTCTCCAGTCTCTAAATGCTATCTGTCAGTAGGTGTTGCAGGACTGATGGAGGCTCGTCCGTCGCCTTTCTCATTACGGCGGGGGGGGAGGGGGGGGAGACAAAAACCCCGGCGAGCGCAGTAACCTTTCATGGAGACAGAGGGGAGGGAGGCATCGACACAGAGCCGGCACCTCCGTCTACTTGACATAACCCTATTACCGCTTCCTTAATTTGTCCCGCCGTGACAACTCGCAGCCAAAGAAACGGTTAAAAGAATGAGTGAACAAAAGCTGCATTGCATTATGGGGGGGGGGTGGGGGAGGGAGGGAGTTGTTGAGGGCGGAAGACAATGGGGAGGCAGAGCTGATGCATCAGCCATATTGGATCATTTCTAAAACGCAACACATTATCCGGAGGTGGGCCCCGATGTACTCACTTAACTGATGGCGCTGCGCTCCTCCACTCAACGGGCTCGTGTTGTCCATTCGTTAACTTTCCTTTCGCCAGCCGAGCTGATCAACTGCGACTTAATCACGAGAGTTTGTCAACTGTTTACACAACCACGGTTTAGAAGAAGAAGAAAAAAGCTCGGGAACGGCGCAAATGTTTTATGCTGTTTGGCCTCGCTTCCCTGGCGAGGACGACATCTGCTTTTATTAACTGTAATAATGCTTCCTCCCTCTTTTGATATTCACAAACAGCCAGGTATAAAGAAAAGTCTTCTTCTTCTTTTGTTTCCCAAATCTGTTTGTACAAAATATGATCAAAGCCCCCGCGCAGACAAGAGCGCGCCTCGACATGGAAACGACGACGTCTCAGGAAACGGCTAAATGACTTGCAAAATGAGTAACGGCTTCAAAATGGCCGATAGTAAGAGCTGAAAGCGCCAGACAAATGTGACACTAAATCCCGCATTTGGCACATCCTAAGTAAACAAAAGTGTTGATAAAAGGAAGCCAAGGCAAATGCGGAAAATTGACACGAATAAGAAGAAGAAGAAGAAGAAGAAGAAGAAGAAGAAGAAGAAGAAGAAGAAGAAGAAGAAGAAGAAGAAGAAGAAGAAGAAGAAGAAGAAGAAGAAGGGAGGGGGGAGGGGGGCTTTATTTTTGTGTGGCAGCTCCGCGTTCCCCCCCCAGGAGAGTCTCAGCCGACAGACAGGCGGCTCTCTGTAATCTCTGGCTCCAACTAACAAACGGTGACATCTCAAATGTCCGTTGTCATAAATCTGAATCACCGACTGATCGAACTACAGACTGAATGAACCTGAATGCCGCTCCCACTCCGAACACTGGTGGGGTCTTCAGTGGTGACCAGCGCGGCTCTGATGTCGGTGTAGTTTCCGTTTTTACCTTCTTTTATACTTTCACTCGTCGCTGAAATATTCTACCTCTGAACCCCCAAAATAGAGAAGCATGTTTTCTTTAAACAACCGCCAAAACTACACCGCTCATCCTTCCCCGAAGCTGTAAAAAACTGCATTGTCGTCAGATTCCCATATTCCCCACGGTCCTTGAACACGTCATGTGTGACGAATGCTTCCGTTACAAAAAGCAGCCGAAACATTTTATTCTGTCTTATTTAAAATCTCGCCACGAATAAACTTTTTAAATTGAACCAGATTCAGTAAAAAAAACATTGAGTGATGAAACTATGAAGACGGTTGACTCGTCTGAGACAAAACATCTTTAAAACTTTGACTGAACTGCTGCAGCAGCAACATACGAAAAACAACGAGTACGTACGAAGATGAATCACACCGCAGGCTGGAGGCTGAGGAGGCGGACGAGTCCAACACACAGCAGGGCATCGTTTCACCTGTGAAGCTGGAAGTCAATGGTGACGCTTTTGTCACATAACTTGCGTACTTTTCGTAGGAAAACACACGAAAAATTAAGATTTACTTTACTTTCAATCCAACCGTTGTGTGAGGACCTGCAGATGAACGTTCGTCAGATGACGCATGACTTCCTCGTCCTTCACCGTGAGATACACAGAGCAGAAGCTGAAGACGCTCTCACGTCCGCTTCACTAATTCAACCTTTAACAGCAGAACTTTCACTTGGCTTGGGGTTCTTTGTGGTAGTTCTACTGTTCCTGAAGCCAAAGAGGTGAATCCTGTGTGTCTTCCTCCGCGGTGTGGTTTGTGTATCTGGTAGCAGCAACGGCGGCGTGTTTGGAATTCTTATTGTGGGAGAAAAGAGAGAGAAGGAGTAATAATGGCCTCCATGGCTAAACAGAGACGACTTCCTTCTGCTTCGTTTCGCTGCGAGCAGAATTTCATGTTTAGAAGAAGCACGAAAGCGTTGTTTTCCAGGATGTCGGAGCGCTTTCCCACAGTCAACAGGCCCACATCGGGGGGCCCCGGAGCCCGTGTCAGGGACCCTCGTGGCCCGGGCTGATCCCGCGCTGGCCTCTGATCTGGGCTGCAGCGGGGTGTGGGTTCAACGCCTGAGCGCGGGAGCTGTCTATGTAGAGAGATTAAAGGGCCGTATCGATCCACGGGCGCTCATGCATTTTGCATGAGGGAGACATTGTCAAAGAGGCCTCTCAGATTAAAAAAAAAAAGAGGAGAGGCAGAGCGTTCTAGAAAATATGCTGAACTCTGTGAAAAATCTTAATGTTGAAGTGTTATGCATGTAAACTCTTTTATATATTGGATTGTCCATGAACTCTCATCGACCCGAGGTATTACTCGTTTTTCATTTCCCCCCCCAACGCAGCAGCCACCGTCTTCTTCTCCTCCTCCTCCATTTTTTGGTGGTTGAGGTTGAAATGCTGGAGTCGAAATGTGAAAAACAAGCCCCCCCACCCCCGAGAAAAAAAAAAAGAAAAGAAACAGAAGCACTGGCAGCCAGAGACTGTCTAATGGCGGCAGTGAGTCTGTTGGAGAATTCTCAAGTAGAGTGTGAATTATTTAGGATGTGTGGCTAGTGTGCAGAGCATGAAGCCACCCCGCCCGGCAACCGCCAGGCAGAGTGGCCGAGAGGATCCAGCGTGCAGCAAACATCCGTCTGAGGTCTGTATCGCTGCTCACAGCGAGGCCGAGGTTCAGCTTCCAGCGACCGGACGGATGAGCACGTTCTCCAGAGGTCAGAATGTGAATGAACTTTCTTCTTTGATTAAAAGTGACTGGAAGTGACAGAGAAGTCAGTTTGACCTATTTACACCCCCCCCCCCCCATGATGCAGCTGGTTATTCATCATCAACATTTGATGCAGGTCATCATGCATGTTTAAAGGCACGCCGTACTGCACTGAGCCCTCAGCGCCTCCTCATCCTGTCAATCTCACCTGAACGACCCCGATAGCCAGACAAAAGCAATCAATCTCTGATATTGGCCCGGGTGGGGGGGGGGGGGGGGGCTATCAGCTGACGGCAACAAAAGGCGGAGATTTTCTGCGTGAGGATGATTAGAAACACGGCGGTTTGAAACAGGGAACGGGTGTCATCGCTGGCAAATGATGCCGATAGAGAGTGCGTGTGTGTGTGTGTGTGTGTGTGTGCGTGTGTGTGCGTGCGTGCGTGTGTGTGTGTGTGCGTGTGTGAGATCAGAGGGGCGGTGTTGATGCAAAACACAGCAACGTAGACACACACGGCGAGGCAGAACACACACATGGAAACATCCGGACCAGTCAATGCAACACAGCGTGCACACAGTCAACCTGTTCAGGCCTTTGAGTGTAGAACTGATATCTGTGTGATACTTCTCATCAAACACACTCAGTGCTGTTGTCTTAAAAACAATAAAGAAACACAAAGAGACGTGTAGAGAAGCTTCAGGCTGATCTTGTGGGCTTTGAGCTTTTAAACTGTGACTTAGTTTACTTCAACAATATACAGAGATGAAGCAACACTGGACACCGGCTTCATATCCAACACAAGACTTCAACTGATGATTATTGAAATTATCTTTTACTCTTTGATTAATCAATTAATTGTTTAGTCAATAAAACGTCAGGAAGTAGTGGACGGCGTCAGTACGTTGCTAACCAATTAAAAAGATAAGTCACTCCTTCTCTTATCACAGAGAGGTTGCAGCGTGGCTGTCAATCAAACTGGGGATTTATTTTGTGTGTGTGTGTGTGTGTGTGTGTGTGTGTGTGTGTGTGTGTGTGTGTGTGTGTGTGTGTGTGTGTGTGTGCGTGTAAAAAAACAATCACTCCAAAGTTAAAATATTGTATTAAAAACATTTAGCCTCCGTTCAAGGAAGTCAAATGAATATGAAAGATGGCCACGATCCACATCTGGAACCCTTTAGTTTATCTCACGTTCACGTACATGAACCGTACGACTCTGCACTACATCACCCACAATGCACCCACAATGCCACTGCATGCACCTGTAACAGCTAAGTGCATGACAGGAACGTGACGCATACACTTGCATGAACTTCACAAATAAGTCAATGTTTATAAATGCATTTATATAATAAATACAGATGCTGGCTTACTCAAATACTGAAGCTTTGTGACAAATAAATGAACGTTTGGGTTAAAATTACAAAATGGTGTTATTTAAGTATGGAGGGAACACTAGTCAGTGTTTGGGTTAAAATAACTACTAAATCACGATATTTAACACGGAAGTTACGAGACAAACAGGTCAACGTTGGTCCTGGTTCCACACGGGACAGACAGAGGGCTCCTGGGTGACCGTCTGGTGTTTCCTGACCCACCCGTCCACCCTGACCTCCGTCCGCCCTGACCCCCGTCCACCCTGACCTCCGTCCACCCTGACCTCCGTCCGCCCTGACCCCCGTCCACCCTGACCTCCATCCACCCTGACCTCCGTCCACCCTGACCCCCGTCCACCCTGACCTCCGTCCGCCCTGACCTCCGTCCACCCTGACCTCCGTCCACCCTGACCTCCGTCCGCCCTGACCTCCGTCCACCCTGACCTCCGTCCACCCTGACCTCCGTCCACCCTGACCTCCGATTACGTGGATGACATGAATCATACGCGGTAGTTTTTAAAGGAACATCTCGGAACAGTGTATGACAACAAGCCGCCCTAAGACAGTAAACAGACACATATGCATCGCTGCACTCTCACTGTATATGCAGGATGAGTGTGTGTGAGTGTGTGTGTGTGTGTGTGTGTGTGTGTGTGTGGGGGGGGGGGGGGGGAATCAAAGCATTTAAGTAGATTGTACACACGCACGTCTTGGAAGCTTGATCTTATTAATCTACAAATGGCTTCTTGTTATTAAACTGCTAATTCAGAGGATTAAAGGATCCATGAGAACACAATCCCATTTACTTCCTTTCCAGGGTATGCTGAAGGTGGCTTAAATATTAATTAAGCACACACACACACTGACATGTTCGCCATATGCACACACATGCAGCAGAGCATAGTGTGTATATCAGGACTTTCCTGGTCCTTTGTCTCACACAAGCCACATGTCACTGATCGGTTCCTTTCGCTCTGTCTCAGCGCTGCTCTCGTCTCACGCCGGTCCTCATGTGACTGTCCACCGGAGGAGGAGACAGACGGGGTGCAGAGGACGGCGCGAGGACACACCGTGTGTTTCGGGGCTTTGCTTTGCTGCTTGTTCCTTTCAGACTTCAGCTCATTGTGGATTCATGAAAGCACGGAGAATCTAAAGTGTACAGACACAAGATGTGTGTTTCCTTTCCATCTCAAGACCCAATATTTCCATTTGGGGAAGAAATAACAATCTGAATCATTTTTATTGTGCTTCATCTATAACGTAAAAAAAGGACTCGGGCTGAAAAAATGAAAGAAGAAGTGCTCGTCGTGTCAGCAGCTCCTTCTCAAAACGACTGTAAACGTAGTTTCTTTCTTTCTCTCTGATTAATTTCTCATTTTTCAAACGGCAGAGACCCCATCTTCTGAATGAATCCATTAAATATAGCACATTGCACATTATGTATCTACATTAAGAGCGACACTAATAACACGTCTTGACGTGCTCGCCTTGCTGAAGCTGCACAATCCACCGATGACGTGGATTTACAAGGTGCATCGCCGCGGCCCGCATTAAACGCAAAGTTAAATTATGAACCAATCTATTTTATTTTTATATTTTAACAACATCCTCAGACGACACATTATTTTAAGTGTTCCTGTAAAAAAAAAAAAAAAAAAAGGGGCCATTATGAATATAAAACGCCTCAAATTGTTGTAATATTTTGACGAAAAGGAGAAAAGGTTCCTCTGGTCCGACCCTTGAGAAAAGGAGACGGTGAATGTGATGGAGCGTCAAGCGTGTAAAAGTCAAAGAGTCAAATCTCCAGCATGCAGAGAAACTACTCGCAGCGGATCACATTACCTGCTTTTTCACTGAAATAAGCAGTGTAATTCATCCTGACCTTTTTAGATTACTACCAATGTGCTGTCTGTGTCATTTTAACTGAAGCCCTCAGCAGCTTTGCTGCTCCTGGAAACACTGGCTATGAAACCTGAGGAGGCGGCTGGAAGGAGGGGGGGGGGGGGGGGGGGGGGGGGGGGTCAGCAGGCCGATACACCAAGCAAATACTGAGGGGGCCGTGCCTGACATTCACAGCTAACACACATCCAGTGCAATCACTTCATTTCATCATCCTCATCATCATCATCACCCTCCTCCTCATCAGCACCTGCAGCCGGACGGATGAGAGCAGCAGCAGGAGGCTGCTTGAGCTGTGACAAGTGTTTCAGGATGAGGCTTTCACTCCTAATGGCGTCTCTGGTAACGCTTTAATTCACTACCTATGCGATATCAGTTCCATTATAATCTCATTAAGCTATTGCACACCGAGGTGATTTCGAATGAATGTGAAACAGCCGAGCGGTACCCCCCCCCCCCCCCCCCCCCCATCCGTCTAATTGAGCAATACTTTTTATTCATCTATATTGCCCATTATTAAATTAATGAACTTAATGGACTTATTTTCTAAATTGCAAAGACCCCTGGCAACATGTTTTAATTCCATTAGCAGACATATTGGGGGGAAAGAAAAAAGGAAAGCCAGAGCGACACAGAGGTGTTTGGGTAATTAGCCTCCTGCTGCGACGGATCATCAGCGGCACAGTTTCCCTTCTCTCACCAGCGGGAGTTAGTCCATCTCGTCCTGGATCTCTGGTGACAGCACTCACCTTCACACACACACACACACTTCACCAACACCAAGCACGCCTCGCGCACTGACGTTGCTCCGCTGAGCCTCGAGGTCTGACGCGTTTCTAACCTCGCATCGCGTCGCCCTTTGGTATTAAGACGCTGCTCACGACACGACACAACATATTTGAATATTGTATTGAAAGCCCAACTAAAACATAACCTGAATAATATATGAAATAGATTTTGCTGAAATGAGATCGTCTCAGTAACCAGAGGCCGCCGCGCAGACATTCTGCCCAGAAGATGAAAAGCGACGGATCTGCATAACTGAACGAGGCCGATCGATACGTCTCAAAACTAAAATGGCAAGTCCTGATAAGGTTATTGAATTTTCCTTTTTCTAATTAAAAATAAAAAGAACAGCAGAGCAGCAGAGCTCCTCTCGTCAAATACCAACTGAGGCCATGAAGAGGAGCGTGCTCCGTGTTTACACGCTCACCTCCGCATCAAACGCGTCATCAATCAGCGCTGCAGACACCTTTATTGTTCTGTTTGTTCTGTTTGTTCTGTTTGTCTCGGGATCAAGCTGTCGTGGAGGCTCAACGCCACAAACGGCGACATTCAGATGGATGTTGATTGTCGTTACGTGCGTTCATTCCTTTCACGTCCACTGCAGCTTCATTCCTTCAGCCGAACGCCACCAACACGACTTTGAACCCTTTGTTTTATTTACGTCACTAATGCACGCGGGTCATGTAACACGTGCGCATCCGTTTTGTTTAATGTAAACGTGCAGAAGTGGCGCACTTTTCTTCCCATATTCTAGTCATGGAAAATGCATAATTTAAACGAGCCGGGGAGCGAGCCGCTCCAGGGCGCGCGTGCGCACGCGTCAGCGGGAAGAAAAACGCAGCTCCCCGGGGGAGAGCGCACTGCTGCACAGTGTCTGGACGCCGTGCGGTGGCGCAGCGTGTCGGACCCGCACTGGAGGGATTCAGGTTGGAGCGCCGCACCAAAAAAGCCGGAAGCGGAACGCAGCTGACCGTCCACGAGCCTCACGGAACCCGGAGGACTCCCGCGTAAACAAACAAGCACGCTCGATGGGAGGCCCCGAGTCAAGTTGTTGACAACGAGATGGTGTCTGCCTTCTATTTTTAGATGAATGGAAGCGTCTCTGGGAGCCGGTTTTAAAAAGATGCACTCCTTCGCCTCCAGTTAGCACGATCTGTGCATGCACCTGCACCAACGAGAAGATGATAACGCTCTATGGGTTCATGGCACAGTCACCACTGAGCCAGGTCACACATTATTATTATCAGGGTGAGTTGGACTATGTAGAAGTGCTGTCATTTGGCATTAATGAAGCCTGTATGTCCAAAAAGACACAGCACACATCTGCATTGGATGCATTGGTGTTAACATTGGATTTCAGCTGATGACGACGGCTTTGCAGCCGGCATGAGAGCGGTTGCCGACTTCTGACTAAGTTGTAGAAACTGTAGCTGTCAGAAATTCTTCATATCTCAAAGATCAAATTGCAGCCCGGCTGCACGTGATCTGCAGAGGACGCAGCAGCAGCAGCAGCACGGGCCGTGTTGATTGGACCTCGTGTGCTTTAGCACGGAAAGAAATAATACATTGCTGCTGTAAAACTGGAACAACTTGTCAATCAAACTGTATTTGTGTAGCAGCTCTTACAGGCGAGTGCAGTTTAAAGTGACAAGCTTATCAACACTGGACCACGAAAAGATCCCAAAACAACAGAAGCAATTCAACTATTTGATACCGATGCAAGTGATAAAAAAGGAAAATAATAAATGAAACAACAATACAATAGAATAAAAACAAATCCACTTAATATATATATATATATTTAAGTATTTAAATACAATAAAATAAGTGGGTAAGATAAATATAATAAAAATAAATGTAATAGAATATAATCATTGTGTACAGTGTCAAAGTTCTGCTGAATGGGTGGTTTTGAAGAGGATTGTTTGTGCGCCACGAGTCTCACTACTGGGCAAAGATGTCGAACCCTAAAGGGCAAACAGTCACTGTTTGGATGCTTTCAACACCTTCTCACCTGCATTCATTTGTATATTTATTGGGGATGTATATATATATATTTTGGGGATTATACAGCGCTTTAAGTGAGAATTATTTATCAGCAGGGGTTCGGTCCTCTTGCTGGTGTGGCCCTTTGCGCGCCGCTGAATATTTCCGTTTCTAGTTGAAGCTTAAACTGGAGCTTTGACCAGCTCACACCGGGCACGGAGACAGACACCAGCAGCTACTGCAGGTTATATCATGTTCATGAAAACTACATGAGAAGGGACATCTAACCCCCCCCCCCCCACACACACACACACACACACTCCCACCGCCCCAAACAAACACACTCACAATAGCACACACACACACACACACACACACACACACACACACACACACACACACACACACACACACACAGAGCTGACACCGGGAGAGGTCGAGCCTGACATGAGGTGAGATGAAGTAGCGTTTCTCATCATCCGCTGGGCCGGGCTGTGTCTGACCCGGAGGATGGAGGTAGGCCCGGGGCTCGGCCTCGGGACCCGGGCTGCCGGAGCGACAGGAACCTCCGCCGAGACTTATAAAGACCCGGCCACAATTTACTGGGGAAGCTCAAATCGTGGTGTCCAGTGGCCGCGGAGCGGCCGGGCTGTCAGCGCCACTCTTATTTGCTTCATTCCCTTTGACACCGCCTCTCGATTAGGGTCATAAATTCAATGAAATCGGTCAATAACCTATAACACTAATGTCACTCTCCTGCCATTAATTTTACAGCCTGTGTGCCACACTGTTTCGTAACCCCTTTTTACGTGACAGGGGGGGTTTACACTCCCACGGATTGATTGAGAAGAGTATATAACAAGCTCCGAATGGAGTCTCTGCAACCGTAAAAGAGAAAGAGAACGTATGAAGCGCCGGCGGAGAAGCGGATATGACTTTGAGTCGTTGTTTGCAACACGGCCAACTGCACCTGCAGGATCTATCACATCAAACCCATTGCAACGGGTTTAACGTCAAAACACTGGAATCAGCAGATCACTTATGCACCATCACTTTTATACTGCAGAAAGTATTGGATATTGCAAATAGTGATTGCATCACATACACCTTATCATGAAACATGCATACAGCTCAAACTAATATGTGATAATATGTGTCAATGTTTGCTTGTGGATATGCGTGTTGGGACCACAGACTGTAGATACGACGTCTTGAAGCCTCAAGTTCAGCGTTTTGGCCGTCGCCATTTTGACTTTTTGCAACCAGTGAACAGGAAGTGACCATATCTGGACTGAGGAGGAGACGTAGAGACGGCGTATACGTCTCTGGTAGAGACCTGTCAATCACAGTAGCCCCGCCCTAAAGCATCCCCTGCTTTATGGTCTGTGTGACTCTAAATGGACCATCATGTACTAAATGAACATCATGCTGTATTGAAGAAGACTTGAAACTAGAGATTGAGATATAAACTCATGTTTACAATGTTTACTGAGGGAATAAATCAAGAGAGAAGTAGAGTCATTTTCTATAGACTTCTATACAACCAGAGGAGTCGCCCCCTGGTGGCCACTAGAGAGAATGCAGCTTTAGGACACTCATATGTTTCTACTGGTCGCGGCAGGAGGAGCACAGGTGGCATTGATAACATGAACGATGGCTCAGCCCGGTGAGCTGCTCCACTGAGGCAGCATGCACAACGCAGGAGCCCCGTTAAGCTGCACTGATGTTATGAAAGGTGCTTTTCTCACCATGCACGTCAAAAGGTCTGCTGGAAATGAACGGATGTAAAGTAAAACATGACCAGCGCACACTGAAGAGGACATCACTGAAGAGTGACACGTTGCAGTAGTTTTAGCGCATTCCAAGAGATTTGGGTAAACTAACCAGACTTTAAACGACTAACTGGACCATTTGACTTTAAATCTTGTTTAAAGTTTGTTAGAGAGATGTCACAACAACAACAACAACAAACACTGCAAGCAATTTAGCTTTCTTGATTCTCTTTGAATAACTGAGTCTAAAAAATAGTGGAAATCACACAAATGAGATGAGTTGCGGTGCGAGAGAGGGCAGAAGTGGTTTTCTTATCATGCGTGGCAGGTTGCCAGTGGAGACGTTGCTCTTCTCACGGGGGCCTCTCCTCCAATCTCTCCCCGTATGTGAGAGCTGACACTTCGGGGGCCATCGCTGTGGCACAGGCGTGTTAGCGATGCACACGCCTTCTGCTGCAACGCTGCCGAGGAGGCTGAAGGATGAAGGACTGCCATGAGAGACTCCTGGCAGCGCAACAGGCCCGACCGCAAAAGTTAAATAAATAAATAAGACTGCGAAAAATAAGTGCTGCGAAATTGGCATTTGGCAACGGAGAAGCTCTCTGAACCAGACGCTTCTGTTACATCCTGAGCTGGAAGAGGAGCGAGAAGGGGAACGCTGGTGCAGAGAGAAGCTGAAAGAGGACATCTTTAGGCCAAAGCGTCGAAAATTCCGCTCCTCCGAGCCTTAAATCACATCCTGGAGCCTACTTGTTGTCCGAATGTCAGCCATCAAACGACGCACGTGTCTATTTTTGAGGTTTTAAAATGTGAAAAAAAAGCGTCGTCTCTCGGAGAAGCTATCGTTTTAATATTTAACTCTGCAAGTCAGAAAGACATGAAGGCACAAAAGATTATTCTGCAGAACCACACGTGTGAGTCGTTCATCTGGACACGATCATCTCGTGTGTCAGCGAGTTGGTGCAACTTCCCCCCCGACGGTTGTCCACCAGCTCCTCGTTCACTCATTCAAGCTGCACTCCTTCCCTCTCTCGCAGGGAGAGAGGACCCTTTCAACAACGCCGCCGCCGTTAATCATTGAATCGGATTTATTTCTTTATTTCTTTATTTCCCGCCTCCTCTGGAACGGCTGGAGTCGAATTGACACGGAGCCTCGGCGGCGGCGGCGGCGGCGGCGAGGCAAAATGGCTGCTCGCAGTAACTGCTCACAAGCCCCCGGACAACCTGAGGCACGGCCATCCAATCCCACATCATTAAGGCTGGAGTCCTTTATTGTGTTGGAGGCATTAAACGGTGCGCTGGCTATAGCCCTGAAGTCACACTCCACTAGGAGAAAACAGCAGAAAAATAACGGCACAGCTGGATAATGACTTTTCCCTGGGAGGCTGACCATGTGTACAAAAGCGCTAATGATAGCAGGTGCAATAAGCGAGCGCAAGGCTTTTACTGCGTCCGGATCTATTTTCCTCTGCTAAACTCGCCAGTGATTTCCCCCGTGTAGGTGTCTTTCTGTAGTTTAAGAACACCCCCACCCCTCCTCTCCACCCCCCCCCCCCCTCCTCCTGTATCTAATCTCTTCATCAGCTGTGCAGCTAATATCAAAGAGGACTGCGGTGTGAAAATCCTGCAAGTGAAACCTGCTGTCAGAGTCGAATCACAATTAGCCGGGCTCTAGACCCATTAGCCCCGAGGGGAAGAGACCAAAAGCTGACAGAATTATTGTTAAAGCCTCTGATTGCTAATCAGCAGAGCACAAAGGGTGCAGGCCTCAAAAACACAGAATAAAAACAAGCCTTTTGTCTGGGAGCGGATTGTCTGGTCGTCAGAATTACACTGGAAATATACATATATATATATATATTTATATATATATATATATTTATATACACAATTCACAAGCCGACCAAGTCTCGTTGGTCTTAGCCGGTTTAGCAGATAACAGGTTTCCTGGGTGTAGCGACTCCTCTGCTTCTTGAGCTCGGCTTTGTAGCAGAGCCGTTACATCAGCTCTGCTACAAAGGGGCGTGTGTGTGTGTGTGTGTGTGTGTGTGTGTGTGTGTGTGTGTGTGTGCGTGTGTGTGTGTGTGTGTGTGTGTGTGTGTGTGTGTGTGTGTGTGTGTGTGTGTGTGTGTGTGTGTGTGTGTGTGTGTGTGTGTGTGTGTGTCTCCCAGATTATAAAACATTAAGCTGGAAATTAACGACTGATTGCAACAGCCGTTACTGAGGAAATAAACTTGCAAAAAAGAAGAGGAGAGCAACGCCGCGCGCAGACAAAACAACGGAGTGGATCACCTGCAGCACGAGAGCCCGTCTCAAAGAAGCACCTCGCATTTGATGTTAACACCCCCCCCCCCCCCCCCCCCCAAACAAACCGGTCCGGGCTGTCGGAGGGACTCGCCGGGAGATGGAAACGTCTAAAGTTATTACAGCAGTCAGGTAAAGTGCGCGGCATCGCGGCCCTGTAATGGGGGCGGAGAGGAGAGCCGGGCCGGCAGCAGCTAATGAAGGCGTCTCGGGGAGTACTAAAGAGTCTACGTGACACTACTCCTGATTCGCCCGTCTGAGGACACAGATCAATTAATACATTAACAAACGATCGCAAGCACTTCATCTTGCAATATGAAACCGGCGGGCCTGGACTCGCTGCCCTCCCGCCCAGAATGGCTGATCAGCTCACACACACACACACACACAGTCCGCCATGAATTTCAACATCTTCCTGTGTGTGTGTGTGTGTGTGTGTGTGTGTGTGTGTGTGTGTGTGTGTGTGTGTGTGTGTGTAATGGCTCACCAGAGGGCTGGGACCATATGCACGCATCCACACATGCTGCACGTATATATCTCCGTGCACTGTGAGCAAGAAGGCGGACGATATAGGAGCGCTCCGAGCTATTCATCATCTTCTAAGGAAATCTAACCTACTGATACAATTTGCAATATAATGCACCATATATGACCCAAATCACAACAGCTCTGATTGAACGTCCGCCTTGAGGGAGTTCGCTCTTCCTAATGACCGCAGCTCGAGAAAGCCTCAAACCGTCTCCTCCCTGATTGTGTAAACGGCTGCTTGCGGACGTCTCGGTCGTTCTTTTTGTGTGCCGATAAAAACAAAGCATTAATGCAGGCAAACGCGCCATGTGAGGCGCCCGCGGCACACTCCACTGCGTTGGTTGGGGAAGTCTTAACGTAAACCATTGCTGCTCGCCACGCCATATATATCCAGTCTCCCCATTACCACCATCTCCACTCGACAGCGAGGGCCCTGCACTGCTAAATTATTCATCGCACTGAGGGGAGGACAGAAGCATGCATGGCTTCTCCACTCCATGCCTCTTCCCCTTTTTTCCTCTCTGGCTCTAATGCAAAGGAACAGCCGGGTGGAGAGAATGATATACAGGCCGTCTCTCCATCACTGTGTGGGCCATCGCAGGAGATGTCGCCTCCACTTCCTCCAATTACCACAGTGGAGTGGAGGTTGGGGTTTTTGGACGGTGGCTGGATGCATGTTTGGGGAGGAGAGAGGAGATAAAGGTGGGTGGCACCCAGGGGCCCCGTGCATAACCTGGGACGTCTTTGTACACACATTCATCTCGATCAGCGGGCAACGGGGAAATGTAAGCCAAAGGTAATTGCCCCGGATAAGAACATCTGCTCGGTGAATAAATATTCTAATGAGGGGAGCTCGCAGGTTCCCCAGACTGATGCACGGCTGACAGGCCTCCGGAGGGACCGCAGGTAATGCTCACCACCTGCAGTTCAAACGGGAGGCGGTCCCACCCTTCCTGCTCCTGCAGCTAAACGCTGGCCGACTAACACACACACACACACACACTGCAGAGACCACGGCTGGTAAATCATTGATCATGCACCGGTTGTGATGTTACCGTCCTCGGGAACGACGAGTGCAATGCAACTCTCTGTTGATCTCTCGGAGAGAGAAGGCGCTGAGACGCTCGTGACTCCACTTCCTGTCGTGCAGCGTCTCTCAAACTACTGGCCGCTCTCACCTGACACTTCCTGACTCATCAGCTCCTGCTTCTGTGATGACATCAGGGCACAAACACACATTCATTTGTCTGTTCATCTGTTTACATCATTTCTCAGTTTTATCGATAACTTGTTGAGGACGTTGTGACAAAAGGTCGATCACGAGCCTCGGCTCTGCTCTGCTCTGCTCTCTTGGTTAGTTGAGAACTTTAACGTCCACATTGGGGAACGTTGGGCTTCGGCGTCCTCGCACAGCGTTAAAAGCAAAGGACATGAGACGACACGGGACAATTAATTAATCTGTCACATTAAATCTACAGCAATAAGATACAGAAAGAAGAAGTCTTGTAATATTTTGATACGTAACGATTCATCGATTGTCCGTTTTCCCGTCCTCAGCTCAAGATAATCTTGTATTTCTAACAGCGGCCGATCGTTTTGTCTACGATACGTCTGAATACCGTCAGTCTCAATTTGAGAAGCTGGAGCCAATAAATATTAAATTATGAATGACTTCATCAATGAATCTAGTACTAGATGAATGCCAGCTAACCTTCCATCGGTCAGCGCGTACTGACTTCAGATTGAGGTTGTCTGATACAAAACTGATACAATAATTCATGTTTTTAACCTCTTCACTACTTTTCTTTGTTTGAGCATAACTTGGACATTTAGCTTCTGGATCGAATTATTAGAAATAATTCCTGATGCTTAAAGTTAAAAAGCCATAATTATAGATATGAGACTTATAGATAGAAATAATAAATTAAAGAGAAATGCAGCTAAATAATAATGTTTATTCTCAGGTGGGAAGAAGGTGAAAGCAGTGGAACGTTACTCATCCCAACGTTAATGTTTCCACTCATAAACATACGAGCGCGGAGCTGGTCACTGCAGCCACCGACACACCGACCGGCCTGCAAAGCGAAGAGGTCGGGAAAAGAAGAAGGGCGAGCTGCTTCCTCACAGCAAAGCCTTCAAAAAAAAAAAAGGCCAAAAGCCTCTCGATAGGAATCGATACCCAGCATGCATCAGGGAGGCCCCGAGTCGACGCAAGGCCACAACAAACAAACACGCAGCGCTGTGGTTTTCTCTTTGAGCTCCGACATCATTTGGAAGTCGCACACCTTCCTTCACCTGCGCTCTACTCTGAGACACAAAGAACACTCGTGAGCTCGTTTATCCACTGAAGAGGAACTTTGGCCCCAAAACATCCTCTCGCTCCACAACCGATGCCCAGAGCTGCTTCATGCAGCTTCTGCTCCTCACGCTCTGCTCTCAAGCTCACAGAAAGGTTCTAGTGTTTTAAATGAGTCATCCATGTGAAACAACTTTCACCCCCCAAAACAAGAAAGATGCTCACACACACACACACACACACACACACACACACACACACACGTTCTGCATGACAGCTCAAAGGGCTCACTGTGGCACAGAGCTGGAAGTGTGCGGTGCATCGGAGAATAACTTCATTTGCTTTGTGTCTCTGTGAAGGTACGAAATACAAGTGAGCGAAACGGCGGAGGATGAGGACGGAGGAGGAGGAAGGAGGAGGAGGACGGAGGATGAGGACGGAGGACGGAGGACGGGGACGGAGGACGAGGACGGAGACGGAGGACGGGGACGGTGTGCGAGGCGCGTCAGCGAGGAACGATCGTGCAGTGCGGAGTAGACTCAGCGAGCGCTGGGCCGGCATTGTTGTGGTGAGAATACAAACCACCGAGGAGACAAAAAGCAATCTGACTAATCACACATGATCTCAAACAGAATTAATCAGCAGCTCTGCTTAACAATCCGTAATCATCCTCATTCCGCAGCCTAATGCTGCGTAATTTATGAAAATACAAAAATAGGAGCAATTCTGGAGCGACGGAGACAACAGCTAAAGACCCGAAAGAACCCCCCCCCCCCAAAGAAACCGCGGCGCTGATGAGGAAAATGAAAACGTGTCCCCAGAAGAACCAGCTGGCTGTCTGACGCCGGCGTTGGATGTGATGGAATGTGGGTTCAGACGGCAGGCATGCTGGGTAGTCTGACTTCAAGTGTAAGTTGAATACTACTACTTGTAAAAGGTAGAAGTGTGTGTGTGTGTGTGTGTGTGTGTGTGTGTGTGTGTGTGATAACCAACATCCTCCCTCATTTAAAGGCTGAATGAATCAGAAAGGTCCAGGCGTAAAGGCCTCGATAGCATCCGGCTGCAGCATCAATAACACACACGCGAGTGGAAAAACCATCAGCTCTGATCATGCATGTGGGAGGCGCAACACACACGCGCACACACACACACACACACACACACGATGTACATACTGTAAGGGCTGACACACACACACACACACGCGATCACTGACTCTCTCTGCTGTAAAGCTCAAAACAGAATCCACGCTTGGTGGTCCAGGGTACTCACCCAAAAGTACATCATCATGGCAGAGGTGGGACGGGTGGGGGCGGGCGGGCGGACGGACGGAGAGCAGGGGGCCGAGCACCGGGACCAGTCCAACCAGTGTGGGAGTCAGGAGCAGTCCGAGCGGGTTCGGGCTGAGCTGTTACTGGTCCCTGTTTCCACTGAGGCAGCCCTCAACTGTTCAACAGGGCTTCACTTGAGGTCCCCCCCCTCTCTTTCTTCTTCTTCTTCTTCTTCTTTCTCAACAAGCAGCTTGCTCTTCAGTTAATTTTTAAAAGCCCCCCCCCTGCTTTCTCTTCTTCTTCTGAGCCAACACGAGAAAGAGAGCGGGAAAAAAGGCAGCCGGGGAGAAAAAGGAAGGAGAGCCGGGGAGGTGTTGTAACCTCTTTTTTCTTTTGACACTCTTCCACTCCACTTGCCTCTCCACTCCACTCAGTTCGAGACTCTCCCTCTGTCTCCCTGCTCTCTCGCTCTCTCTCTCTCTCTCCCCCCCTGTGCCGCCTCTTATTGGTGAATGTGATTCAGTCGGTACGGCGCCGAGGCTCAACTAGAGCAGCAGCAGCCTGCACTTGACAGCTGCCTCCAGCGTTCCTCCACCGGAGCCCGTTGTTGCTCTGCATAGAGGAGTGTGCGCCGAAACTAACTGGGATCCTGCAGACGGTACTGTAAAATTCAGCATCCCGGGGAGGGCGGGCGGGCGGGGGGGAGCCAGGAAGCCGAGAGTCGTGGCGGGGAGCTCTGCGGGGAGGTGGAGGAGGGAGGAGGAGGGAGGAGGAGGGAGGAGGGGAGGGGGAGTGTGTTGATGATGATGCTGGTGATAGTGGAGGACTAACAGATTGCTGCTCTTTCTTCTTTTCGCTGTCTGTGAATGAGATGTTGCACTGAAGTTGTGGCAGTTTCAGTTCATTGAAGAGAAAAAGAAGAAGAAGAAGAAGAAGACGAAGAAGAAGAAGACGAAGAAGAAGAAGAAGAAGAAGAAGAAGAAGAAGACTGACGGCAAACAAAAGAAAAACAACTCTCAGAGTAAAAACCTTAAAGTATGCCACCGGCAAACGGGAGGCAGCCTCTTCTCCACTTGTGTTCTGCTTTTAGCTGCTGAGCTTCACTGTGTGTGTGTGTGTGTGTGTGTGTGTGTGTGTGTGTGTGTGTGTGTGTGTGTGTTGCTGCATTTTTGGCATTTTTTTGTCTGCAAGCAACCAAACTCAGCGGTTGGTGACCAGGATGGTAAAATGTCCTTTTGTAGCAGATCAGAGGCAGATGAAGTTGGTGTGAAACGCCTCTGTGTGCCAAGCCATATTACATTACATGCTTTAGTGTGTTTTCCATCTGGCGGCTGTAAAGAGGGGGGAAGGGGGGAGGTAGGGAGGGAGGGGGGGGGGGGGAGGGGGGGAGGCTTGGCTATCTTCTAGACAGCACTGTAACAATGAGCCTGCCTCAGCAATTTTCAAAACATATCATCAATACACGACCGGGGGAGCGGCGCGCTTTTAAATATTAACCCTGTGGCGGCCGGGGGCCGGGCTGCGGAGAGCTCCAGTGGTTTTTGCGGCGTCCTCCGGCACTGGATCATCCAATAAAAGAAGGTCCTGGGGGACGAGCTAATTCGCTGTAGGATGCTGAAGAACATTTGCGAGCTATGAGAACATTGGCGTAATGAACGGAGCAGATATATTCAGGTTATGTTACCCATCGGTAATTGCCACATAAGGAGGCCGAGTTAAATTTGCAGCTGGCTTTGAGCGGATTTATACACGAGGGGCCTCGTTCGTATGGCGTAACTGTCATCTTGAATTTATCACCCGTTTTATTTATTTTTTTATTTTTATGTGTGATGGGGGGGGGGGGGGGGGGAGGCGAACGCCGAGGATACGAGGCGGCAGTCAGAAGAATCGCAATTAGTGATTTAGCAAATATTGTGACGTTTCAGAAGAATGGTTTATTTCAGCAGCGAGCTGCGCTTTCTGATAAATCAAGACACACTTCATATAATTCTCAGACCGCTGCTCGTTCCTTCCCCCTCTGTCACATCACAATCCAGCCTTTCCATTACTCTGCACGCACACGCACACACACACACACACACACACACACACACACACACACACACAAACAAACAATCTCTTATTGGTGACATTACCATGCACATACAAGCCCTCCATATCTTTGTGCATGTCCACGGGAACCCAATGGATTTACATTAGCAATCGCAGAGTGGGTAACCGCCCCACTCCTGCATCAATCTCTGATGGGAAATAAAAATGAAATGCACTTCTCAGGCAACTCGGATTAAGGATCGCGCTTTTATCAAATACTGAAGTCTATTTCAAGTCCCGCTCATAAATAACTGAGGGGGAGGAGGGTGGGAGAGCGGAGGGGAAGGGGGCAGCAGGCAGCAGGGGTGGAGTGGATGTAGACTGAGAGCATCATGTCTGAAGCTCAGGGCACTTGAGGTTGGAGGGATTAAGGGGGAAAGGTAGGAAATAAGAATCGGAGGGCGTTTTAGCATCATATAATCCCCACTTCTCCTTTCTAGAAATCTCCTTCAATTACAGGTGGAAAATGGAATTCGGGTGAAGATGTCGTCGCTCCGGCTGCAGAACTGCCCCCCTCCCCCCCCATCGAGCCGCATCCCTCCCATGCTCCACTCCACGGCGCTCACCGAGGATGCGAGAGAGAGAGAGAGAGCGAGAGAGGCTTTTCCCCGACCATTTAGATTTCCCACCATAGTCTAGACACTCCCGGGAGACTCCGCCGTCCATTACCAACACAGAGCTTTCAGGAGAGAGGAGGAAGTGAAGGCCTCACACGGAGCGTTCTGCCCCAAAACGCCCGCCCGTCTCCAGACCTGTTGTCTTAATATTTTACATCATCGGGGGAGACAAGCCCTCACTCTCGACCCCGTCGTAACCCCACGTCGTCCTCACTCATCACAACCGGTCTGGGCCGGTGTGAGACCGCGGCCCGGTCGGCTGAAGACAGGCAGCCGGTGCCGCTCCCTCCTGAGCATCGCAAGGTTACTCTCCTCTCTAATCACACACTTCAGCTTTATGGAGTGACCTGTTTTTACTACTCGCCGACAAGGATCCTCAGCGACGCTGCTTTTATCTGCCCTCATCAGCTCCACAGGTGGGTATTGACATTTCTCCACTAAATACAGCGTCAGTGACACCGCCATGCAATGAAGCAAGCCGAGGATGTAAAGGCTCTGCAAGCTTCACCTCGCCGCCTCGTCTCAAGCATCACGATTGAAGCACTTTAAGAGTTTCTTTTGAGGTGATGAGGTTTTACAGATTCCGTCTTTTATTTACTTTTATTCTTGTGGCGACAGGACGTTATACCAGCCGCTGCTGGAGTGACCGACGGCGGCGCGATGAGGTCGGGTTTATTCTCGTTTAATGTCACAGAACTTCTTTTTGTTTTGCTCGCAAACTGATGATTTTATAATCTCAGATAATATTTGTTTGAATGAATATAAGCCCACTCCCCTGGCTCATCTTCTCATAGACTTCTATACAACCAGAGGAGTCGCCCCCTGGTGGACATGAGAGAGAATGCAGCTTTCACACATGAAGCTGTGGCTTCTCTTGTCAGAACCGGAGGTTTCCGCCCGTGTTCGACGGGCAACTTGTCATGGGGAGTACCTTACTTCTAACCCAATGCATGCTGGGATCGGCTCCAACCCCCCTGCCCTGTAACCCTGCACAGGATAAGCAGGTGGAATTCATTTGGATGGGTTTCAAACCTCAACTGCACATTATTTTGTGAAATAAAATGTATTACATCTCATGTGTGGGTCACAATGACGAAGGAGGAATCCAGACAATCTGACAGACAATAAATATGAAATCACAAGAAGAATACAGGCTTTAGCTCCAGCACCCTGACGCACACTAGAGCCTGTATGTTTAGCCTCGAAAACGGTAATGTTTTGTTTCCTATCCCTGGAAGACATCATTAAACATCATTTGTAAGCATACATTACGCTACACGCAGCAAAGCGCCCATCTGGTGATTTTGAAGCTCACTGTCTGGGAAACAATAAATCTATTGTATGGCTCCACGTGAAGAATCCCACTCCAGTAATGCCTCCGTGTAGACATGCGTGGAGCGTATGAAACGTGGCCGTGTGCACAGACTGTACGTCGTGTTAATAATGCAGTGTTTACACCTCGGCACTGAGCAGGCAGTAACTGGCCCAGGGCTGTGCAGTAATTAGGGGCCTGTGTGTCGGGGATGTGAAGGCCGAGTGTCACGCTGATACCACTGCCTGGGCGGACCCGGCGTGTTCGGCAGCAGGCACGCCGAGCGCAACGGGGGGCCTCGCCGAGCTCGACGCGGGGCCGCGCCGAGAGCGACGCGGGGCCGCGCCGAGCGCGACGCGGGGCCGCGCCGAGCTCGACGCGGGGCCGCGCCGAGAGCGACGCGGGGCCGCGCCGAGCGCGACGCGGGGCCGCGCCGAGCGCGACGCGGGGCCTCGCCGAGCGCGACGCGGGGCCACGCCGAGCTCGACGCGGGGCCACGCCGAGAGCGACGCGGGGCCACGCCGAGCGCGACGCGGGGCCACGCCGAGCTCGACGCGGGGCCTCGCCGAGCGCAATGCGGGGCCACGCCTTTTTTCCGCCGCGGTGGGAAGTCGACACCTTTTTCTCGAACGGGCGCCGCTGCAGCGCCGTGAGCTCGCTCGGCTTCTCAGCAGTCCAATGAAGAGACACAGAGGACGTTAACGCGGTGACAGCGGACTACACAGCACGAGCAACGTGTGTGTGTGTGTGTGTGTGTGTGTGTGTGTGTGTGTGTGTGTGTGTGTGTGTGTGGGGTCCGTTCGCTCATGTTTACATTGTATGCATCACACCTTGTTCCTGCTTCATGGTAATTCTCTTTATAATTATTTGTGTGTCCATGTCTGTGATAAATTCATTCATTTATTTATTTTTGCTCTCTGAACCCAGATGCATCATATTTATTCGTCATCTGGATGACCTCTGATACAGAACAGACGATGACATAGGGATTATGAGGCAGTCTAAAGTGATGAGGAGTGCCTTCATCACATGATTTGTTCATGAGGTTTTTTTGATATTTAAAAATGTCCATCTGTGGCGAGCGTCAGCGATATGCTACAGATGGTTGTATGATTCTAGCGGTTAAAATACATCTTCTGTGTGTTCCAGGTTCGACATATTTATGACTCTGAGACGAAAAGGTGCAATTCTGAGGCAAACTGCACCCTGCATGTCAGAAAAAGGTCAAAGGTGCACCCGCAATAAAACGGTGTGACTGGCAAGAGACGGATAAAAGAGAGCGCTTCATATCAAAGCAGCAGAGACCAGACGTCTCGACCTGCTCAAGCTCCAACAACACTGCCTCCTACATGTCCCACAATGCAACAGACGAAACACGTCAAGTAAAAAGGACAAACTGAAATCAGTGGACTGATTCGTCTTCACACTTCTTCATGACTAATTACGAAAACAATAAAAAAATTCCAACAATTTCTCTTGACTTGAAAGATAAATCTCTGTCAGCTGTTGCGTTTCACGTCTTCATCGTTTGTTTCATCTTTCACATCCTTGTTTTCTGGCTCCAGTGTTCGCTGCGTGAGTCAGTGCATGCATGCTGGAGTCAGACTTTAAATTGATATACATTCATATACATGAATATACTGTATTTCTAGCTGTAGCTGTGGAGACACAGCGAACCCAAACGGAATCCGAACAGCCTCTTGCATCTCCGTTTGACATTAATTGATAATCAAACAAGCCTTCACATTAGACATTTATGAGATCAGCTGAATTATCTATTTAATGTAACCCAATTACATGCAACCCTTGTGCACCAATCAGCGGTAATTCTCGACTGATAAATGACAGCCGCAACGACAGACTGAATCAATAACAAACATTGATGAAAACTTGCGACCTGCTTACAAAGAAGGTAATTAACAGGGAGAAAAAGTGCTGAATTATTATTATTTTTCCTTTATGGAATATTGCTCGTGGTTCACGCGACTCTCCTGTGCGGCGGCTCACATCCGGCCCGTGAGAGTCAGAGTAGAAACAGTCAGGCTCCATCACTGATCCTCAACACAAGCTCCAACCGCTCCAGCTCTTAATTACAACCATATCATTATCTCAAGTCGCTGCCATAGAGCTACACTTCATGAATTATTGAGTCGGCCTTTTTTTATTCAGTGCTTCAACTGAAGAAATTAATCAAAATATGAAAATATGGCTTCGACTGTGTTTTTAGTGCTTTGCCTCGCACGGGACGTTCAGACCTCACGTCTGATGTGAATGTGGAGGGGTGGAGATGTGGAGATGTGGAGATGTGGAGATGTGGAGACGTGGAGACAATGGAGATGTGGAGATGTGGAGACGTGGAGACAATGGAGATGTGGAGATGTGGAGGGGTGGAGGGGTGGAGATGTGGAGGGGTGGAGATGTGGAGGGGTGGAGATGTGGAGAGGTGGAGATGTGGAGATGTGGAGGGGTGGAGGGGTGGAGATGTGGAGAGGTGGAGATGTGGAGATGTGGAGATGTGGAGGGGTGGAGAGGTGGAGATGTGGAGATGTGGAGGGGTGGAGGGGTGGAGATGTGGAGATGTGGAGATGTGGAGGGGTGGAGATGTGGAGAGGTGGAGATGTGGAGATGTGGAGATGTGGAGGGGTGGAGATGTGGAGATGTGGAGATGTGGAGATGTGGAGGGGTGGAGAGGTGGAGATGTGGAGATGTGGAGAGGTGGAGATGTGGAGATGTGGAGAGGTGGAGATGTGGAGATGTGGAGATGTGGAGGGGTGGAGATGTGGAGGGGTGGAGATGTGGAGATGTGGAGATGTGGAGGGGTGGAGATGTGGAGGGGTGGAGATGTGGAGATGTGGAGATGTGGAGATGTGGAGGTGTGGAGATGTGGAGATGTGGAGATGTGGAGATGTGGAGGTGTGGAGATGTGGAGATGTGGAGATGTGGAGGGGTGGAGGGGTGGAGATGTGGAGATGTGGAGATGTGGAGATGTGGAGGTGTGGAGATGTGGAGATGTGGAGATGTGGAGGGGTGGAGAGGTGGAGGGGTGGAGATGTGGAGAGGTGGAGATGTGGAGATGTGGAGATGTGGAGGG
The DNA here is from genome assembly GCA_028022725.1 of Lycodopsis pacificus. NCBI lineage: Eukaryota > Metazoa > Chordata > Actinopteri > Perciformes > Zoarcidae > Lycodopsis > Lycodopsis pacificus. The sequence continues at coordinate 1,864,736 of CM051702.1, forward strand.
GTGGAGATGTGGAAATGTGGAGAGGTGGAGATGTGGAGATGTGGAGATGTGGAGGGGTGGAGATGTGGAGGGGTGGAGATGTGGAGATGTGGAGATGTGGAGGGGTGGAGATGTGGAGGGGTGGAGATGTGGAGATGTGGAGATGTGGAGATGTGGAGGTGTGGAGATGTGGAGATGTGGAGATGTGGAGGGGTGGAGGGGTGGAGATGTGGAGATGTGGAGATGTGGAGGGGTGGAGATGTGGAGATGTGGAGATGTGGAGGGGTGGAGATGTGGAGATGTGGAGATGTGGAGGGGTGGAGATGTGGAGATGTGGAGGGGTGGAGGGTTCCCCTCCATCTGAACATCCACAGCAGAGGACTGTCACAGCCCGTATGCTGAGGACAACTTCCACCAACACACATCAACAGAGTGCAACATCTAAAGCAGCCCATTAGAGGCGCTGGGGCGTCTCTGCACCTGAAGGCTGTTTGGGTTCAACAGACAAAGTGGAGGTAAGTGTGTGCACCGGGGCCCCGGCTGCTCTTACCAGTCTTGTGAAGAGGGGCACTCCCAAATGCCAGAGGTGATCGTTCAGCAGGCCGCTGTACACCACGTTCCCGAAGACGGCGACGCTTCCTGACTTACACAACGTGTTTCCTACGGACACAGAGGAAACACAGGCGGGCGTCATTGAAACGGACAGGAAGCAGCCTGGGGGGGGGGGGCACTGAGGTCTGAGAAAAATATAAATAAAAAAAGGCAAAGTCAATCAAAGGGAATCGATGCGCAGGAAGTGAAATAAGAGAGAACGCATCATTGATGGTCATACATATTGATGTCAGCGGTTTATTGACCTCACATGTAATGCTGAACATACAGATATGAAGCTCGTCTCCGATCAGCGAGGTTGAGCCGGGCTGACCCGGTAACACGGTGCAGTGCGTCTGAACAACCATGAGGTGCAGGGTGAAGACCGCCGGGAACACAAATCCTTAAAACCGGTGAAAAATATGAACAAAAACGCGTCAAAGCCGTAACCTGTGAACGCAGCACGTTCTCACCCCCAGCGGTGGTGAAAGATTTTCGAAATAAACTTTCCGTGTTGACAAGAAAACTGTGAAAAACGTCCTTACATGCAGGACAACCTCCAAAGTGGGTTTCCATGGTTTGATTTCAGCAACACGACGACCTGGTTCAGCTGCAGATGTGACTGTGGTTTCGGGTTGAATGTGTGTTGCGTAAGTATGTCGGCTACTTAACACAATAACGGTTCAATGAGTCAACGTTCGTTTATGGAGCGATCAACAGCCGCCGCTGTTTAGCCCCAAAGCATCCTCATCGTCTGAGTTCAGCTGTGGTATTGAGTGGGCCTGCTCTTGTGATATTGTGGTGTGTTCTGCTCTGATGCTGCTGCTGCTGCTGGTCAGGACTGTTGGAAGAGAGATTATTAATCTCCACATCGAGCTGGATCCTGGTGTCAGGTCGCGGCTGGAAGCTACTCCACCAGCTCCTGTCACTGAGGTTTCCCTTCCTCGCAGAGCAGCGCTGTGCTCCTGGTGTTTATTCTCCACGAGATAGAGTTAAAGTACCTACTGCATCATGTGATGTTACAGTTTGAACTCTTTGTGATTGTAACAAAGTTAAGTTGTGATTTATTTGTTCAATTTCAAAATATTACATTTCCTGTGAAGTTTTACAGCACAACATACATCAGAAACGGGCCGACGTGTGATCACCAAAAATAAATACATGTTCTCAGCTCCAGCAGACACACGAGACTCCTCCACAAACAGCTGCTGCACGCTGACGAGCAACAGCAAAGAGGAACGCGTCCACCGATTAGAAGGACATGAAAGAACACCGCCGTCATTGAGTCACGGAGTACGTCCTCATGAATGTGGACTTCCTGTCATGTGACTGATCCGATGCTCCCGATCGTGTTCACCCTCAAAGCCTCCACTCACCACTCAGCATGTCACGCTGTGGTCTTCAGAAGGCTTTTGGGGCTTTTGGGAAACGGTGTTTGTTGAGCAGCAACGCATGCACTGCATGTGTTACTAAAGGCGTGAAACACACGGCTGCTGAGCAAGTGTGAAGTTCAAGGCCCGACTTTTGGCGATTTTCATTGTTCCTGGAACAGAACTCGGATGTTCCAGTTGAACTTCTTTCTGGAGGCTTTAGTCAAATCGAAGCTTAAAAAAAGAGACGAACGTGACACAACAACGCCGGCACGCCGCCAAGCTGCTAAACGTACAGCTTCCTATAGAAGCACGCATCAGCCTCTCAAAGACACTTTTAATTAGCTCAGAGCCAATGAGGGGCCTCCGCAAACAGAAGCACACACACACACACACACACACACACACCCCTGAGAGTGTGATGTGCTGCACCCTGACGTGCCCGTGTGTGTGATGAATGCAGCTTATGGAGCAGGCAGCACAGAAAACACGGGTCCCCATTGTACTTCCTGCACAAAGGAATGCCGGCGAAGGCGCAGCAGGGGTGGAGCGAGGCGGTGCTGACGAGCAGCACATGCATTATTTAAAAACAAAAGTAAAAAATGCCCATTAAAGTGTCAGTGGCGCTTTCGGCAGTGCTGGCTCGGGCGCGGCGTGCGTATTACTGTTATTAATGGGCCAGGCGTGGGGGGCATTTCCTCGGTGTGATTGCTCTGCTGCTGCTGCTGCTGCTATCCGCGGTTCAAGCCCCCCACCACCTCTTTCTAGCCTCCATTTCGTCTGCGTGAGTGTGTGTGTGTGTGTGTGAGTGTGTGTGTGTGTGTGTGAGGAACAGATGAGGAGGATGATACAGACGGAGACGGAGAGGGACGCGGCGAGACCCCGAGTGCACAGTCAATGAGCTCCTGCAGCCGATATCATTTCACATCATTGAATGCATCTTAAGGCGGAGCGACGGCGTCGGACCACCATGTGCTCGTATCAGGTTCTGATCCGCCGTCGACGGCTAAACGTCTGCAGAAGGAAAAAAAAAAAAGAAAAATGCCGGAAAATGTAGTCAGCATATTGAAAATAAGTGCACGCCATTTCTTCCTTTTGCAGTTTAGGATCAAGCGCTATACATTACCGCTGCTGACACAGCAGAATGAGGTCATTGTGCATGTTGTAATTACAGCTGGGTAAACACTCTGCAACACAGAGCAGAGAGCATGCAGCACCAATAAAGAGCACAGACGACACAAACCAATGACTTTTAATCTCCCACCGCTGCTATCGTGCACTATTTAATCATCAGCGGGGATAAATAATTGAACAAAATGATCATCTGTGTTTATTGCGATCAATTCCAGAGCGCTGGATCGCATTGAAATCAATGCGATGGGTGTTTGTTTCTTCTTTACAGCTAGATAGCACCACACACGTCTCTGACCTATTCCTCCAGCAGCAGTTTGTTACGGTGTTATTGATGGTGTTTACACGCAGCGAGCAGAGCATATAATCAACTTCTTCCACATACGCGCGTGGAAAATGTCACAGAGAAGAGACGGCTTCATTTCCCCGCTCATAAACTCTGCAGCGCTGCATGTGAAGCCAGCTGTTTTTTATTTCATTTATTTATTTCATATTTATTTTTGTTCATAAAAAATGGATTCAACTCTGCGTGTTTACGAGTGGAGCGTCGGTGGTGTTTCTTCAATTTAATAAAATCCGACCTGAAGTGATGACATGTGGCTTATTGGTTCACGATGGACTGTTGATAATCGGTTTTATTCGGTTGTTAATCCTGTTTTTTTTTCGGGCCCCTCTCAGCAGTTGGGTGTTCGCTCATCTGCAGACTCAACAGCATCGAGCCCAACCGCTGATTAATTATTAAATGTGTGATTAAAGAGTGCTGTGTGTGTGTGTGTGTGTGTGTGTGTGTGTGTGTGTGTGGGGCTGGAAAGGAGGGGCGGGGGAATACAACTTGCGCTCTACTTTTCATTATCTACAACTTTTACTTTTTATTCCTTCCAGAATATTTAATTCCCAGATCATCCGGCGTGTACGATACCTGAGGGGGGGGGGGGGGGGGGGGGTGCCTGCTTGAGTCAGCCTCAATTTCGCTTCCGGCTGCAAGTCAGAGCTTCTTTGTTTTGTTCGTTTTCTGATCTCGTGGAACGTATACGCGTAGATTTCAAGGCAAATGCAGCGATCGATATTTCAGCATTGGATGAATCATTCTAAATGCCAATATTCAACCTCAAACTCCTCCATATTTCAAACTTCTGAAGAGGAGAACTAGAAGGCGTACTTGTTGGTTGAATGGATGAATCTCTGCACAGATTACGTCTGCATATCCTTTATCACAGACATGCTGCACTGACTGCACTGATCTGATGAAGTCATTCTTGTCTTTATTCCTAAAAACCTACTTTTCTTAAAACAATTGAAAGAGATCTTCCAGTGCAGTCAGAGCAGTTCAACCTGTTTCCAACAGAAACCACCTTTAACCATGACTTTAAGTTCAAACAGGCAGATGTGTTTCGGTCTAAACTCGATGAGTTAGGAGCGGTTTCACCTGATATGATCCAGAATGAACCGGATTATAAATCAAAGTTTAACTCAAACCAAAGCTACACTGAGTTAAGGATGCAACGCGAATATTTATTTTTAAATTCCTATTAAAATACTGAATTATTATTCAATTAATTGATTGGTTGATTGAACTACTTTAATAATCATTGAAGTCATTTTTCATGCAGAAATGCCAAATATTCCAAACTTCAAGCTGTTTGTCTGGTGATAGTGAAATAAAACACACATTGTTTTAATCTTTCCGTTGATCTGAGAAAAAGCTGTTCAATGACGTCACCGTGGCCTCCAGGATATCGATGGCCGAAGAGCAAAACCTCCCATCTGAAAAATGCCTGGATCATTTTGCAGATAGGATCTTTGCAATCTTTCCATCATTTGGTGCGAGTTGGAAGAGGTTCTACAAAATGATGCTCTAAATGAAGTTTCAATAAAGGGCGGGATTATTTTAAAACAGACTGAATATGAACAGCCTTCTTTGTTCTCATCATCCAAAATTAAATCCGGCAATCAGAAAATTCTGCAGATAGGAGGTTTTGTGCTTTGGCCCTCGATATTTAATAATTGAAATTAAGATGCCGTGCGTGTGTGTGCACACGTTAACGTGAAGCGTTGAGGACGTGGATGCAAAATCAAATGGGTCTGCGGTGCGGAGGTTTCTTTACGTGTACTGAACAGAGCTGCTGTGTGCAGCGCCTGCTCAGCGCCGGGCATGCTGGGAGGAGCCAAATCCTTCAGCACCACAGATTTAATCAGGGAGAGCAGGATCAATATTTCACTTTTGTTTGAACTAGTTGCATGAAAAAGAAATAAACGTGTCCTGTTTAACACGTAGCCTAAGTCGAGGCAGTTTTTCCTATTTTGCATTATATTTTATGTGTGCATCTGCCAGTGGGCCATCAGCAGAGCAGTCGGCATAATGAGATGTTAATCCCTCTACAGGAGAGACTTGATGTTCTCTGTAATGAGGCAGCAAGAAAGTGCGTTTATGAGACGGAGATATCAGCAAAACAGCCCGACATGGAGAGCGCCGTCGACATTATAGGTGGATGTAGACCCATCTGTGTGTGTGTGTGTGTGTGTGTGTGTGCGTGTGCGTGTGTGTGTGTGTGTGTGTGCGTGATGCCCCCCGGGGCCGCCTGCTCTCCGGCCTCCTCCCCCGGCGCTGCCGACGGAGGTGGGTCGCTTTAAGCATTCAAGGCTCCAGAATGTGCAGCTCATTTCTAGCAACGAGGCACATTGCTGCAATGCAATAAGGGAAAACAACACTTTTAATAATTCAGGCCCTGAGACCGTGAGGGGGGGGTGGGGGGATGGGCGGAGGGGAAGACGACTTAAAGTACCGCAGAATGGCTCATTTAGCTCCTGCTACGCATTATTAAAGTTATTTCGAACCCCCTCCTGGGTCTTTCCCAAAGTTTTTTTTTTTTTTTCCTCATTTTCCGTTCCTCTCCCCCTCCGAAGCCTGCGAGGTAACCAATAACAGCTACTAACATTTATAAACGACAGAGCACCCTGCACCTCAGAGGAGGAGGTAAACAATGGTGTAGCTCTTAATCTCTCTCGCTTCCTGTCCTCCCCGCTCACTCGTCCTCCGGTCCGAGATCTGTCAGCGCTTCATCCCGTTTGGACAGAGCGCTCGCTGTCCGGGGTTATGTCCCGCCTGAGCCGAGCCCACGGTGCAGACCAAATGTGGGGGAATGAAGCTCGTACGGAATCAAATTGAGTAATAAAACCGTGTTCGCCGCGGCACTGACGGACGCATGATGGTACTGTTGAGGACGCCTTCAAAGGGACTGCAAATTGCCTCGGAGCCATGGTGGCAGGTTTCCGGAGCAAAGAGAGTGAAGATGAATTTAAAAAAAAATCCTGAGGCGGAGGACGATGGAGATCAAGAGCACGGCAACGCACACAACGGGTCAATCGGACCTGTTGACCTCAACGCCTCCCTGACATCCAGGATGGAACCATGATGCTGATCACATGATGCTGATCACATGATGCTGATCACATGATGCTGATCACATGATGCTGATCCACTCTGTGACTGTCTGACAGCAGAGTGCTCAGCATCCTCTTGTTTCAGCTCCTACTTGAAGCGTTATGATGTTTACATTGAGGGAAATATTCAAGCCCGAGACTAAATGTTTATATTTACGGCTGCATTATTCCATTAAAATAAAATATTCCAGATGTTTTGTGAATCATTTTAAATATGTTTCCTTTAAAACGTGACATAATTGGCGCCTCTGGAAACGTTATAGGAGGTAATACCTGGTAAAATAATAATAATAATAATAATAAATGTAATGTTTGTATTTTGGAGGATGCATGCGTCTCAACCCTCTCACATGCGCTGCTGGTCAACCGTCGAGCAGCAGCTGCTTCTCTTTGTGAAAACTTGACATTTCAGAGATACCGCGGAAGGTTTTTCAGCCGGCAGCAACAAATTATGATTATCATAATTCATGATTACTGCTTACGTTGCACAATACAATGAGGGAAAAAAAAGTAAAAGTATGAAAGCCTATTAAACTGTCCGTTTGGGATATATACGCCATAAACCGCTGCAGAGACCTTAAATCAAAGTGCGCTGAGCTGCGAGAGACGCGCAGACAGAAGACAGGAGGTCAGGAGAGACGAGGAACACAGTGGGTGTCAGATGCGTTATGATTGGCTGATATATTGGCCTTTTTATGAGAAATCAGTGCGGTCGAGTCGCTGTTGTTCACTCTGAAATGATGGATATAAAACAGTCCGATTACAGAGTCACCGTAGAATATGACACTAATAACACACTGCAACCTGTCGATCAGATTCACAACGATGATATTCGCTGTAACTAGTCGATTAAGGGTAAAACAATCCAACATTTTGGGTAATAAACTATTTTGCTTTCAGGTGAAGGTAGATGATACGATTCATGCCGCTCTCATGACTGTGCAATAATACAGTATGAAGCTACAGGCGGGAGCTAGTTAGCTTAGCATATTGACTTGAAACAAGGGGAAACAGCTAGCCTCGCTCCATGTGAAGGTAATAACAGCTGCATGCTAAGTGAAGTCAAAGCTTCACGTGCTAAAGCTGCATTCTCTCTAGTGGCCACCAGGGGGCGACTCCTCTGGTTGTATAGAAGTCTATAGAAAATGACTCTACTTCTCTCTTGATTTATTCCCTCAGTAAACATTGTAAACATGAGTTCATGTCTCAATCTCTAGTTTCAAGTCTTCTTCAATACAGCATGATGTTCATTTAGTACATGATGGTCCATTTAGAGTCACACAGACCATAAATACAAGATGGCGACGGCCAATATGCCGGTGACTGCGTATACAGTGTATGATGCCAGCCAGCACGTCTGAAGCTCATCAACAAACACGTCACATCCCGTTTGTTTAATCCATACAACACAGCCGAGCTGCTCCCCCATATGTCTCGTCTTTGTGCTAAGCTAAGCTAGTGGCCAGAGGCTATAGCTGGTGGTAGCTTGGTATTTAATGCACAAACAGGAGGAGGGGTGTTCGTGTTGTACTGGTCTTAGCAAAAGGCCAATAAGTGTGCATCCCTAAATGTGGAACTATTCCTTCAATGTTGAGACTTCTGTAATGCAGCTGAGCATGTTAGTGACGACTAGCATTCAAATAATGTGCACGAACAACGTAACGCAATCACATTGAAGACGTCTTTCGTCTTTGTTTGTTTGGCTTTAAGTTGGATTTATTTCTCAGCTGTAATCACCAGCTGCATGTTGACGGAAACACGATTCACAAACTGGAAACTCGTAATCACGGAACCTCTGTTGTGACATGAACGTGGGGATGTGACCTCACGGATATGAATGGGCTTTTGCGGACGTGCATCAGCGCTGCTGTAGTTTGCTGCTAGCTTAGCTCGCTAGCTACCGTGGCAAAGCATCCTCTGGATACATGCAGTGCCTCCGTCTGTGTTCAAGGCACAGACGACGGAGGGGAAGGAAGCACCAACAGAGCTGATATCTACATGCGCTGTACTCACTGGGTGCAAAGAGCTGACTGAGAGGATCAAATGTAACGCCGACGCAGGCTTGACAGTGCTTCTGCACGGCTGGTTGGTTTCGGTGCATTTTCAAGAGATAACACAATTGACAAACAGCTTTTGACGAGAGGCCGTGTACATCACAGTGCAGCCAGCCAGTCTAAACGTCGGACGAACCAGTCAGCCGGCTGCTCGGTCCCCCCGCCGAGTGTCAGACGCTGACGCTCTTCCTGCTTCCTGCCATCGAAGCTGACTAAACACGGACCCCGTTCCCCTCAAAGCTATGTAAATTAGCCACGTTGCTAAGTGGATTCCTCTCTCTTTTTTATTCTTCCTCGTGCAGAGCCGCAGGGCCGGTTAGAGCTCGTTTCTATCTACAGAATGCACACACACCTAGTAGAGAGCATGTAACTCCCCATGGGGGGTTCTCGGTGGTCTCCCCTTTCTCATAAAACATCCCCGCTTTAATAGATCGGCTGTTGAATTTAAAGTGAAAGTAATGTACATTTCTCTGCTGTAACGAAATGAAAAAAGAAATGGAGGCGGAGGAGGGAGAAAAAAGAGCAGAACACAGCTCACACACACGGCCTTCCTCTGATTGCACAATGTCAAGTATGTGGACAGAAGTATGCGGACGCCCCATTTTGGTGCGAGGCTGTTCTTCATGATTTGCTGCAGGTGCCAGTGGTCCCAAACCTCAGGGTTGGGATCTACAGAGGACCTGCAAGGTCAATCTGAGGGCCGGTGAGATCTTCAACAGGATAGGACAGAAACATGAATAAATAAACGAGTTTAAATGAGCAGTTTGGACTCAGTCTAGACTCCCTCATCTCAGTCTAAAACAAGAGGGAACAGAAGTTCTAACAATTGCTGCAATGCATGACCGCTCTGTCATATCTCGATGCCTTGTTGTCTGTATTATCCACCGTCTGTGTTAACCTGCTCTGTTGAGGCATGGACATTCGCTTTGCACCATCTCTAAATGCATTTTCCTTTGAATGAAATCGACTTGTACTCGACGTGTAACTTGGCTGCCTTCTTGGCTCGATCGTGAAAGAAACTTTATCTCAATTGGTCTGGTCTGGTTGAATAAATACATAAATAATGTCAAAGGGGAGACGAAGGTCTGTGACGCAGGAAACCAGTGGAACAGAAGAAGTCGCTGCCATATGAACTACTATCGGTGTAAACCTCTACCTCAGTGGGAAAGTAAAAAATAGAGAAAAAAAGACGAAATATAGTCGTAAACAATTCAGAAACGTTGGGAAAATTTGTATTTTTTCCCAGAAGTCAAGAGGAAGAAGTGTGTTTGCTTCATTTGCACGGAATGCATTGTGGTGATGAGGAAAGTATAATGATGGACGACATCAGTCTCTCTTCTACTCGAGAAACACAGATTTTCTTGCAGTGAACTGGTTGAAAACGACACATTTACTGCTGTTCGGCGTCTGACTTCTTCTACATTTTTCTGTATAATCTAAAAAGTTTGGCCATCATCTGACTGCCATTCCGGTCCGTATGGAAGCGTCTTCGCCGGTTCTGTATCCGTCTCTCCTCCTCGCTTCCCTTCATTTGACACTCGTTTAACGCGCTCTCTTTAATCACTCCTCATTAGTGCACGGGCCCGATCTCTTGCAGTGGAGAGATTAATAAGTCATTGTCACCGGGCACCATTCACAGGCCCGGCTACACCGGGCCTGGGCGGGGGTGTGACGGGCAAGATGACCCCGTACCATAACGAGGAGTAGCGGGGATGAAGGGGAGAGGAGGATGACTTTGGACTCATCCTCATCTTTTTCACAATAATAATAATAATTATTGGTGTGAAAGAAGTGTGTTGGTGCCGTTATGGAGCCGCACTAAACACAGAAACCCTATTTGCTCCAGTCATTTCCATCCCGTCTTCATCATTATCTCTTCATTATCATTACGGCCATTACGATCGGTCACGGCGTTATTATCCTAATTGTTCTCGGCATCATCGCGTCAGCATTCTGCAGCTAATGACAACCTCGAGATGCGGAGAGAAAGTCTTTTCTCTTCTTCTTCTTCTTTTTTAATGCGGAGATAAATAATGCAAATACGGAGAAACAACGACCAATGAAAAATGCCTCGACTGCCCATCTGGCTTGAGATGCTGCGGAGGAACAAGCGGGAGGATAGAAAGAGCGAAAGCAGTTTTGATGTCTCAGTCTGGATGCGCGTTGGCACCGAGCGAGGGCCTCGGGATTCCATCAGACTATTGATTGTTACCAACGCTCCGGTCCTGCTTTACTACCCTTATAAACAATCGCTCTGTCAAGCACACTATAGGGCAACAAATGATTTTATTTCATAGATTTTCGTATTTGACTGATGAATTATTCATTGATGTTCTATCCTTGGTGCAACAGGGTGTGTGTGAGTGGGGGGGGGGGGGGGGGGGGGACAAAGAAAGTTCATCACACACAAGCCCGTACGCATTTTATTTCCCACGAACCGACATCAGCCCTGCTTTGTCAACATCAGCTGAGTGAGAACTCCCGGGGGCCGACAAATCTCCTGTAATCTGCCACACCTCCCCCCCCCCATGTCCGGTGCTCTTGTTGTTCCCTGTATCCTTCCTTCCTAAGTGTTATTGAGGCTGCTAACCCTGAAAAATTGTTATCAATTTGGATCCTGTGAAAGCAACAGTATGGATGAATTATTTTTCTTTTGCTGGACTACACGAGCTTTAGTGCGTCACACTCTCAGCCCAGACTATGGGGACTATGTGACAGTAACACCACAGAGAAAGGGTTCACTGTGGTTCGTATTTTGTGGTGTTTTTGGTTCTTGAAAGGCGTTTACCTGTGGAGGTCAGTTGCCGCTCCCTGGTTTGCCGTGTTTGCGTGGCGGCTGATCTCCACAGGTGGATCCCGGTAGTCTTCCTGCATCGGGAACAATACCGGGCGGCAGCAGCGGCTCGTGCCGGCGGAAGCCGAGCGGGGTCGATAAAATATCAAAGCAGATCGATCGACCTCATAGCGTGTCCGCGTCCGGCAGCCGAGCGGGGTTAAACCCCAGTCGCGAGAGCGAAAACAAACACTCCGCAACACGACGCCTCTCCTCCTACAATAAAAAGACAGAAGAAGATAACGCGGACCCGCTTTGTGCACGCTACGGCAGCAGCTGGAGCCGCGCTGAAATGAACTGTGATGCCATTCTGTTGTCTGAGGGAGGCAGAGGCTGAATAATGTAGCAGCGGCGGCTCACTTCCCAGGAAAAAAAACAACAAAAAAAACGGCAAAATCACAGGGGATGATGATTGTTGCAGCGCGCCTGGCATTTGTGTTGTATCCAGTGTCGGACCAAGGCACTCTCAATTGCACCCTGGGGGCTGCAGCTTGCTAACTGAAGAGAAACCAGGTCAACTGATAGGGGAATTGTGTTGTTATCTTTATATGTGCATGCTGCAGATACAGTGGCACGGCTCTCTCTCGCTGGAGCAGCCTCGCAACGTTTTACAAAGCAATCAGGGCCTGTTATCGACGCATGGGTAGCAAGGCTAAACTACAGTAATCCACTTCATGTTTACTAATGAATCGCCATTTAGGGACTCGGCTCAATTCTGCATGAGGCCGAGAGGGGGGGGGGGGGCAACACTTCGGGTGAGTTCACATTGAAGGGTGGAAAGCGTGAGGGGCGAGCGGCCTCCCAGACTTGACATCCCATCATGAGGAGGAGGGGTGGGGGGGGTGGGGGGGGGGGGGGTCTGGTCTGTCTGGGCCGGCTTGCTGGCAATGCAGAGTCTGTTTGTTGTGCATCCATCAACCCCGGTGTCCTGCCCGGGAGCCGATCGATAGCCAACACAAAAGCTCATTGATGACAGACAGCTCTTGACAAACATATAGCATCTCTTTCTGTCGAGTACAGCAATAATCTCCAAGGTCACCGCGAGTCATGCAGCGGCTCGCACCGAGTCTTCCTCCGTCGTTTCACACGGGGGGGGGGGGGGGGGGGGGGGGAGGAGGGCAAACAAAAAGCGCCGATGCATTTTAAGTCGGCGCTGAAAGCTCTTGGCACATTGTTAGGCAGCTGTACACAGGGAGGATGAAAGCACACATACTTGACAAGTGGTGAAGCTGCATGTGACATGAGACTGACAGCACAACCCCCCCCCTCCCCCCCCCCCCCCCCCTCTTACCTCCCCCAAGGACACATAGGGACGCCGTGCTTCAGGGTGCAATGGACCAATGGCCCAAATCAGTGCAGAGTCGCGGGCAGCAGGAGATCACATACAAAACGCCGGTTCATTTAATATTAATAATGTTCACGTGAGACATCTTAATGCTCTGTTTCCCTCTTGCACGAGTTAGTTTGTGTGACAGCTGAGAAGATGGACCGCCACACACACACACACACACACACACACACACACACACACACACACACTACAGGTGTGTTAGGGCACACACTTGGACTTATAATAGGAGGACCAGGCCTCCCCCCCCAGGCCATCCTGCCAGCTGGCCGGACTGAGTGTGAGTGATGCCCGAGCGAGGCCGCCCCATTAGGGAAGTGCTGGTGGTGAGTGCAGGATAGCTCAGGTAATTAAAGCCAAACCAAAGCAGGCAGACGAGGCGGGGGGGGGGGGGGGGAGGCCCCCCCAGATTTATGTGGCTGAGTAATGCACACACCGAAGTCAGCTCGCCATCCAAAGGCCTCCCTCACTTACAAACAGTCTCAGGAGGCTTCCTCACCACTCTGATGCAGCCTCTTCCTCTCCACTCCCTCCATCTTGTTTGGTGTTTTTTTTACCGGCTGTGTTTTTGGAAACATCCAGAACTTCAATGATTCGGACTCGATTCTCTCAATCCTCTGATGCTATCTACCAAGTACATCGTGAGGGAACGCTATCTCCTGATTGGCAGACGGCTTGATTCGGGACTTTTAGTCCAACCTGGTGTACGAGGACTGTTTACACATCGATCACAAAGTACTTTGGCTGAAACCTTCATGTCGTTCTTCAGCTTCTATTCATTCGGAGACAAAGTGTTGGTGGTTAGTTCGTGGTGTCTATCTCTCCGTATCTCACTGTTAGATTCAGATTCTTGGAGCCACGATTCAATTCAAAATCGATACTCAATGAAAAACTCAATTCAAAATATCGTACAATTTAAACACAGTCTCCGATTTGTCGCCAACATGTTGGAAGGAGGCTTTTATGAATCATTTTAAGTTGATGTGAGAGGAGCTCTGATGAAACAGAGAGGACGTCGACACGAGGACGAAAGAGCGAGAAACATCACGGCCACAGAAACCTGAACGCTGCCTCCACTTTCATGAGATGATGTCACAGCAGATGAACAGGATATGCAAATGCCATTTTAGAGGAAATAAAAAAGATTTTTAATCGCAGATGAGAAATAAAAATCAAGATTCTTGCAGATCGATGAGTTGGTGCTCATGAGTACGTTGTTGGATTTAAATAAATGAAAATCACAGAATTTAGAACACAGAACAAAAAATAGTGATTAGTTAGCATTTCCCTCAACTTCAAATCATTGTCACTATTAGACAGCTGATTATTAATAACAGTAACGATAAGAGCGATACTATGAGTCTGTTAGCACCAGAACTGCTCATTCTTCTGTTTCAGGACCATTTCTCTTCAGAACTTCTGATTTTTTTCAGGAGTTCTTGAATGTTATTGTCTAAATACGGATGACAGAATGACCAGTGTAATATTTTAAACCATTCATAAAATGTGGGGAAATCGTACGACATGTGGAGAGACTGATTTCAAACATGACTCAATGTGCTCAAAGCTCCGATTAAAACTTCCACGAGTGGAAAAAGACGAACCTGCGAGTGAACTTTCCCCTCTGATGTCAGATCTCAGAGGAGGTGCTGCTCGACCTCTGCTCAGACGCGCAGTGACGCAAAGCTTAAAGTGGGGCTTGTTTGAGTGCAGCTGTGATGTTTGCCACACCTCGTCACATTCTCCCATTGACACCCATTAACATGATGTGGAACACTTTGTGTCTGAGTGGTAGATACACTTCTGAAGCCGGCACCGACAGGAAACTGTCAGAATAAAATGTGGGAGACGAAGCTCTCGGAGGAAGCCGACCACACTCGGCGTCGAGGTTTTTGGTCGATCACACCTGTCAGCCTGCCCATCAGCTGCCTGCGCGCTGCCTTGTTAGCTGACTGATGATGGAATAGCTTTCGGACAACCCCGCTGCAGCGGATCGGCTTGTTCCTGACCACGACTTAAAGCCCGGCCTCGCTGATCCCGTGTGATGGAGGGAGGATGCTCAAACAGAGGGGGGGGGGGGCGTAAGGCAGCGCACAGTAAACCCAACCTGCACGTCAGATCGCATTTCATTCCCATGCTGGCAGATCGGAGAGATTGCCATAGACACGCCGACGTATCAGGTGGACAATGCTTAGATCGCCCAGCAGAAACACAGATCAGAGAGAGAGAGAGAGAGAGAGAGAGAGAGAGAGAGAGAGAGAGAGAGAGAGAGAGAGAGAGAGAGAGACGGGCAGCCGAGTCCTCCGGAGGGGGAGTCAATGGGAAAACAGCCAGATGGGCCGAGGAGCAGGGAGTAAATCATGGACGAGCTCCTCGATGCCGGAGTGGTACGGAGGACGGCGGCGCGCGGTTGGGAAGAGTTAGCCGCAGTGTGCAGCAGCTAGAATTATCAATGCTGACAGGAAGACAACCCGTTTATCAGGAAGGGAGGGGAACAAGCATCAAGGAAATCCTGCTCTTGTCTATCCCCAATTGAATTACCGCCATGATCCAAAGATGGGAGGGGTGAGGCGGGGTGAGAGGAGGGTGGGAGTGGGAGTGGGGGGGGGGGGGGCGCTGCAAATGCGGACGGAAAATGTATATGCGTGCGGCGCGTCCCTCAGGGCTCACATCTCACAACTTTGCCCATCTATTTTTATTTGTTCCCCGTGCTTCTAATGCAGTGCTGCAGCCTACAGAACGGAGAGAGGGGAGGGCAGAGGGAGGGAGGGAGGGAGGGGGGAGACGGAGGGGGAGACGTGACGCACCGCTGGGAGGGAGCGGGGCGCAGATCGCATGACCCCCGCCGTGTTGTTGGAATACTAATGTCACACAAAGTTCCCCGGCAAAAAATAAAAAATAGATTTGAAGGAACAAAGTGTACAGGTTGGGGGGGGGGGAGCAGGTAGATGCACACACAACCACGTGCACAGACACGTGCACGGCAGTCCACCAGTCCCCCCCCTCCCCCCCAACTCACAGGCCTTGAGGAAACGGCAAAATCTCGGGGAAGCCCAAAGGAAGAAAGAAACGTCCGCCAAATGAGACCCTTTGGGGTTCCGTGGAGATGACAGGAAGTTGGCTGAGATGACAGGAAGTTGAATGAGATGACAGGAAGTTGGATGAGACGCCGTCCGGTTGAGCCAAACACGCTGACTAATCACTGCGCCCGAGGACACGGCCACATGACGCCACGCAGACATCGCTCCCTCGCGGCCTCGCAAGGCGATGCCGATTTATTAAAACTTGTCGTTGTAGCCGTCATTACTGCCAGCAATACGAACATTGCACCCAAACGAGTCAAACGTGCAGCCAAACGATCTGCTGCCGGTTAAAACCAGAAGCGAGTGCCGGCGGACAGGAAAGCGGCGTGCGTGAATCAGTGGTACGTAGCACGGGAAGCCATGGCAGCCGCTAAACACCGGAGCGCCGGCGCTGCAGCTCGCAGGGAGACGGATGCTGTTGCACGACTGCCGATAGTTCCCCTCACTCGTCAGCGGGCGACAAATAGGAAACGATGCATAAGTATCAAGGATTTACTGTCACACACGGTACGGCTGTCACCGCAGCGAGGTGCATCACGATGACATACGCCTCCCATCCTCCGGTTCTACTGAACGTCTTTAGAACTCTGCATTAACCCAAATCCCCGGCTGACACTGGGGGGGGGGGGGGGGGGGGGTTTAAAGGTGGGGGTATTTCCTCCGTCGCACATGCCAGTTACGCCTGCTTCCTCAACCTAATGGCACTCGCAGGCACCCGGACGTCTTGGTGGAGATCGTTTTCTTGACGAAGCGCTCGACTCGGGAAGCCGTCCTGCCACATTCTCAGAACACCTGTACTTAAGTGTGTTTGGTTGAAAAACCCGCCGAGGAAATCTGCACAATGGCTCTCGTTATTATCCGTTTCCTGCACTCGGCACCTCCGCCGGTACCAGCAGGTGACACGGTTTGAAATATGTGACAAACAACGAAGGCTGTTTTGGAATTGGGGGGGTGAGAAACACACAGGAGTGCAGCTCACATTCCTTTAAATTCATCCTCTGTGACATCTAGACATGGGACCACTCTGCCATCAGCACACAGCAGCGAGCTCATTAATCGGGCCCGCTTGGACGGAGCCAATTTGAGCGCACACCGCTCAGCTCATCCCACACATTTCTGTACGCCATCGATTTCATTTCACCATTATTGTCCCGAGGTTGCGACCAAAATCAGATGCAGCCCGGCTAATTATCCGACAGGCGGCTGCTAATTATCCGGCCGCAGAGAGAGAGAGAGCGAGAGAGAGAGAGGGAGAAACCTCCAGCCACCTCTCGCAAACTATCATCTGCGAGACCCGCGACATAGAGACCGCAGCGACGGACCGGGATCAGGTCTGCTGGTTCCTCGAGAGGAAGTGAAGCTGAATGTAAAAACCCAGCCAGACTCCAGAAGAAAAGAGGAAAACGTGAGGCGCGATGAAGACTCCTGAGGTCAGAGGTCAGATAGACGAACCTGCCTCACACGCGCTAATTACCCAGAAGGCTACACCCAGCCTGCTGCTCGCACAGGCACGAGCGCCACTGCACACGTGACAGCGCAGTTCTTATCAGCGTGCTTTCAATGTCGTAAGAAGACATTTAAGTCTTAAGTCATGTCTGAGCTTCTGTCTGAGTGCAGCTTGGTGTCGTAAAAATGACATAAAACAAGATCGCAGTCAACTGTGTTTTTTGATGCGTCATAAATATGTAATGTTTATATTCAGAGTTCTCAGAAGTCTGCGTAGCGAGGAGGCAGGAGACTGAAGTCAACGTTGATTTATTTTAAGGCTGCCTTTGATTTTATATGCGTCATTTAAGTTCATTACTTTGAGCCAAACTAGCCAAGTAGTTTTGTTTCAATTCACAACAAACAGGAGAAAACACATTTCCCTCAAAGCGTAACTGACAATGTTTAGTTGTAATCTATAGAAGACGTTTCTGCATGAACTACATTTTAAATGTGTCAGAGAGAAGATAAGTGCAATTCTCTCAAGCCTGCAGTGGAAGAAACGTTAACACAAGATGTAAAATATGGATGAAATAAATGGGAGTGTTGGGTTTGGAGAAACCCCAGAAGCCCTCACAGAGGTTTTCGACACCACTGAGTCTGTATCGGCTCCACAGCGCTGCTCACTTCACACCACGCCCACGACCTCTCGCTCAGCCTGACCCGAGGCCTCGTATTTGCTCAGAGGCTTCAGGTTTCACACGGAGGTGGCCGACCAGGGAGCCACAAAATGAATCATCGTTGTAATCGTCGTTTTGGATGACACTCATAAATGATGCTGTCGGATCAGAACACGCTCAGATGTGTCACTCTGCAGAAAAATGACAAATCACCTATTTTGTCATTTAGTTTGGAGGAACAACCTAAATGTTATTGAGGGGCTCACGAGTGAGGAACTTTTCACAGTCAATTATGAGGGTCAATGTGAAAAACATGCATCAGACAGCAGCTACAGGGAGCTAATAAACGCTTCAGCTGTGCAGAGAATCACGGATTAAATTATGTTTTTCTTCGTACTTTAAATGAGTAATCGACTTTTTGTTTTCACTAATACAAAAGTATTACGTTGTGTTTCCCCTCCTGCCGCCACAGGCGTCCATAAGGCTCCTGTACGTCTCCCAGATAACCTTTTCCCTCCTTTTCCCTCCTGCGTGACCCCGGAAGCTCTTTGACAGGAAGTCCCCAGAAGGCGGCGGGGCGGCCGGCGGGGCCGGGGCGCCGCCTGGCTCCTCGGTAAACAATCTGCGTGTTGGTGTGAGCGATGGGCACGTCGTTTGTTTTGCTAATGGGTGTTTTTCTCCGTCACACTCCGCGGGGAGCGCTATCTAATGAGCCGCCCGCCCACGCTTCCCATCCCGCAGCCCCGGTGCCCCGAGTGTGCGGCTTTAACCCCGGCGCAGAGGAGGATGGATCACGGGGGCCGGGGCCACACACACACACACACACACACACTCACACACACACACACACACACACACTGAAACACACACACGCAGAGGCCACAAACAAAAAAGAAAGAGACAGATAACTAAACTCAACTAAACACACACGCAGAGGGAGAAGGATCCAAAAATATGCTTTCTGGAATACGTTACACGTCTTTAAATATTGATACGCGAACGCGGGGAACAGAACATGCCCGCGTAGGCGGTTATTCAGGCTAATGCACAGAAACCCTGCGTACATTCGTGGGCTGGGAGCTCAGCTGTAGCGCTCCTAATGCACCAGAGAGGACGTTAAATATACATGTGAAGCTGTGAAGCCAGGGCAGCAGGATCCCTGTAACATATCACAGGGGGATGTCACGCGAGGGCTGCAGATGAAGGAGGCGCAGCGATCAAAGCTGCGGGGCCGACATGTAAGCATGTTTATGGGCTTCCATGATCAAGCTCTTTCACAGTACGACGCTGGATGTGGTCTGCAGTAGATTATAATTGGGAAAAGAGGGTGAATCCAGTCATCTCCCACGATCTGTGTTTCTGGACTGAAGCTTCCCGGTTGTCAGCGTTTTCTTCTGATATCTTGAGATCACGATCACGTCATTGATTTCAGCGGTTTAGAGCAGCGCTTCTCCCCAAACTTTAAAAGAAACCATCGCAACCCGATTGACAATCGGTCTCATCGATGAATCGAGAGAAGAGCTAACTGCGTGACAGTGAACAGTAAACCACCGTATATTTCCTTGAACAGAAGAGATGCATCACAGCTCTGTTTTAAACAGAACGCTATAGGAAACATATAAACACGGGAAACACTTAATGAATGAGACCGGACAAATGTCTTCAGGCAGACTAAACGCTGACCTTTCACTTTAAATTCAATAATATAAAAGAGCTACATCAGAACACTCAGGCTCCCTCATGTGGCTTAAAGGTGCACTGCAGGTAGAAATGTTCAATTATTGGTATTACGTATATATATCAGTTTGGCGGCCCTAATAAAACCTCTCTGTGGGTCCCGACCCGGTCTGTAGAGGATTTAGTATTTCCATCAAAACGGTCTGTTGTTTGTGGACAAACTGCTGAAAGGTCTTAAAGCAGGAGAGTTATCCCATTAGTGTGATTACAGCCGCAATACAACTGATGGCATTTGGTGCAGTCTGCAGGTCAGAGGTCAGACCCGGGGGGGAGGGGCTCGCTGTCTGCCTCAGAGTCGTCTTGCATATACTTATACTGATACTATAACTATATAACTCTGAGGGCTAAATAACAACAATAAAAAGTGTAATCTGAAGTGATGAAGAGCATCGTCATCCTCTCGTGTGCTGGTCTTTCCTCCCCAGCTCTGCAGGTGAAAACATTGCAGTGAAACAACGTTACTGTAAACACGCATGGCGGCATATGGACGCCCGCCGTCGCCACCTGAGGCACGGGGTTCTGATGTGCGCTACATTCAGATTCGGGTGACATCATATAAAATGCATTTAGATTTGCTAACCATCTGGAGGCGGGCTGGAAACAGGTGTTCCTCCAAAGTGGAGGCGCTCCCTCAACCCGAATCTCTGCATCAATGAGAAAACACATCAATAGTGAACAGCACATAGGCGCGCAACAATCCCAACATCTCGCACGCGGAAGTAATCCATCCACCGCCTCGTCGGTAAACACGCCTCCTGACACATGTTACAGGGAAGAGGCTGCATTCTGAACGGGAAGACGACGCTTCCATACATTTGCTACTTGCCCCATTTTGAGAATTATATCACGGAGGAAGATCAACGCCAGCAGACACCGGCGTTTGAAAATAAATGATGAATTCATAAAGATATCGTCGCCGAGCGGAGACGGTTCATCCCGATTCCTGCTCAGTCTGCCTCCTGTGGTGTCTGTATTCACATGTCGGATGATGAACGCCGCCTCAGCCGTCACCGAAGTGGCGGCTGAGACAGACAGGAGGCAAAGCGCTGTGGGTAAGAAGAAGAAGAAGAAGAAGGAGAAGGAGGAGGAGAAGAAGAAGAAGAAGAAGGAGAAGGAGGAGGAGCAGCTCTCTGAGGGTATATGGCCTCTTCTGTAAAACAGTGGCGCACAAAGCGAGCCTTTTCTTTAGACCATATGCTCCTGTTCCACACAGGAGCTCGCCTGAATGGGATGTGAGGTCCAGAGACACTGCTGGTCCAAGCAGAGCAGGTGTGCTGCCAAGACTTTCAATCACACACACACACACACGCATATATATATATTTATATATATATATATATATATACTGCTGTTTACATTCGGCAGAGTCATAACGCTACAACTCTCAACGTAGCAGCTGCCCAGATTGGCCATCTCGAGCTGGGACGCTGCATACTTTCACTGTTAAGCAATTTTCCAGTCAGTAAAATGAAAGTTTCACGACACTGAGCGCGTGAGACGACATCACTAAAAGAAATGTCACGTCGGTACGACGGCTTCCCCCTGCAGCCGTCAGCAATATCGTTCCACCCAATAACGCCGGGGGCCCGATGACGGGAACGCGGGTCGGTCATTCGGTTCAGTCACTTAGGTCCAAAGCAACTTCTGTCTTCATGACCGGCCGTCAGATCGTCATTAAGCTGGCGGTCGATGTTCGTGGTCCCCAGACTGTTGACGCAGACGGTGATGCTCCTGAGAGGATAGACCATGCACCATCCTCAGGTCACTTAGTTCGAGATGTCTCGAATCTAAACGTGTACAAAAGTTCCCATCAAACGACATGAACCGATTCATGCTCCAAGAGGACGATCCTTTACGTTTTAAAGACATGACTTCCACCCTCAGGACAGCAAAACGCAAAGTCGTTGGTGTTGTTGGTGCTGCACAACACTACACTGTACCACGGCTGTCAAGAAACATTTAAACGACATGTACGTCAATCAACACCGCCTACTTTCACAATCGTAGTTTTGCTCGATCAGGCTTTTTGAAGCAATGTTGCCGACTCGATATTCACACGCAACTGTGTTGTAGTATTGGTAAACTGGCTTAAAGGTCCTCTAGGTGCGTCTGACACAGATGTACAAGGCTTAAGATAAGATAAGATAAGATAATCCTTTATTAGTCCCTCAGTGGGGAAATTACAGGATTACTCTTAGCTGCAGTTGCCTCAATGACCGAACAACCAGAAGACCAAAATGCTGCCTTCTTCACGCTGTTGTCCTGTTGTTTAGTTGTGACCCTGTCTCGGCGAGCTCTCCTTCATCACAAAGCAGCGGAGGTTGGACGGGTCAAACAAACACAGGACTTTCACCCAGCAGACCGCTGTTTGTGTCGTACCGCCAGTTACCTAACAAGCATCGCTATTTAGACCCGAACCACCATCTTTTCCTGAGTTTGAAACTGTGTGTTTCCTGTGACCAGGGAACTTAGCAACAGACTGTGTGCACGTAACAGGCAACAACTGATTCTCATGCAACAGTCCAGCGTAACGCCGAACGTCCAGAAGTGGAGCTCGAGGGGGAATTGATATTTCTTATTTGACTTGATGGGAGTGAAAACATGTTGGTAAAAAAGCCATTCTGAACGGCATCCCGTTCATATCAACCCGATGACTCATACATTATTGCTGTAACACATTCAGCATCGAGTTCAAACTCAAAATTGATGAAGCACTTTCATCAACCACCAGTTCCCTTTTTTTTTTATTACAACCAGGCTGATATTAAACAGCGGAGACCCATTGAACTGAATACACTGAAGCTGCCAGGTGTACGATACTCAGTCCGACTGAAATACCTGCGCTGAAACACACACACACACACACAACTTAAACATGCAGGTACACACACACACACACATTAATGCATCCCTCCCCTTCCTTCTACTGGCTCCAGTATTAGTGAAACCCCAGTCGCCTGGCAGCCCGATCCATCATGGCGCCAGCAGACAGCCAGCAGAGCGCCCTCACTCACGCGGCCCACAGTCACACATTTGCATTTGACCGCCTTCATTAAATCCAGCGACGGTACGACTCATTTAGACTCTCGGAGGCGACTTGATCTATCCGTTCAAACTTTCGTTCCTTCTTTTCTCCGAGGACTTGTCCTCTAATAGAATTAAAAGTAAAGGTCACGTGTAGTGCATTAGTTCGGTGATTGAGTTAGTTGCCTCCCTGTTGTTCAGCAGCATAGGGCGACGTCTTTATAATCAAGGAGACGGGATTTTGGGCCTTTTTTCTGTCACTTGGAACCAGTGGCTGCTGTGCAAAATACACGATTCACTTATTTTATTGGTAAGTAATGATACAGAACCAGGCTACGGACGAACCAGCTGCTAATCATCTTCATCAGCGGCAGCTCTCTTTCCAGCCTTAAAGAAACTCAAGGATTCAAGGTTCCGCCTCTCAATCCTCAGTCCAGGTCCACGTACTACATTGGACTTGTTCCGGAGTGTTGTGGATGCAGCGACTGAGCTCACATGTCAACTGATGCATCGCCACGGTAACTTAAGCCTAAGGTTAAACCTGAGGATTAGCCTAACCACACACATAGTGACCAGTGTCCACCGACTGGCACGGACCTGTTAGTCCCTGACGGACACGGCAGCATGGACCTCACACCTGAGGAACGACCTCAGACGACACGCAGACCGACCGCTCAGTCATCAGCCCCGCAAACCCGACGACATCCAACTGTGTGTCCGTACCCACGGCAACGACAACGTGAGGATAATTTACCCACAGCCAATCGTTTCGTGTCTTATTGAACAGCTCCTTGAATAAAAGGATTTTAAACTCCTGACCTCAGGGGTTCTGTTTCCCAGAGGTTAAAGGTCAGGGGTTTGATGTCGTTCTTTTCAAAAGTTTAGAAAGAAGTCATTTTTCTTTGGAATTGTTTTGGAAAGATTTCTTGACATTTTTCTATTTCCTGTTCGTACCCGAGTAGAAACATCACTGACTGTAACCGCTGCTCACGTACTAAAACAACATCACACGTTGAATAAATGTATTTCCAACGCTAATTAACATGATTTACTTGTTACTAAAAACTTTCTTCTGCAATATTAGAAGCAACGCGAGTGAATGAGGCACTTCGAGGAACCGTTCCCGGTTCAATCGCTTGTAATTTGCATGAAACTCTTGGCGTGAAACCGAGCCGTCGTCTATTTATAGGAATTTTCCGGAGGAGGACCACAACCTCGCGGCTCCACTTTCACATGACCTCATGATCTTCCACTATATTGCACATTACTCCCCCCCCCCCCGTTGTTTCCAGTACAGTTGCACCAACATCTCACACCGCTCGGAGCGATGTGAGCGCCGGACTCTCATGGTATGTGTGAGCGTATTCCCACTCTGCTGCCGGCCTCTGGCCCCGGCTGAGTCCTGGCCTGCTGCTCCAGACCGGCTTCTCTACAAAGACCCGAGATGAGCCGGAACACATGAGATGTAGAAGTGCTGGGGTCTACAGCGTGTATGCACACACTCACATTGTTCATATAATCTCACGCCGAGCGCTGTCAGAATCTCTTCAACCCCCCCCCCCCCCCCTCCCTTGTGAATTACCGTCTGCAGGTAGAGGAACCACCTTGAACAATGTGACAAAATCTGATCTGGGAAAACTGACAATTTCTTCGTAGCATCACAGACGCTAACGACGTAGAGAGAAGGTTGTAATATCTTCACAGGCTCATGTAAAGCGCAGAAAGAGGGCCAAAGGTAAACTGAATAGAATATAATACACTTTCATCTCCAACGAATAGAGATGAAATAATCAATAGCATATGAACAAAACAATGAAAGGACAGATAAGGAACAGTAATAACAAGTAAACAACGACGATAAATGAAAAAACGAGCTCTTACGGACATTATGAGGCATTAAAGAATACAGGAGACGTGTGCACTCCGTCGGCTGTGTCAATCACACATCCTACTGAGCGCAAAAATAATTTGATTTTCACTCCTCGGGGAAACAGGAATCAAGTTGCTGGCTGACAGTGAGCGGTGACTCAAGCTGTTCAATAACGGTGCACGGGCTCGGCGAGCCGCGAGCTCTTTGCGCGGCGAGTCCCGCCGACTCAAGAAGCCACCAGAGGCAGTTAAAAAACGACAATCAGATAAAGGGAGAAGGCACGGTGCTTTTCTTTGGCTGCAAAAAAGTTCCCATTACATGTAGACGGCCTCATCAGGGGGTATCTGAAAGTGGTGCTCCACATGTTCATTCTTTCATTGATTCCGTGCCCATCTCTGGCGATAAGGACTCATTGCTGTGGTGTTTTCTGCTCGGAGCAGCACAGAGACACATCGCTGTGGCTTCTTCTTTCTGAGATCCTTTGTTGATGAAGTCTCTGTTGGTGGGGGGTCGGAGCTTTATCCCAGAGCTGCTGCACTTCCCCCCCCAAAGAAGTCTACCAAACAAGCTCTTTTTCTATTCATCAATGCCTCAAAGACGTCTGAGAGTTGTTGGCCCGCTGCACTAGTTTCCATTTTACAGCCAAGAAGTCCTCTTTACTTTTAGCTCGTTGATACGGCCAAAAGCAGAAAGACATTCGTGGTCTACGTCCGGTCTAAAGACAGCCAAGTCGCCTAAAGATGGCGTTCTTATGCAACGATATAACATCGTGAATCATGTTACAAGAGAAGGTGTTGTGTCGTGCATTACGTTTGCTTTTGTGGAATCACAAGTAAGATTCCGATCAGCCTTCACGCAGCACACTGCTGTTCGTGTTGTTTCAATTTCGTTTTCATTTGAAGAGTTATTCACTGAACTACGGCATGTGAACGTAATATCACAGTGTTGGTAAAGCTGCAGCATTGATAGAAGTTTGTGGGAAAGCTTCAACATGGTAATAACACCTCAGCTCCACAAACAAGCTGTCTGGTGTGGAAGGACTAGACCGGTCTGCACAGATCCTCTGACGTCAGCCCCGTCCAACAACTCTGGGATGCAAACCATCACACGGCACCAGCGTTGGGCCTCACCGGCGCTCCCCTGGCTGAGTGGGAGCAGAGGTCCCTGCAGCCAGCTGCAAACATCTGGTGGAAAACCAGGACCCAGAACAGCAGCGGTGGTCATGGCAGCAGACTCGTGCACACGGTTTGGGGGGAATTACACGTTCAACGAAGATTGCCGGGATGTTTCGATGACCGCATTCTTCTGTTCGTGTGGTGCAGCAAAGCTGGGATGATTTGTGATTAATTAATGAATTAATTAGCAGCGGTTTTAATTAATGTTCTCCAGATCTGCTAATTAATGAATTGTCTAATTGTTGCAGCACTTCAGTCCAGCTGTTATTGTTTACTTTGGTCGTTAAAGCATAACTTACTGCGGCGGGAGATGAAGACGTAGCTGGGCTCGGCCCGGCAGGTGTGCTTACAGTCTGGGATTGAAGCGGGAGAGAGGCGGCCAAAGGGAATAAGACAAGGTCGCCGGCTGACTTATCACTTGTCTCATTACTTGAAACAGCGACTGTCAGCAACTGCGCCTCTTCCCCCTGCTCCAGTACATATCCATACTCCAGCAGAACGGGAATCAGTGGAACAAGGAAGCTCCCGCTCATGGCTGCTGGTTATCCTCTCACTGCAGCGATGCCACTTCCATTGAGCTCAATTAGCGATAATAACTCAGAAGGACTGAGCCTGCACGGGTCTAGAAGGGTAGCAGAGAATATTTAAAGGTTCCATAACAGCAATAAAGATATAATGTAACTGACGCAGAGTTTTTTAAAGATACCGAGGACACACAGTGCATTAGCAAGTAGCAACCATCAATGACGAGCTATAAGTGGAAGCCAATTATCTCAGCGGGGCGCATATTACTGTACTGATGAGCGGCTCGGCCTCTGGAACTTCTGTCAAGGTTGAAAAACAATGTTCCAACCTTTAGCACGGTTGAAAGAATGAGACCGAAAACAAAAGGAGTCCGACAGGGAGAATGCCAAAGAAGTGTGTGCGTGTGTGGAACCAAAAAAAAAGAATAATAATCTGAGGGAAAGAGAAGGATGAGGGCAGAGACAAGAGTGGGAGAGTGAGAAGGAGAGAACACAAAAGTGTGGCCCTCCTGGGCTGGATGCTGACACCAGTGAGGGATTGCTGAGGGGAGGAGCGCGGCCATATGGCTGCATGGCAAAGTGGAACCCGCGGGGAGGCAGCGGGCGCATTAGCTTGCACGGGGCCCCGCCGCCGCTTCCTCTGCACTGCGGTTTGCGGGACGCACGGGAACATTGACAATGACATCGGGCTCGCCCACCTCTGTGATGGCGCCGGGATCCCACATGACACCGCTGGCCAAAAGCCAGAAGAAGAAGAAGAAAAAAAAAAATGTCACCTGCTCCGCCCCCGCGAGCACAGAGTTACTTATGCCACTCGATAATGACCCGGGGGCCGCGGCAAAAAAAAAACAAAAGGAGGAGCGCGACGGTCACGGCGAAGGCTGAGACTGAAGGCGTTCACCCGACGCTCGCTATCGCTGGCCCCGTTCAAACAACAGAGGAGAGAGTCATAATAGCACCACGTTTCACACCAAAAGCGCCACTGTCGTTAAATCAATAAGTCATTACCTTTAATGGGATAAGCACTTTGAAAACTAATTGAAAACAGCTCCATTTACTCCAGCCAGGCCCTTAATGCAAACAATACTGTTGTTGCAGCGAAAAAAACAAAGGAAAAAAAACAACAACAGAGGAAGAGGGGGGGAAAGAAAATGGAGTGAAACACATACGGTGCAGCTGGGGGATCTGGCGTCTGATCATTTGCTTGTTTCACTTTGTAATTCACTCCTTTTTCTAAAAAACCAATGCGGCCGTTTGACCCTCATCACACTTCAAACATGAACGCTGAGAATCAGAAGCAGCAGCGTAACGACGCACATTCCACTCCAGGAGACGTTTCAGAAGTTTGGGAGCGGAGGAAGGGATCTGAAAACTTCTTACTCAGCGAGGTAATATGATTAAGTCTGAGTGGCTCTTAAGTGATTTGTTTTCCGAGATTCCACAAACAGACTAATCTCGCTGCACAAAATGTGTCAACCATTTGACCGTTTCACTAGTGCTCCCGACCGCGAGCGAGCAGTAGTGAGCATCAGCAGTGTGCTGTGGCAGGTTCGGAGAGTATTGATTTATATTAGAGAAAATGACTGTGCATTCAATTCCAATCAAAAGCCTCGGTGGCAGCCAGCCAGCTCTGTTACTGGGTGAAAGACACTGTATTAAACCTAAAGCAAATTGAATGCGCAAAGCCAAATATAAACCGTGGCAAGTGTTGGCTTCATCACAAATGGATTCTCATCAACGCGGTTACTGAATGGGAAACATCACTGGCTGCTCTGTCATGTGATAGAACGGCAGAGAGAGATTATGTGTTTTGTTTTGCACTTTACTCAAAAGTACCATGTTTGTTTAGGACAAATGGGAGGACTGCCAGAGTGGTGAAGATAATATTATGTGTTCAGCATGGAGACGACAGTTCTTCCTAAACGGCTCAGGTTCTACCCAGAACCAAATAAACCTTCTTTTGAAGGGGCTGTGTCCGATTGCATAGCGTTATTTTACCTTGTTCAGTGGACTCAAGGTATCCCACAATGCATCATGAATAGTGGACAACAATGGTCACTAACCAAGCTGAGGAGAAAATGGAAGACGGACAAGAAGAGAGCGAGAGTAGCGCACATGAGACCAGTCAAAATAATATATTACATACGATATATATTATGAATATGTGATGTGAGCAGAGCAGCGTATCATAACACAAAGCACTTTGTATTCATCCATTTGCCTCCACAATCACAATGGCAGCACATCCGGCTTTTTTTACCTTTCACAATAAAAGCTCAAGACACACAGTAGAAGCTGCATCACTGCTTTCCAGGGGAACGTTTAGTTGTCTCATTAAAACACTTGTTAGCAACCACCTTTTATAAATCACATAAAAGCTTCACCAGTGTCAAAGCATTTTATATCACAGACCAAGAACCCATCCATGACGTGGACGTGCAGAAATGCTGACTCATTTCCGGGTGTTAGGACTCCTTCCTGCAGCTCTATAGAACTACATAGATTGGGAGAAGGGGGGGGGGGGCAGTGGACGAGTGAAGGAGTTCAGACACAGCTAGAGTTTGTTTTTAAGGGTTCTTTGTAAGACTAATGGTTCCATTGGGAATGATTTTTATCCAATCAAGAGGTCTTTAAGAATTGTTGAAAGCACAGCCAACACACCTCAAACAACTGTGATTGTGAACCACGACTGCTGTGGGTTGCGTTGCCCCACATCAGACCCGGCACCTTGGGAGCCTCATGAGGAACCACGGTTGGGATCTCGATGAAACCCTTGGAACATTGTGCTGGATGGACAGGTTCTGAAGAGAAGGGTTTGGAACCATGGCCCAACAGAAGGGCACATATTAGAGTTGGTTCTATATGTAGGAACTCATCGTTTTTTTTTGAGTTGGGTTTCAAAATAAATCTGGCATCATTTGACTGCTGCATGAACAATTTAGGTTTCAAATTTGGAGTAACCAAGGAGCCGTATGCACGTATCCAACTGACACCCATGACATTCATTTATTTAAGTGTCGACGCCAATCAGTGGCGTGTCGGATAACTCGGTTAGCCACCAGGCTGTTGGGGGTAGAGATGATCGTGCTGAGAGACCAAGCCCAAAGATTAGCTGGTTAACTCGAGCCACATACACACATGTGCAGTATGTGCGCACACGCACGTGCTTGCAAACACTCATTCCATCTATTGCTTTCTTTCACACCTGGAAGAACGACATGCCCACATGAATGGGCGAGCACAAGAACGAGGGCACCATCTGGTTGATCCCGGTGCTAATGCAGCGGCTCAATTACGCTTTGACTTTCAGTGGACTGACCGGGACGGCGCACCGGATGTCGGTGTAGTTTATGTTAAACTCCTGACACAGAGTGGACGGGCCGCAAGCATTTCTGCAAGGGCACCAACAATGCGTCCATTCCGGGATCCACTTCCTGTTCTCTCGGCGACCACACAACATCCGTGGAAGGTGGTGTGGTCTGCGTGGGTGGAGGGAGGCCATTCGACACTTGCTGTTCTATCCTTGAACGAGGTGCTCAAGCTAAATTGGTTGCGCAAACGGCTAATGTGTATAATGGAATTGAGAGTTGCCCTGCATAAGGGCGTCTGCTAAGCAAATAAATAATTTAATGCAAATCCCAGCGTCGTGCCTCCTGCCAATTAAGCTAACCTGTTTTAGCTGTAAGTGATTTTATTGCATTAGCATGCCGTAGCTCTGACTGCATTAGGGAGGGTTTAATCAGTGTGTAATCAAATTAGAGCGCAACACAGAAGGAGGAAGTGCCGCGCTTCCACAAAGCACCTTGCTCGCGCACCTGCAGGTCTCATCCGAGGAATCGATATTTAACATGCTTCCTGTACATATGTAGCGTGCATACCAACATGCATGCACGTGCGCTGACATTGTTGAGCGTGACAGGCCAACCGGTGCACTTAACGCAACACAAGTGCAGACTGTGGTTTTCTGTGTTGGCCTTCCATACCGCAAACCAAACTGTGGTTCTTCTGTTATCCTGGTGACAAGCAGAGAGGAATCGATCGCAGGATGCTCCTTTTTGTTTCCCGACGCCATGTGTACGGCTAACTACATGTCATCTTGTCCCCGTTGATGTTCGCTGTCACATTCAATAAAGCGTCGCCGACGGGCAAACTGCATTACCGCCGTGATTAACATAACATGCTCATGCAATCATCCGCGTTTGCTTCATCACGCTGGCCGGATAGAGAGAGATGGGATGGGATGGGGGGGGGGGGGGGGGGGGGGGGGATCCGGAGATGATCTATGGCTACTTTGCACACAACGTTTTCAGGAAAATTCACCGTGAGGTAGCTGCTGTGCTTAAGCTGTCAAGGAGCAGCCTCGCAAAGCCTGACAAATCTGCCTCCGTGAGAGTGAACGCTCAGAAGGCGCTGCCAAAACTGATACCCTCATTGCCTTGTTTTCCAGCTTTTGTTTTTCCTTTTGCTTATTAGAAGCTGGGGGGGGGGGTTGCGGGGGAGGGTTGTTGGAGTGATGGCGGAAGGGTAGCAACATGAGGAATGTGTTTGCCCCGAAGGCAAAGTGCAGAGAAGAGTCTTTAAAGATTCTCTGCGCTGACAGATGGCAGTGATGGCTGACAGACACATGAGGGAGATCTGCCGGAGACGGGCTCAGTCGCGATCACCTTCCCTTTCCTACCGTTCTCCGATCGAGAGAAAAAAACAAGTAAAGGAACAGACAGTTACGCGTGCATAAACATACGTCGAAACACAGGACTGCTTCTGCTTACAGCAGAGTCCCGGGAGAGGAAACCAGCTGCAAGTGCCGTCCTCCTCCTCTTTTCGTTCTTGATGTGGTTATCAGCTGGTGCCAAAGGGGGCGTGTGAATGTAAAGTTCATCCCTTTGGCCTTAATTAACCGCTGTGTCACTAATGAGGATCGTTACAGGTGGGACGTCCTCACCCTGACATATCTCATGACATTTCCAATACCAACATACATTAAAGTAATGAAGAGGAAGTGCGTGAGCGCACGGAGGAATAAATAGGAAGGTTACGCCGAAACGTGCACTGATGACAGAGACCGGCTTCATGTCCGTGCAGGAGACGGCCATCATCGCCGTGAAACCACGTGCACAGTTCTGTGGGCGGGCGGCAGCGTGACGTCACGGTCTCACATGCACTTACTTATGCACTCAGCCCGGTCCTCGTGAATTATGGCCTTGCAGTTTGAGAAGTCATTGATGGGAAGGCCGAAGCAGCAGGAGGAGGAGGAGGAGGAGGAGGAGGAGGAGGAGGAAAGTGAAAAAAAAAGAAAATCAATCGGAAGCGTCTCAATTAATCTGGCGAGTGGCGGATTGATTGCAGCCCTAAACTGGGTAAACAGGATTGTCTATTTAAGGGCCATGATCCCTTAATCATCACTTTAGCTCAAATAGACCAGGATCGCCACATCTGCTGGCCTGGCCTGATGCAGATGCCAGGGCCTCGCCCTTCAACTTCAGCCCCCCCCCACCCCGGCTCCCCCCTTCTCCCTCCCCTGCTCCCCTTCACCTGTGATGGACGGAGAAGGCGCATGTGGCCTGGAGCGCTCGCGCCCCAAATTGCCGACGTGGGACTGCTCCGAATGGTCCGACCTGAACCCTGACCAACGCGCAAGCTGCCCCCCCCCCCGGTTTGTGGCTTTGCTGGAATGGCTGCTATCGGGGGTTGAATACAAAACACGGTATTATGGCTCGCTCAGCTCGCCATGAGGACCGTATCATAAGGCTGGATGGAGGAGGAGGAGGAGGAGGAGGAGAGAGGGGTGAGGTACCAGGAGCCCAGGCTCTCGCGGCATAACATGAATTACAATGGGGAATGTTTTACGGCGGGATGCAGAGCGTGGAGGACCTGAGGGCGCGGAAACGCAGCTCTGAGAAGATGGCTGAGGCCAGATGAATAGTACACCTCACTCTGAGTGCAGTCATCACCATACGGGAATATCACTGTATCTCCCCCCTCCCTCCCTCCCAGCGCCTCCCTCCCTTATTGTCTGGAGTGCCAGAGTTGCCCGGGCTCCATTCTCTAGAGCCTGATTGAAGAGGCTCTCCTCTCCTCCTCACCGGTTTGATTTACTTAGGCTATCTGTGGGAATTGGGCTGGAAGCTTCCTTATTAAGAGGAGACTGTCTGAAGGGTTCCACTGACTGATTGGGCAATTGAAGGCAAGGCACGTGAGCGGAGATACAACAGCTATCGCTATCTCCAACAACACACACACACACGTGCATACATGCAAGCGCATACAAACACCCCAGTGGTTTATGTACGAGGTCTAGCAGGCACATGTCTGTCACGATGCCTGGTAGCCGGCTTCAGCCCAGCAAACCGGACGGATCTATCTCTGTGAAAGGCTCTTAAATCGCTCCCCGGCGGAGACTCGCATGCATTCAGCGGCCGCTCCCACACATCCTGTCCACGCACCGGCACACTCGCGAGGACCAAACAGAAAAGGGGGGGGGGGGGGGGGGGGGTAGATCCTAAAGCTAAGATCCTCTGGCCGAAGACGGAAACAGCTGAAAACCCTGATGACGGCTCATCATTTACATTTTTAGACACACACACACACACACACACACACACACGTTACACACACACACTCCCCCTCCTTACACCCATGTTGAGCAACACAAGCTCAAAGGGGAGAAATGGCGCTTGGAGGCCTTTTTTTTATTTATTTTTACCCGAAGTCACCCGTCCCTGCAGTCACACAGACGAGCCGGCATGAATACAGAAACTCCACCAGTCTCACTTCATCTGAGAGAGCAAGACATGAAGCCAGAGGAAGAAACCTGGTTATGAAGGGGGGGGGGGGCGCATTCTTCACATCATCCCTGCCCGTTGAGGCCCGTCCTCGCCCATATGCGGCCAACACGTTCGCGCCAAAGACGCCTCTTTAAACAGAACTCTCTCTTTTCGCCGCTTTGCGCCGAAAAAACGTCTCCAACGCACGATCCACGAGACCTGCTCCGTGACCTCAATTTGCTTCAGCCTCTGTATCTGTAATAGCCCATCTGTTTCTTCCGACTCATAAGCAAAGCCGCCGCCGTCGCAATCTAATACCCCGGCACTTATTTCAGACACAACAGATAGATACGGATGGCGGCAGTAACTGTGATTGTGTTTTCGATGATTCTGAGGGAGCGATTGGGCCTATAAATAAAAATTCAAAGCGGCGGAGGCGCGATCCTCCCCCGGGCGGCTAATGAAATGAAAGGTGGCGTTTTAACGGACAGACTTCCAGACTTCCTGTGACGCTTCAATATAAAAAAGACAAAACGCGCCAGCTTCCCAGACATCCGCCGCATGCTGGAGCGGAGAGAGAGAGAGAGAGAGAGAGAGAGAGGCGTAAAGATTAGCCTTCATCTTAATCAATTCTGTGAATTATTTCATCATGCAGAGGGGGGGATCACATCAATACAGCCTGGATATATGCTTCTTCCTGCAGGTCGCTTGCTATTCTGTGTACAGAATGTGTGCGCGTCATGAATATTTATACTTTTCTGCTGATGAATAATGTTGTCTGTTTATCCCAATGCAAAGCATCGTAATGATCAAACAAGATTACCATTTATGACAGTTATGGTTCCCTCCAAAGACCGGCTGAATTATTAATGAGCGCCATTGATGTCTTGGTCCAAAGAAGGTGAACCGGGTAATTCCATAAGTGCCACAGTGTAGATTGGTCTGTTAGCTGTGCGGGCCGGGCCTCTCCTCCTCACTCCATCTCATCCTCCATCTGTACCTTTCACCAGTGCGACCAGGGCCGGGGCGCTCCTGTAATTCCATTACCGCCGCTGCTATGGCATCCCATCATCCCGCAGGACGACTTAGGGACCACTTAGAGGCTCGCGCACGTTTAGCCGCGTTACAGTAATGCTGCCAACCGGGCAACGAGCGCGATCTATCACCATCCAGCAAAACAGCAGCTGTGGGTCGCTTTCAAAGACACTGGTGGGACGCAGCAGAGCGGGAGACACACGGAGACGGACCGGAAGACAACGGGACAGGACGGAAGACAACGGGACAGGACGGAAGACAACGGGACAGGACGGAAGACAACGGGACAGGACGGAAGACAACGGGACAGGACGGAAGACAACGGGACAGGACGGAAGACAACGGGACAGGACGGAAGACAACGGGACAGGACGGAAGACAACGGGACAGGACGAAAGACAACGGGACAGGACGAAAGACAACGGGACAGGACGGAAGACAACGGGACAGGACGGAAGACA
Organism: Lycodopsis pacificus; assembly: GCA_028022725.1. Taxonomy (NCBI): domain Eukaryota; kingdom Metazoa; phylum Chordata; class Actinopteri; order Perciformes; family Zoarcidae; genus Lycodopsis; species Lycodopsis pacificus. The sequence continues at coordinate 1,899,261 of CM051702.1, forward strand.
ACGGGACAGGACGGAAGACAACGGGACAGGACGAAAGACAACGGGACAGGACGGAAGACAACGGGACAGGACGGAAGACAACGGGACAGGACGAAAGACAACGGGACAGGACGGAAGACAACGGGACAGGACGAAAGACAACGGGACAGGACGGAAGACAACGGGACAGGACGGAAGACAACGGGACAGGACGGAAGACAACGGGACAGGACGGAAGACAACGGGACAGGACGGAAGACAACAGGACAGGACGAAAGACAACGGGACAGGACGAAAGACAACGGGACAGGACGGAAGACAACGGGACAGGACGAAAGACAACGGGACAGGACGGAAGACAACGGGACAGGACGGAAGACAACGGGACAGGACGGGACGAAAGACAACGGGACAGGACGAAAGACAACGGGACAGGACGGAAGACAACGGGACAGGACGGAAGACAACGGGACAGGACGGAAGACAACAGGACAGGACGAAAGACAAGATGGACGCTACGACGACGAGGAAGAAAAACATGACACAAGAAAAAAACACGTTTATAACAACGTATAAGGTCAAGTATGAAATATCCATAACTCACTGACTTAAGATAATCGTGAATTATAATTCCCAAAGTTGTGATATATTGTGATTCATTGTCATAATGCGTTATAATGTGGTTATAAGCTACTGTAAGTAAAGTGAGAAGAATATCAAATCCATTCAAGAACATACAAAACTTTGCAAAGTTTATTTTAACTTTACTTACAGCGACTAACGGCTTACAGTAACTTATGTTCACATGATAATGCATCATCATGTGAGGATATTATGTATTACGACCAATTATAATACATTACCGTGAGGGACCAGCAATGACGAGGTTTCATGATGTCATACGTCTTAATGGAATGGTGAATACTTTATGATCATTGCTGAAGAGTAGTATGAATATAATGATGTGTGCTTACAACCATAATTATGTATGTTAAGTATGTATATTAGTATTAGTTTATAATGCATTATTTACATAATGACTATTCTGCATAATAACATAATGATACTCAACAAAAACACACATAACACAGCGACACATGCTCAAAGGAATGAAAGTAACAAAGCAGCCGATCCAGCACATCACACACACCACGACATATCACACGTTGCATAATCGTCACGTTTGAGAACTTTTAAACTGTTCACGTGTGATCCGAGTTCACAATTCATCCGCTGGAGTAACTGATTAGTTTCCTGTTGATTCATAACGACGTGGCGGCGCGGAGGAGCAGCGCGGAGCCGAACAGAGGACCTATCAGCGCATAATGGTTTATTTTAGTGCTGCGACGGCTCAGTGGATTAGAGTGTGACCACAGCGGACTCTGCGATGGGCTGAGGAAGTGCTTCACACACACACACACGCGCACACACACACACACACACACACACACACACACACACACACACACACACACACACACACAGCTCGCTGCTGTACTCAACAGATTAGCAGCCTTTGTTACACAAGTGGTGTGTTTTCTGAGGAAGGACAGAGTGTCTGAGAGGCTGGCTGAGGGCTGAGAGGAGTGTGTGTGTGTGTGTGTGTGTGTGTGTGTGTGTGTGTACGCAGCAGGACAACACACACACACACACACACACACACACACACACACACACACACACACACACACACACACACAACAAAGCTCAACGGATCAGGCCCAGATCTCATCACCAGCCCACTTTAGAGCTCTTGTTTGTCCCTCCATCGCTCTCGCAGGCTCGGACCAAGTCGCCGCCTCTGCTGATCAGCCTCTCCACCGACGCCCAGAGAGGGTAAACCGGGCCGGAGGAAGGGTCAAGCGTGGGCTCGCCCAATAACCCCCCCCCCCCTAATCACCCGTTCTCTCACCGCCGCTGCCTTCCATCCCTCCATCTCCGAGCCAGAGTGCATAAATCTGCCCCTTCTCGACAGCTGCAATCAACAAGGGCCGTAGTGAACCATGTGTAATGGGCGGTTAAGACAGGGGCGTCGGGGAGCGGCAGAATTTACAGCAACAATTATAGCCCCCATGCAAGGAGACGCCTGGGGGGGGGGGGTGCTGGTGGGGTTTGAGTGAGACACAGGTATACGTCCCCACGCTGCCGGCCACTCACAGCAGCCTCTCAGTAATACATGTGGATCTCTAGCAGAGCAGTGCAATGAATTCCCCCAGCGATGCACGAGAGCAGTTTGCCTTGCAGCAGAAAGCCAGAGTGGTGAGAAAAAAAGAGGGCTGGAGCAAAAAATAAATTATAATAATAACAATGCGGAGAAGATAAACGGTGCCAAGTGTGAGGAGAATACGCGGATAATCCCTTTTCTCAGCGAGCGCTAACGCTGCGCGTCTCCAGCTTTCTGACCACATTACGAAGACATCCTTCACCATCTTTCACAGATTTGCCTGACCTACTCCGCCCCCCCCTTCTGCATCCACCCGTAACAAATGGCCGCCGCACACCGACGGACGTGACCCGCGGTTCTGTGTGCCCGAGCGCACGTCGCCGAAACGGATGCTTTTTAACCATCAGTCATTTTAATCAACACGTGACCTTTTAAGAAGCCATTATGACAAACAGATCAGCCATGAAAGCCGGTGACCCGGCGTGTGGCCCCGGGACGTCGGGGCGCTGCTTCCCGACACGACCCTCCTCCTCCCCAACCATCACACACACACACACACACACACACACACACACACACACACACACACACACACACACACACACACACACACACACACACACACACACACACACACAGGACGTCTCAGCAGAAACAGCACAGTGAAACCACAACACTGCCGACTGAAGACGGGGAAAGCTAGAAACACGCATGTGGTCGAAGCTGCTCACGTTTGACTAAATGCGTTGCGAGGAACTGATAATTGGACCTTTATAATATCTTATTGCACAGGCATCACCTTGAGGTAAAGTGAAATAGAATACCTTCTAATTAGTGACCCAATGTGCAAATTCATTTAGTTTCAATGGAGAAAACTAACAATATCAGTGTTCAATTTCAAATCTAATTTTTCTGCACACGGCATATTGAATTACTGAGCTGCATGGGGGGGGGGGGGGGGGGGGGTAAACACTCTGCCGTTTAGTTCTAAACAGCGACTGGGATTCATTAGGACTCACCGAGTAAAAGAAGACGAAGAAAAAAAAGAAAGTTTAGATAAACTTCAGGGGAGAAAAGAGAAATTGTAATTAGACATGAAAAATATTCCCAATAATCAAATCACATTTTGTACTCGGGGCTTTGAAATTAAATTAACTGAGTTCATATACTGGTATATCTCTCAGCCACTTTCTTCACTCTGAAATGTGTTGCCGGAACACCAGTCCCCAGAGACGAGATAGGAATCTAATTAACTAAGATCAATATTACTCAGAATTTTCTCTGTCTTTCCAGCTCTCCAGCTACTGGTGTCTCCTTTGTCTGCCCGTCCGAGGCTCAGATGAGTTTTATTTCTGCAAATGTGCTCGGTCTGAGGAGGTCAACACACGAGCCGGTCTCCCCGTCGGGGGTGCGCGAGCAGCAAAGATGATGCTGTTTGTTTCCTCTGAAAAAACATGAGTTAAACATGAGTTCTGCTGTCAAATTGAATCCCAGAAAAGTGCATTTGGAGGATGTATTTTTTTGGAATCTCACACTTTCTCCACCGTCAACAGACGTGCGAGTCGGATAGTGATGGCTGGATGGATTCCTGCGGAGCAACGTTGCACAGGGAAGCAGAACGTGCTGATTCAGGTGAAAGAAGCGCTTTGGTGCAGGGAGAATAAGATCCCACAGCCATATGCCGTGTACAGATCAGTGGTTGGCCTTTTCTCTCTCACGACGGTTCAGATTAATTACGATCATCACGTCTCGAGTCTGGGCCCCATAAATCACCCTGGCTTTAAAATAATGTAGTAAAATAATATTCCATACATGGCATCGCTGGAAATCCGACACCGTTATCGGCCATCTTTCGGAGACGAGGGAGAATTAGATAAAATGTGAGACTACTTATAAAATCTTTTCTCCACGCCGGAGCATAAATAATTACATTTCTAGCAAATTGCCGGAGGTTGAGAGCCACTCAGAGCGAGACCACGCAGCCAGTGTGGAAATGTGTTCAAATAAAGTGTGAAATGGGGATATGCGAGGTGCAGAGCACCATCCCGACAACGCCGCCGGCCCGCAGAACATAAATCCACTCTGAGGAAATCTACAAGGCTGTCTATCAGCAAGATAAGTTGGACTGGACACAAATCCTCTCAGTCATAAATCTGCACGGGGAGAGAGGGACAGCCCCTCAATCAAGAGTCAGCTCCCGGCAACACGCCCCCACAAGACGATGGGGCTCCAAACCAAGAGCAGGTTTCAAACTTCTTTCTTCAGGTTACATGTGTAGATGGAACAAAACACGAAAGCTGTTTGGGTTTCCTGGGGCAAAGTGAACCGATTGAAATGTGACAACTCCCATTGGTTTGTGGGCTGACGTTTTGAAGCCTTAAATTGGGCGATTTCATCGTCGCCATTTTGGATTACGGCCGTCGCCATGTTGTTTTTTGCAGCCAGTGAACAGGAAGTGACCATATGTGGACTGAGGAGGACGTAGAGACGCCGTATACGTCTCTGGTAGAGACCTGTCAATCACAGTAGCCCCGCCCTAAAGCATCCCCTGCTTTATGGTCTGTGTGACTCTAAATGGACCATCATGTACTAAATGAACATCATGCTGTATTGAAGAAGACTTGAAACTAGAGATTGAGACATAAACTCATGTTTACAATGTTTACTGAGGGAATAAATCAAGAGAGAAGTAGAGTCATTTTCTATAGACTTCTATACAACCAGAGGAGTCGCCCCCTGGTGGCCACTAGAGAAAATGCAGCTTCAACACATGAAGCTTTGACTTCACTCGGCAGAACCAAGAATTCGGCCAAGGACTGTTCTCCTGCATTCAATCAAAGCCTGCTCCAACATGATTGGTCAACACTACTCGGACTACAACTGGAAACCAGGACACGACCAACGGCTGCAGCTTGTCTTCTCTTGTTGTCGACGGATTCATATGCACACGAATGCAGAATTGGTTTACAGAGACGTATGAACCATTTCTTACTATTTCTCGGTATTTAGGTGTTTAGTCATTGAGTTGCATCAGATGCAACACGGGTCAGCTGCGCTTTGTGCAATTTGATTCCAAGGAAGAGCGGCTCGCAGTCGAGCGGTGGTCTTGTTTTCAACAATGTTAATAAGAGCCTTTCCCCACTTTAAGATGGCAATATGCCTTGAATGCTGATACTCTCTTGTGGACATGCACAGACTTACAAATGAATCAAATTACCTCAAACCAACTGATATGCAATGGATCCGGGGCCCTCCGAGGCACCTGAGGGTCTGGGGCCCCGGGCAGTGGTTGTCTGTGCTGCTTGATTAGCTGCTAACTCAGCTTTGCGAGCACAGAAAGACAGGAAACAGCAAACGTCTCACCTGAGGTGATATTCACCGACGAGTCAGACTCGTGTAACAGTAGTTTTGCGATCTGGATTAAAACAAGTCAGACAATCTGAGTCACGCGAGACCGTCATTAGGCTCCGAGTGCTTATTGGGATTGAGGCAACGTGCATTTCTTAAGCCTCCGACAGGCGTCTGCTCCGGGAGAGACTGAATAACACCGAATGTAGCAAACAGGAAATGTTTGCTTCAACACCGAAGTCGCCTGGGGAAAACAAAATGCAAGCGGTGTGTGTTTGTGTTTGCCTATGTAGTGTACACAGGTCCAACACAATGTTGCATGATGTCTTCCTCGCAAATAACTCTGTTTGAAATGTGATCGCGGCGTGCATACACATCGCAGTGATGGGCGAGCGGCTGGAGAGGACTTTTACAGCACATCTCCGTCCACCGCGGAACGCTGCAGCGGCTGCAAAGGGTCCGCGCCGATTGTTGTTTTTTAGGAGCGAAAGGATATTTAAAAAAAAAAAAGAGGCAACAGGAACAGGAGGCTGTTTACTCATCCGCGCCTCTGGATTACTTACACCAGCATCATTCATAACCGTTTTGTTTGTGCCAATTTCCAACAGACTCGTGCATTTGTTAAGCACAAGTTAAATTAGAGGCTTTTCCTTGTCCTAGACTGTTGCACCGGGGGGACTGTAAAAAATTGATTCGTCATCGTTTCACTCCTGATGAGATTCCAGCACTTCATTTGATGGGAGAGTGGAATAAAAAAAACAAACAAGCAATGTAGATTCCTGCCTCCCTTCCCTCCCCCAGAGCTCCTCGTCGTTCCTCCTCCTGGGATCAGAGTTTGGACTCTTAAATTGGAAAGAAAAAAGGAACCAGTGGCTCACATGTGCTCACTGTCTGAAATCCTCCTCAGCAGCTCAAACAACAGACAGAAGCGCAGAGGCATCAAACAAGTTACATCCTGTCAGAGAGCCTGCAGGGTTTGTTTCAGGCAATTGTTCTGAGAGAGGAACTCTCTATTTCTGTAGCCCCCCCCCCCCCCACCAACCACCACCAACCACCGCCGCCACCACCACCTAACCAACTCTCCCTCCTCACGGGGAGTCTGAGCACTTCTGTGTGTTCAGCACATTTCAGCACAGTAGATATTTGAAATGTCAGGACATTTACTTTGCGTATGTGTGGTAGATCTGAACTTCCATACCGCAGGCACATTCCTGAATCGGCCACATGTATTATTCATCCTGGGGGGGGGGGGTGGGGGGGGGTGTATACCGGGGCCAGTGCACTTGACTTTGTCAACGTTCTGTAAACACATGCAGTAAATTATTGAGGTGTCAAAAGGAGGGCCTGTTGCTCGGGCTGGTGGGCCCGGTGCCATGACAGGTTGGATGGGCAGTAACGAGGAGCTGCGTAAGCACCCTGAGACAACCATTAAAAATGTATGAATCACCAGCTCCCTCTGGCCAGGCTGGGAGGAGGGGGGGGGGGGGTTCATCACGCCGCCCACAGCTTCGGCTCACACCGCAAACAACGAGGCAACACCTGCCAACTCACCCGCCTGTCGCCTGCCCCGCGCCGCATCGCCGTCGCCTCCCTCGGCTGCAACAGGAAGGCGAGTTGGCGAGTGTCTCTCCCTCGCCGCTGGCTGCGAGGTCGTGACGCCGCCGCCGGTCCGAGGACGCCGATGTCCACGGCGAAACACCGCCGCCAACAAATAAAGACCAATAAAACCTCTCGGCCTCGTGTGGCTCACTTGGATCGTGTTTTCCAGTTTGTTGAAAAGATTCTCAATATGATTTTTTTTTTCCTTTCTAATGGTACACAATCCAATAGATAGTAATTTCCTGATGGTCTAATTGGTCCCGGGGGGAGTTTTGTCTTCATCTATTACGAGGAGACCCACAGGACCTTCGTTTTATTGGCTTTATGACAGCAGAGACAGAGAAAAGATGCTAAAGGTATAATTTATGAAGAGTTTTTTTTGTTTTAATTGAGCCGTGTGCTGTAGCTGCTTCCTCCCTGAGGTTTCTCATGTCTGCTGAGAGGCAAAGAGAGACGTGCGAGTCTCAACCACTCAACAGCAGCTAAATGTGTTTAAGATAATGAGGAGACACAATTAAGTGAATGAATTCTGTATTAATTATGTGATGGCATCTTGAACTCTGGCGCTCTGGTTCTCATTGAATCCTGCATTTGAGTTGAAGAAAACGTAAATACGCAGAAAGCAAACACCAGCCGTGTTCTTCAGATTTACATGGGCTGCAAAAAAAAGTGAAAGTGATGTCAAAAGTTTTGATTCCTTCATGAAGAGAAAAAGAAATAAAAAAGCATAAAGACTGTCGTGTGCACGTTCGATGTCTTCCGTTTGTTTTGACTCGCGCTCGAGGTGCTCGATCATTCTGACGAAGCCTGGAGACATTTATCACGTCAGACAGACGTCTGCTCCCCGATGGAATTATACCATTTCAATGTCTAACTTCGCTCAGCCGCCGCACGCTGAGCTCCAGCCCGGCTGCCACACGTCTCTCTGATGCCAACAGGAGGTTAGCGTCGCACCGGTTAGCTACCGATAGAAGCCAATGGGATGCAGCGCAGGAAATGAGCTCTGTGGCCAACAAACAATCACCACTTTTTGGGATTTTTGAAGCAAACCAGCAGAAGTTTAAACGTGAACGTAAACAAACCGCACCACGGTCACGCGACTTCACGTCTCCACACTAAGCTGAAGGAGGACTCGTGCATGAGGCCGCTGAGTCGTCTCATTTAGACTCTTGTAACACACGCAAAAGCTTCTAAAGCCACCAGAGGGGATGAACTGATGTCTTCTAGAGCAAAACGGGGAAAGCACGGACCTTATTTCAGGCCTGTTACCAATAACACGTCTAGGGAACGAGAGGTGCAAAAACAAAAAGCTGACTCACTTCCGGGGTCAAACACTGGTCATGTGCTGTGATGCGTGCACACCTGGCCATGTGGGCAGCGGGGCCAGAGTTCTCTTTTCGGGATCAATAAGTGGAAAAAGTTGTTTCTTCTCAAATTACCAATTATTTTTTTCAAATTGGAACCAGTTCCAATTCAGCCGCGGCCGTCGATACCCGACCCTGTCTGTGTGAGGACCGCAAAGCTGCCGTTCTCTGCTCAGCCTCGTGTTAACCCTCATAAATAAAACAGCACAATCACAGACTCCACCTGAACCTCCCTCATTGACAGTAACACCCAGCACACCTCCCCCCCCCCCCCCCAGCCTCTCACTGGGCCCCTGGTCCACAGGTCCACAAGGCAAAAGCCAAAGCAGCGAGATAAGCATCTCCTCACGTTGAGAACAAGGTTGATCTGCAGCTCCCTGAGGTGCACCATTTAGTGAGCGACACAGTCAGGCCCTGCCATGAAGGCAATCTGTTCTGTGGAAGGATGGCCGTCGTAATTTATCTGTTTTTAAGCTGCAGTTGAGCACTTTTCCACATCCATCTTGGCGCGCATTAGAATTTCAAAAGCATCTGTGGATCAGGGCTGCAGACTGGCTGAGATGATTGCAGTGGTTTTCTATAGTCTCCTGTGGCGCTCTCCCTGACCCCGAGTCTGTAATCTATATTTTCAGAATAATACAGAGAAGCAGAGATGTTCAAGGGCACAACCCTCTAATCTACTCTCCTCTTGAAATGTCCACAAGCGCTTCTTGAGCTCGCAGAAATAAAAGCTGCTTATTATAACGGCAATTTACTCCAACAGTTCACCAATCAAATCAAAACAGTGCAACTGCACAAACACAACAAGAGACTGTGTGACAGGAAATGCGTTACATCGTGCAATTAATACCGGACACGCGTCCGAGGAGAGGGAAGCTCACGCTGCGTGTGACGGGAGCAAACACGAGAACACACCGGAGCATCGCTGCTTCCACCATCGTGACCTCCAGCCACGATAGTGACCTGCAGGCCCGCAACACACTGCCAAACGAGCAACTTCCCCTCCGCGGAGGAGTCAATAACCACACCGCCACAACGATCGTGTCAGCGTCCAGCTCGGCCAACATCCCCCCCCTCCCCCCCCCCTCCGTAATTAATTAGTTCATGTCTCCTCCGCTCGGAGACGGCACGAGGCATATGTGCTCATCCATCACATGTGTGTGTGGGGGGGGGGGGGGGTCAGTAGCAGGAGCAGGTCGGCGAAAACAACTAAAAACGTCTGGAGACTCCTCCGGCCATTTTTCAGAAAATTGCCTTTTGCCTCTCGGCCGCCGTGTCAGTCAAAGGCAGTTTGATAAATATCAATCATCATTAGGAGCCAGCGGATCTATACGCCGGGAGGACAAGTTGTCCAGAAGCGAACCAGCCCGGCCCTGAGAGGAGGCTCCGGGCTCCGGGTCGGTTCTGGAAGGCGGCCGGCGGCGGCCAATCCCGTCGCTCCGTCCGCTCTCCCATCTCGGTCTCGGCTTTTTTTTTTTTTTTTACTTCTTTCTCAACTCCAATCAGCCCTGCCTATCCCCACATCACCATCATGTCATCTCCACCAATACCAATCCCACTGCCCCCCCCCCCACCACCCCCCCACCCCCCCCAACCAACCCTCTCTGAAGAGTCTCATATCAGCCCGTGTGAAAAGCAAGCCCTCTCTGTGTGGGAAGAGAATCAATCTCTGCTGGAATCCCTGACGCTCAGATACCAGGAGGAGGGAGGTGTGGGGGGGGGGGGGGGGGGGGGGGGATTCGGCACATCAGTCTTCCCTTTCGGTCACATGCTGCCTTTTTGACTTTGTGCTGAGTCAGGATAAACACTAAAGACAAAAGCCGACGCCCCCCCCCCCTCCCCCCCCCCCCCCCTTGGATCACAGAGCATTCCCTTTATCGATTCCCGCCGCAGCCACCCTCTGCGTCCCAACAAGGCGGAGCAGCGCCGCACATCTGGATCAATCTGTGCGCCCTATAAGTCTGCACTTTGAGCATCTGCGTTGTCTGCGCGGGGTAGCGTTTTAATCAAGGCCCCTGCACATCAGATTAATGGAGAACTTTGATAAACGTCTCCTATTCGCCGGCGGGATTTTTTTTTTTTTTGCCAACTCAGGACTTTCGGCTTCGAGCAATGGGAAATGAAGAATTAGAGACGGAGACGGGAGGAGTGAGATGTTCGAGGTCATCTCTTTAAAAAACGACTTTTAATCAGAATTAAAACCGTCTGCAATATCCCAGTGATGATTTCATTACCGGGGAATCAAGATGTCATCCATTTTGAGGCCGGCGTGTCAGAAGGTTTTGGGACTGGATCGCGGGCTTGGAGAGATGTAGAGCAGCTGCTGGCAGAACTAGTTCCAGTCATCAGGGCAGACGAGACAGGTCCCATTAAATATTCATGTTTTAAATGTCTCCGCAAAGTGAGCCTTCGCACATTTAATTCTTTAATGAGCATTAAATATCCCCAACAAAAACTAATTGACATCCCTCTAACTGTCAGGGTTGAGATTATGTACAGTAATTGAGTTCAGCAACCATATCTGTACAAACCTGTAAAAGAATACGTGAATAATAAAGAGCTCACCGTGACCGACAGCGTCGTAACTCAAATGTGAGGAAAACGCAGCAGAGGAGGGAAATTTACTGCCGAACACAAAAGCCGAGCAACGAAAAACACACAAAATCAAGTCTTCCCCCGCGGGACGGAAACAAAGACGCACCTCCATCTTTGATTGTGCTTTAAACGGCCGCACAACACTGGCAGGGTGGCAGACTTTCATAACAGATATAGATTGGTTGTTTTCTTGCTCTCTGTTGACATTGCCACAAAGCTGGGATAATAGTGACGGTGAAATTATTCGATTTATTAAGTCATCTTCGCGGTGCGGGGCCTTCAGTCGTGCGCCGGTTCCACCGGCGACCAAAGTGGCACTTTGCGGGCACATTGAAGCGTGTCACCGCTAAGCGAGGCTGACGCGTACGGAGATGAAAGTCTTGTCTTTCATTTACCCGTGACAACCTGTGTATGCTAATGTCCGAGCGTCTTCAGCTCCGGAGAGAGGACGGCGTGCAGGGACGGACGGTGGAACGGCCAGCAATGGCCGCCGCCGCCGCCGATGCAGCGTGTGGCTCAGAACGCTAACGCAGAGCTGAGCTGGACTCAGCACTCGGCTGAAGGAAATGTTGAATTTAAATGGTTTTGACTGATATTTGCAACTGTGGGGGATCAAAGGTGTTTCCTAGAACATGACGTGTTGACCAGGAACATCTTTGAAAAGACGAAGTTTGAATATTCGTTCTCCAAAAACACAAAGGTTTGAACAGTTCAAATATCTGCGTTTGCACATTTTGTTTCCTGGTTTCTATTTGTTCCTGTCGCTCGCTTTTAAAGCGCCGCAATGGACGAGGAGCAGCTGAGTCCAACGACCATATTACATTTAAAATGGTATTTTGACAACATTTCGTCTGAAACAATTATTTCACCTGTTAGAAGGATCACAAACGGGACGGAGAGCAAAGAAGTGAAGGATTTTGGTGTAAAGGATTGAGTATTTTTCGATAATTATGAAATTCTCTCACACAGTAATCCAATCTGGAACACATATACTGTATGTGCAGACTCCCGTTGTGTTGACTCACCATCGGCTCCGTCCTGTGGATGCATGTTTTCAGGGTAAAGAGGGTTTTGCAGCCTTGGCCTCAGAGAGGAAGCGATATGCAAACACGTCTGATCATAACTTTGTTCGTATCCTTTGATTTCACCAAACGTTGTTCCTCTCACTGGCGCTCTTCGTTCAGGTCAGAGAACAAAGTCTGACCGAGGAATAGTTTACTCTCTGCTTTCCTCGACCATCGCGTGTTTACTTTTAGTTTATTTAATAGAACCTCGATTTCAATTCTGCTGAACTTCTTCTTCTTCTTGCAGCTTTTTATTGGTGCGATCTCTCCAATTCCTGGTCTGCTGCCAGCACAACACCTACAGAGCATTCTATCTATACACGCATCTATACAGTCAACAACTGGGATTCATCATGCAGCACATCTGGGTGCATCTGGAGTTGACGTCTCTTACTTTCTCAACAGAATGTCGATGCATGAGGCTCACTACGTCGCTTCACACGGGGAACGTTGCCGCTGCACTCTGTGTATTTAACTAACCAAACATATAAGCAGGCAGGATGGACGTACAGCAGCTCTGAATCCACTTCCTGCCTTCTAATCTAATCGTGAATGTGCTGCTAGTTGACTGTTTCTGAGCCCTGAGCTAATATGGCTTTTGTATCATATCGCAATAAAGCCATGTTGCTGCTGTACACACGCTGCTGTCACACAACATTAACGAGCAACGAGGAGGCTGCGACGCCCGTGGAAGTGGTGTCACTTTGAGAAGTGTCCCGACGATCGTCACACGCGATGATTTATTAACGCTGAAATGCACAATGCACACGCCGTTGTTGTTTGAGATCCCAACATTTCACATCGTCTGAGAAACAAACACGGCAACGCTCATCACTGCGGATGATGAGAAACGTTCAGCGCAGCCGCCTGCAGCCGAGGTCTCGCGCCCGTCACCTGGCAACCGACCAAATACCGAATCCTTCAAATGCCGCGCGTCAATGCCAGCGAGGTATCGACAGACAATTAGCTTTTCCAGTATCCACGGGGGCTATTCAGAGGGCAATAATTGCACAGTATGGATCTCCGTTTGTTCAATGAATTCATCGAGTGGATTGATACGTTCAATATGTGGACGGTGTATTTAGGAATTAATCTGAATCTGTCACATAGAGCACAGATAGAGCTCGCTTGTGTTTACGACTTTCAGAGAGGGAGAGAATGTGGAGGATACATTCTGTTGATTGTTGATCTGTTACGTACGTTTAACTTTCAGCCGACACAGATTACTCATTGTTGCTGAAAGCGTCTTTCTTACTCCCATTACCCAACCACGTCATGATGTGGATTTCGATCCTGGCTCTTTCTGAAACCAGTGCGCTACAATTCACCATCGCATGGCCCCGTGCTTCGTTGTCCCGGGAACCACTTTTTTGGGCTTCGAAGCTTCTGAGAAATATCCACTACCCCCCCCCCCCCCCCCCCCCCACCCACCGAACCTCTTGGGCCCTTCTACGTCGCCGGGCCGTCAAACTTTCCTCAAACTCGCAGTCCTTATTCACTCATAATGTACTTTACTTTGCTGTGAGGATCGTATGACAGAGGAGGACAAACATCTGTTCAAAGACTTCCTCGAGCCACGGCCCGTGAAAACAAATGTGCTCACTTGTTGGCCTACGAAACATACGAGTGAATGAATGAATCCAAAACAACAGATCTGGCTTCGGTTGAGCTCCACTGAGTGAACCTGCAGCTTCAGCACTGAGGTGAATCCCAGGATGTGACCAAACCAACACTCATACCGCCGGCTGTACCAGCTCTCCAATTACCGGCTCAGATCGACCCGGTTACCCCCCCCCCCCCCGATCAACGGCGCGCGTTGATGTCATGATCAGATGTATCGAGGCGGACACCTGACATGCCGGTGTTGCTTTCACAGCAGCTGTCACTGCGGTCTGTCAGCTGATTGACTCGCACCAGATCTGCTTTTCAGATGAATATTTCATCCGTCACTTAATAGAAAGAAAACAGATGTTCTGCAGCCGTGTACACTGAGAAATAAGCTGCTGGTAATGCATGCATTACTTACAGCCAGCTAACTAAATTTAGAATGAAATATGCATCCGACAGATGCCTCACAATCAAGTTCCAAAAGCCTTTAATGGGATATCGACAGATTTCATTTATGCAGGGCGGACTGACCTCATTGGGGGAACTAATAAAACTTTTGGTACATTCAACCGGAAAGACGCCCCGGCTGTATTTCAGTCTCAGGCAGCTCTCTGGGTGCCCTTTAAAGCACTGACCTCTCCACAGAGTAAGGGCCCCTATGTGATTAATACTGCTCGGCATTTATTGGCACGCAAGGCACTTTTACCAATAGGTCACCTGCTTGACCTCGGCGCGAGCACGGGGATCGAAACCAAGTGGACGGGAAACGATATGGCTTAGGGTGATAACAACAGGCAAAATACTAAAAAGGCATCGCAAACTCATAACCATCCCACTCATATGGAGCTATTTGGGCGCGCACACACACACACACACACACACACACACACACACAAATCCTTAGTCTCTATCACATTCACCAAGACCCACCCACACAACACACACAGCCCGGGGCATAAAAGGTTTCTGCGGCCAGAGCACAAACAAACTCATTTGTAACCTGCCATGACACACTCCCAACACACACACACACACACACACACACACCCATGTGCACACGTATACACACACATACACACAGAAAAAGCCAAGTAACATTATCCCTCTGTGCAGCGAGATGGATCAGACTGTTTATCAGAGGCTCTCCACCAGCACACTGTAAGAAGGATCATAATGTCAGCCATCGACTGCGTGGCGATCAATACGGATACCTGTTCAGATATCTATTGATGCAATTTAACCGGGATATTAGTCCGAGCTCAGGTAAATGTCAGGAGTTCTGCTAAACACTGTTTCTCTGTCGTAATTGGACGGAGAGGTGCCTCGGTCGCACCAAAGTTAACTTGAGTGGGCGAAAAAAAAACCCCAACAGTTTTGAAACACTTTGGTTCGTGTATCAGGTCAAAGCGCTTCTTAAAATAGGACACAATTTGTCTTACATAAAGCAGGATAGATGGAGCATCAGAAGGAGAATAACAAGCAGCCGAGGAAACGGAGAACACAGCAACATATGCACACTCTGGTTTATCAGCAGTAAATAGCCAGTGCCTTGTTCCCATGCTCCTTAATCATACTGATGCATGTACACAAACACGCAGCGATGCGCACACACACACACACACACACACACACACACCTTCTTCTCTATCTTCCACGAGCAGTCGGGGGGGAAAAAAACCGCGCGCACAACATCGGCGCGCTCATTCGCACATCATTTTTTTATTTTTTCCGAGACCAAAGGAAGAGCTGACTGCAACATTTTTCTCCACTTCAAAAAAGTAGCCAGTGTCAAAATGATAAATGAGGGATCATGAGGGAGAGCGTGCATACTTACATTAGACTGCACAAGAGCTTCAAGAGCCGCCGCCGCCGCAGCCGCCGCAGCAGCAGCACGGACCAGCGCCGCCTTCGGCGAGCGGCCCGGCGCCGCTTCCAGCCGGCTGTCATCGCACAGAAGGAGCCGATATGCA
>CM051702.1:1915151-1930151 GCA_028022725.1 Lycodopsis pacificus
TTATGCAAAAAAACAAAAAGGACAAAATGTCACTTGGACATCGTCTAAATCACAGAACGTTTGTCCGAGCGAACGTCCAGCTTTTGGATCTTTGTGAAACGTGTGTGTGTGTGTGTGTGTGTGTGTGTGTGTGTGTGTGTGTTATGACTGCGGCTGCTTCATCCGTCACACACACCGGAGCTGGACGCTTCACAGTCGGAGGTGGGTGCGAGGTGAAGCCTCTACCCTCTCGTTGATTCCCAGTGACACACTCTGACAGAGGCTAAAGCAATCTATTCCTCGACCCCGACGTCTAAACGCTCGTCTCAAATACCAATTTACTCACTTTCCCCCCCAATCAGCCGCCATTGTGTTTTGATTTCGGGCCGACTTGGACATCGTGAGATGAGCCGGACCGATCAAACGATTTACCAACAATGTTCTTCAGCTCCACTGTTTGCAGCTGCTCTGGAATCTGTATTGTGGTTTTGTTGCCCACAAGCAATGAACGCAGCTTTAGTCAAGCCTCGCTTGCACACCGTGTCGACATCATTTGTCATTTCTCTCTTTCTTTTTTTAATAACTCGCTCAATATTAGCAAATTACATTCGCTTTTTTTTTCTGCTCCCTCTGCCTTTTCATCAAACTTTTTGTGAGAAATTATAGGTTTCTATGGTTGACAAGACAAAGCAGGACGAATAAATCAATACGAAGCAAATGAAAGCAAATTGAATCTATTAAAGCAAAATTACTGGGAGAAGGAAAAGAAGAAGATCAGCCTAACGCAACGTAACCCGCGAGGCCGCGGCCGCAGACAATTAATGACGGAGGCAGCAGAAAGGTGCTGGCTCGTTAAGCTGGGCCGGCCGACGAGGCCGCCGGCCGGACCAGAGCAGACCGGCACAACCCGGACTGCTGCAGCCCCCCCAGGGACGTGGCCTTCTACCTGCAGCCACCGCAGGCTCAGCACCAGGGATGCGTTTGCTTTAGCAAAAAAGGAAAGTTGCCCCCATCCTCGAAAAAAGAAGGTAAATTAGAATAGATAAGCTCCCCCCCCCCCCCCCCAGCACCGTCCCACGTCCCTGCACCTCCTCCCGTACCTGAGGAATGCCAAGCAGCGGGGCGCCACGGAGGACCTTCAGATCAGTGTGAGCCACAAGGGGGGCTCTCCCGGGCAGCGATGAGTAATTAGCACTAATTAGTGGCAGTGATTAACCGCACTGGGGTACGTGGGGGCCGGAAGGGAGCAGATTGATAGAGCTGGCCCTCCGAACCCAAGAGGCTCCACTGCATCTTAAGCAGGTGGGGGGGGGGGGGGGGGTTGTGGCTGCCAGCCAGATGCTACCACGGCCATAAATAAGGTGGAACATGTTTCGAGCATCCGTGAAGCCATTTCAACAACAGGGAGGCGAGATGGGCTGCTGCAGCAAAAGTCCCAGATCCAAAGATTTGTCGATTCATTATCACCGATAAGGCGGGGTTGTTCAAATGGTGGTCCTTGGTGCCCAATCGGGCCGTTGAGTCATTTCAGAAGGGCCCTCTGTGTGATTCTTAGCAGCTAACTGAAAACCAAATCGACACATTGATCCGATAAAATGTGTAAATGTTCACTATTAACAGAATCAATGATTGGTTATCAGTTATCAGGGCAGCTAACACTCGCTGTGTTTACATGCACGACGCCCTAAAGCATCCCCTGCTTTATGGTCTGTGTGACTCTAAATGGACCATCATGTACTAAATGAACATCATGCTGTATTGAAGAAGACTTGAAACTAGAGATTGAGACATAAACTCATGTTTACAATGTTTACTGAGGGAATAAATCAAGAGAGAAGTCGAGTCATTTTCTATAGACTTCTATACAACCAGAGGAGTCGCCCCCTGGTGGCCACTAGAGAGAATGCAGCTTTAACACGTGAAGCTTTGACTCGTCTCGTCGGAGGTTGCCGCCTGGTTTACTGGCTGTAAATGTTTTGTTTTGGCTCTCTGCAGCATGTTTCCGTTGTATTCGTTTAGGATTAGCGTGCGTGTTTTTGAGAATGGCATCATATGTGAAGCTGCATTAAGTTTCTCCCGATGGAAACCTTTGGCGCCGTTGATGTAAATCGTTGGCTCTTGTTGGCAATCGTAATCTAAACGTTGTTTCCCATAAAAACGGAGGACAAATAAAGCAACACACATGCAGACTTGTACACACGGAGGGAATTTGCTTCGGTGTTTAAAATAATGAATCCAATATGAATCATGTCACTCTAGTCAGCTGAGGGGGAAGGAACACGCTCTATAAATAGTCTTTTCTATTTCCGTTTGGCTCCATTATAATAGAAAGGAGATTAAAGTTTACCTCAGTGAGCTATCGTATTACACCA
Source organism: Lycodopsis pacificus (assembly GCA_028022725.1). Taxonomy (NCBI): domain Eukaryota; kingdom Metazoa; phylum Chordata; class Actinopteri; order Perciformes; family Zoarcidae; genus Lycodopsis; species Lycodopsis pacificus. The sequence goes on from CM051702.1 coordinate 1,917,503, forward strand.
GGCCACAAACAAACCAATGTCTTCTGCTAAAATTAAAATGTAAATACCTCGAGCGGAGCGCTCCCCCATCTCCGGGTTGTTGTTTTTTAATGAAGTGACACACACATGCTAGTTTCTCCACATGGCTTGAAAAACAAATGACATGATAACGACACGACGGGGCCCGGCTGACGAGTTATCTGAGCCCTCGTGACAAAACAAGCGGGAAGCGTGGCGCTTCATTCTCAACATCAATGACTTTAATTAGTGTCATTCCACAATCACCAATAATAGTCCTGAAATGTGCGGGCCTCTGACAGCCGCACGGATCTGCCGGCGAGGCGGCGGTGGGTGGGTGGGTGGGTGGGGGGGGGGGGCTCTTAACGAGATAAGCCCCGAAATCAGCGAGCCTGACGGGAACGTTACCTGAACAAGGGCGCTGATGAAAATGACTGTTAGTGTCGGCCTGCTTGGAAACAACTGAAGTGTTGTTCACACACGTCTCGCAGTGAAACAAGCCAACAACACAAGTAGCACCGGGGGGGGGGGGGGGGGGATCATCCCTTTGTATGTAAATGATCCGGATCTCCGGTAACAGAAAGGGAGACGCTCAACAAGGACACAGATTAAACAGGTGACTCAAATCCTCTCGGAGGGAAGAAAGCGTCTGGAAATGTCTTCGGGTCCACGAACGTTATTCTGCGTTTTATTATCGTCGAGTCTTCCTCCGAAGTAGAGAAAACCCAATAACGTGTTGGTTCTCTCTCTCCGTAGCTGGGTTAGTAGGAAACAAACAACCTCACCCAGAGGTTCATTAACTTCTTCGGCTTTTTCATCAGCCTGGTTGTCATGGAAATACCATTTTTTTTTTTGCAGCAATTTAAGGACGCCTCGTCTCTGTCGACCCAAAAGTTAATTCTTGCAGGTGACAAAACCCTTTCACGTCAAGGTCTAGTCGGGAACTTTTTAATTCAATTTATTTTTAGCCCAAAATCACAAATGTGCCCGAGAGGGCTTCACACTCTGTGCAGCACGCGCCGCCGCCGTCCTTGGACCCGTGCATCCCGTTCTCTGCTGGAGATCGTGTTACACGGTCTCCAGCAGCGGATGGAACTGAATGACGGAGAAAAATATAGAATTTAGAAAATGTCCACGACAACTGGACCTGCTGATGAAGAAGATGTGGCGACAGGAAGCTCAGCCGGTGTTGTTGTGGGGTTCGGAGACGACAAGAAGAAGAAGAGCACGGTCAGCCTCGTCCTGTGACGAGATGCAGGGACGTGTTTGAATTCAGAAGGATGACCTCGGAGGAAGCAGACCTTTTAATGGCTGCTCCCTCTCGAGGCGCATTTCACTCGGACGTCAGGATGGGAAAGGGCAGAGTACACGCGCGAGTGTGTCTGTGTGCACGAGGACGTTTGTGTGAGTGTTTGTGCTCTGGGAAGCAGCAGATAGTGTTCTAACAATGCCTCAGATATCGACTGGTTTCAATTTCCTCCATCCTGACAGCCCATTTCATCCGCGACTTTGAATAAAAGGCGGCTGTTGTGCGGAGGCAGTACTGTAAACATCAACACATCGCTTTGGGATCAGAAGCTCCCCCACAACTAAAGCGAGACCTTTGGCGAAGCCCAGCTCTGCGATACAAACGGCGGGAAGCTGTTCCGCATGATAATTAACCAACAGTTCACAGCCCAGCGCGTCCGTAGCGTGATTCAAACTGCAGGAGTGAAGTCGCTGGACGCTGTGAGCAACGTTGGCAGAAACAGAAAGAGATGAAGCAAAGCGCTGAAGCGCGGTGATGACACTCATTGAATTACAGGTTGACAGCTCTGTGTTAGTGACGAGATGAAAGCAAAATGAGATTTTTCAAAAAGTGAATATGTGGGAATGACAGTATTGCTTTCTCCACATTGTCAAACTTGACAGTGCCATTACCGTCAGCGGACCGTCGGGCGCTCTTCAGCGTCCTCGCTGCAATGTGGATTGCATCCCAGGAAACGGGATGATTTACAGCGCCGACGCGGGTAAAAGAAGGTAAGACGACGACGAATAGGACGGGGAGGAAAGAGACGAGGATCGTTGAGAGGAAAGCCAAGGCGAGGACTTCATAATGAGTGGACAGGGTGCTGAGATGTGTGCTTTTAGAATGATCATTTACAGAGAGAGTTTAAATCTATTCAACCAAAGTAAATAGAACTTGCCCCTTTACAGATGGTTTTATTTAAGCAGTTTTAAATAACAAGAAAGACCAAAGTTAATCTCTATTTTAATATGTGAATCTGGCTTCACGCCCGTTTCTGTGATTATTGAAACGCTCGCTTGCGCTTCAGCTCGTGGAAGTGTTTCTCGAGCCTCTCGTGACTCTCAACAGAGGGGAGAAGGACGCTCGATGGCTCACTCCTCAGCTCCTTCCATCCTTCAGACACTGCTCCATCGGGGAGCTACATTGCTATAGATCTGCTAGCCCAGTGTGTCATAAAGGAGGCAAGCCTTAATGTTGAGTCTTCACTAACACGGAGTCTCACGTACAACGCTTCGTATGATGTCCTACGAAAAGGGAATTCTCCTTATTTACAGATGTTCCTCCGAAAGCCAGCGACACGCTTCATGCTCGTTAACATGCATTCAGCCTTCTCTAAATAAAGTTCTGTCTTCACAGGAAACTCAGTCGGGTTCAGGCAACAAAACGACTTCATAAAGTTTAGGATGAGATCATCGTTTGGGTTAAAATAACCACAGAAGTCACTGAAGTACACTGACAGCGTACTGTCATGGAACATCTTCATGTGAATGCAGAAGATAATAAAGGTTCAACATGTTAGAATTACCAGTTTACTTATTTATGTCAAAGTTTTAAGTTGAAACTAATACTGTAAGAATTCTAGAAAATGTAAAAAAAAAATGCACTTAACCTGATCAAAACCCAATGATATTGAATATTGATATACTATTCACCAACCGTGTTGTTATCAGGCAAAGGTGCATTAAAGTAAACTCAATCGATGGGATATGAGCTCTATGCTGATCGGTCCATTAGACCGGAGTGGATATTAGATCGGACTCCATCAGAAGATGACAAAAGCTGCAGAAGACGATTCAATCTCCTCCACATGCTGAGTCAGCAGTGACTGTCTCCTTTACTTTCCTCTGAAGGTTCAGCGTTCAAAAAAGTTCTCAAATTTTATTTAAAATGGAGAAAAGAATGGACTTTAAATCTGAAGTACATTTAAAAGTATACTTTGTGGGACTTTTTACTGAATTGCACCCCGAGGGATCACGAGTCTGCATTTAGACTTTTAGTAATTCTTTCATTGTTAAATCCAATACCGGCGATGAATAACATTCTTAAATTCTTAAAACACCAAATGTAGAACTCTGGGCTGAAAATGAGCATAGTTTATAATATTGTCACACGTTTTATTACGTTATTAGTCAAGTTAATGCATAATGGGTTTTATCACATTTTCAATCAAGTTCAAGTGTAAATTTGATCACATTCTCATGAAATCATTACGTTACTGAGTGCTGCACCACTTGACATGAGTGAGTTCCTGTTGGGGTCCTTATAGATACACGTCTGGACTCATTGGAGGGCGATGAGTCGTTCATCCCCCAAAATATCCACCTGGACGGCGTTAGCAGACAGGACACTGTGGTAAACTAAACAAGAACATTTTAATTTGTTTAAAAAATGCTGAAATTAGAAAGTAAACGGCAAAGAGCAGGAAGCTGAGATTTCAAGTCAGTAAAAAAATAAAAAAACTTTGTTCTAATTTGAAACATCAAATCGAAAAACAAGGTCTCTGTGTAGCTTAATGACAAAGTAATGACAAGCAAATATAGAGAAGATTAAAAAAGAAAAACCAGTTGCAGTTGAAACGAAATGAGAGCAAATGAGCTTAATGTGCCTTAAAAATGGATAAACGAAATGAAATCCAGCAGAAGGGTGCTTCATCATGACAGAACGGTGAAAAGAGCAAAACTTAACTCACATTAAAAACTTCCTGAAGCGACTGAAGACTTTCCAACTACAGGGAGGAATAAAACCTCATTTTACAGAAGAAGAAGAAGGGGCCGATGACAAAGTGGTGCTATTATTCCAGGATTCCACGGCGTGATGTAATCTCCTCGTTAAACATTTGTGTTGGATCTCTAATTAGCCAGCTCTCTCGGCGCTGTGTCAGTTCCAGGGAGAGCTGTCAGCGAGCCCAAACCGGCTGGAACGACGGTGTAGACGGGACTTCATCTCGCCGAGAGGAAGCTAAGAAGAAGCCGGCAGCAGATCGGAGGTTTGGGACGCACAAACGAGTCACACGCCGCAACGCCGGGCGCTCCGACACACGGAGGTCCCGCCTCCTCCTGTCGTCTCCCTGAGGCATCAGCACCGAGCATCTCGTGTGCATCACTCCAGAACACAGGTGGGCATGGAGGAACTCAAAGACAGTCGGGGTGTGTGTGTGTGTGTGTGTGTGTGTGTGTGTGTGTGTGTGTGTGTGTGTGTGTGTGTGTGGTTCCACGGCAATAACCACGCAGGTCAGCTCGTTGGTGTCGCTGGGGAAGGATTCTGGTCGTTCACTCTCTAGATTAGGGAGCGGTGATGTTTGGCACTTCATTTGACTTCTCGTCAGACCGAAAGCATTTCTGCTTCTTTATTTCACAGAATCCTCCAAAGTCAATGTTTCTTTGTCTGACAGGGTTAGTAAATCCTGCACATTTCATGCCTCTCCAGCAGCAGTACTCTGCTTTAACAGCCTCCACTGCCGCTGCGTTCAGACTTCCCAACGAGATGTTTCAGGCCCGGCTGCACACATTTGCTCCCATTCACCCACAAGAGCGTCCGTGAGGCCCAACACTGATGTTGGGAGATAAAGTCCGGCTCCAGGTCCGGTTCACCCGAAAGGCGGTGGGCGGGGTTAAAGTCTGGGCTCTTTTCTGAGTTTTCCCCAAACAGTTTGTGTTCGGTTTAAAATGCAAGAACTAGGAACCAAACGGACACCAACAGATCTGTCCACTTACTTCTGGCCACATATTGTATTTGGAGATTATTTGGTACACATCTGTGGAAATGACTGGACTTGCCATGAAGAACATGTTGAAGAGGATACTTATGTCAGCTCCCGTTCAAAATACAATCTGCTAACGCCGCCAACATTAATATGCAACTATCAGCGCCCACTGTGGTGGAAAACCTTCCATCTAACCAGTAATTAAAGTGTGATGAGGCTCCGTGATGAGGATCGAGCATGTTTGATTGTGAATGATCAGATTCAACCAGTGGTGCCTGGTGCCTGCATGCACTCGAGGCTAACGTGTCGATAGCACAGACTTGCAGCACAGTTCTACTCGCAGCGAGGCGGCAAACCACCAAATTGCCTCAGCGCACGAGTATCTGCAGCAAATTGCTCCTGGCAGGAAAGTGAGCCCATTATCTGATCAGATTTGACCGCACATTCGTCAGTCGGTCCAGCGGGGAGAGACACAGCCGGCGATGACCTCAGACTGGACGGGCAGGTCTCCAGCGGCCCGGCGACTCGTCTTTCCTCCCACTTTGGAGCTCTTAAGTCTCGGGTCCGCGGCGGAGACCTCGTGAATGAGCCCTAATGTGACGGAGAAATTGGGGGATCGCTTTCTCCGTCCGGCTCTGCCGACAGTCTGATGGTATCGACGGCTAGATGGCGTGAAGGCGGGAGACTCCGGAGAGAGGATTAGAGAGGGGAGATAAGGCTATCCACTGTAATTAAGCCCTATCTCTGTACAGCCATGAGCAAAATAAATCACCCTTCAGAGCACTGCCAGTGTTGAAATGCATGAACAATTATTCAATAATTAATCACTATACGTGCAGGCTCCAAACACTAATAGGACATATTCTAACTACAGCATTATAGCACTGTTCAATTCAATTAAGTCTGAATGCATTTAAGATCAATGCAATAGATCACCTGTTTAACCTTTTTTTAATCACTCTAATGTAATTGCATTAGCTCTGTTATCAAGCTTCTTTATGATGTGCCCAATGTTCATTTCCCACTCCGGCCACGTGACTGAGAATGGAGAGGTGCAGGGCGTGGCACGGCACACATGGGAACACCAATGAAAAACGTCTTTTTAACCCTTTTAGGTCACATTCCCAGTTATAGTGAGCGCCTATTCATTTAGAAGAGAAAACACAATCTGCTTATTCGTTTCATAACAAAATCTTACGCTAATGTGAGCTAATGCCAACCGATCTCATCCAATGACATCATGACTTCCAGCCAGCAGTCCTGTGTAGCTCCGTACCAAGCTACACGCTAAGCCCTGCCCACTTCTCAGCGGACCAATCAAGTCTAACGAGGAGTCATTTAACGAGGAATACTCTGCTTCGTTCATCATCCAACCAGCCAAACAAGCTATTTTCTGACATTTCATTAACCGTATTGTTCATCAATTAATCAGGGAAACAACATGCAGATTAATAAGATAATGAAAATAATTGTTCGTTGCAGCCTTAGATAAATTATTGTAATTAGCGACACACTCTGCCCTGTTAGCTTCCAGATATCATGCTTGAGCACAGATGCTAATTAGTGTCATCGGCATTATTTAATATACACGTTTCATGCTGTGAAACTGAGATCATTGTAGTACACAGTCCAGGCATCAGATGCTTCAGGTGAGACACCAAATATTCTCATTCCTCAAAGAGCCCTCACAGCAATCTGTTCGAATAACAACTCCATGGTGAAAGCAGTGAACAGCTCTTATCACAACAAGGCAAAGAGATATCAATGTATTCTGCCTCTAAATAAGTGCAGATAAAATCATATTAGTTCATCCTTCATCCTGAGCAATTTCCCACTCACCTGATCACCACTTCAAACCGCACGGCATCAATGGAGCACACATCCACAATGTTTGTCTTCAAAGCAGAGGAAGAGCAATCTGCTGCAAGCCTCACACAGAAAGGGCCTCTGTGCAGAAGAGGGTGATAGCGTCCTCACAAGTATCCAACAATATGTGCATTTTCAATTTCACAAACCCAGGAAAACAATGTGCCGAGCACTGCAGCTCCTAAAGCCTCCTGTGTCTCGCTGGGCGAGGGCTCTCCCAGGCCCGCGTTGGACAGTCACAAGCAGAAGACATGAATAAAACAGAAGTTCTCTTTGAAACGATGGGACATTTCCACATCAACTGGAATAAAAATGTCGCGGCACCCTTGATCTGTTTGTGTGAAACTGAGGCGAGCAGGGAGATCCTGTGATGCTTGATGTGCTGCTGCTGAGGGTTCCAGTCAGTCGGCCGGCGGTTAGACGGACAAACGGCTGAGATTCCATCAACGCTGCGGCCAACGTGCAGCGTGCAGGCAGATCAGAGGCTACGCTGACGGGGTCCGAGACACCAGCCTGCACCACGCCAGTGCCATATCAGGGCACAACCCTCTGCTTCCAGTGATACATTTGTATCGTTTAAATATAATAAATAAGTATTATAACTATACTAATCTTTTAAAATGAAACATTCTTTTCAGGATACACACAGTGAATCCTTTGTGTACTTCAATTAAATAAAAGTTGTTATCACCAAGCAGACGAAGACACTGAAAACATTTCATATGTACAGAAATATGACGGATTATTAATGGAGGGTGCTCACATTAGTTTCCTTGTTCCAACGCTGGATGCTCATTGGTTGACAGCTTAAATGGATGATAATATTTGCTGTTCTGTCCATAAAGATTGACCCTTCTCTGTCATCATTATTCTCTATAAGGTGGAGCGATCACCCCCCCCTTAATAAAAAAACAAAAAACAAAAAGCAACAGAGCCTAATTTATAGCCGCATAAAAATCGGACCAATGAGAGAACAGTTTGCTCGCGCGTGGCGTTTGTTTACAAGATGTAGTCCGCTGTTAAATGTTGCAGTGTGAACACAAACCGAACAAAGGGGCAACTGCAACATTGTATCATATTAATCCCTGAATCAGAACAAAGCAAACGAACTGAAGGTGTGAAAACGCCCTGAAACACTGCAACAAAGTTTCAATAACTTTCACAAGGCGTCACTTTTAAAGAGCAATACGGATGCGAGGGCACACGCACAGGCTCAGAGGCAGATTATCACATTTAATTTACAATTAATGACCGACTAATGTAGCCAGGATGTCTTCGGACAAAGCATCGATGCGGCGACACAGTGTTGTTGGACACGGGATCACGTCCAACTGTTTGCTTCTTTCTCCCCAATCATACATTCCACCATCTCTCTGGCAGCTGGTGAGCTCACGTCTTCAGTGATTGTGTGCGGTAACTGACCAGATATGAAGCCCGTAGTGCGTCATTTATAGACCAACACATGAATGAGAGTGCAGTTGTTTTGGGCTGTTTTGTAACTCCTCCAATTTCGATTTAAAATATGTAAGGGGCTTTTGACTTGCACTGGCATGCTGATCAGGTGGCGACGTAAATAAGAGCTTCAGACTGTTAGCCAGACCCTCACTGCACACCACGCACTGTGGCTTTGGGGAATCTGCGTTGCCAATCCAAGTGTGTGGATCCCCTCGTGGGGCCCCGGCCGGGCGCATTTCCCCCGTGGCGGTGCGCCGCGACCGGCTCTAGGTCGGCTTGGAAAGGCTCGGGGCGAAGGGAAATTTTATAATTCATGTTTTTATTTTGTGAAAAATCCCACTTTTTAAATTAAAATTACATTTTTTTTAAATATTTAATATTATTACACCATCAGACCGCCATTACACTTTTCCTCTCGCGCACCCCCTAGAGGCAGCTCCCAAAGTGATTCCCAAAGTGTGGTGCGCGCACCCCCGGTGGTGCGCGCACCACACTTTGGGAATCCCTGGTCTAGAGGTACCCAGTGCTAATGCTAGCAAGCTAGGCTAACTAGCCTTGATTTTCCAAGTGGAATACAATCGGAAGAGTGTGACGTTGTAAAGAGGACAACTCGACCACCAGCATGCAGGGTGTGTGTTAGCAACGTCGGCCTGCAGCTGTCAGTCAACAGACTCCGACTGTTTGTTCTTCAGCTTTGACAGAAAAAGTCGCCCAAAGGTCAGCGTGGAGTGAGAGACTCACGAGACGAAGATGAACCGTTTAACCGTCGACGGGCCTTGATTGCAGCCTGTAACCAGTCAAACGCTGCTCTGGAACTTTCCTTTCTTGTATCACCTTCTCTCCACCTCAGCCCGAGGCAAGAAGGACAGAGAAGCATTTTGCCAGGAGCGTAGAATCAGTCGATTTCAAGTCAGTGGCTGCTTGACTCCTCAGGAGAATGACAACCACAAAGAAGCAAAGACGGCGCGGCGGTTTGACTGACAGCCTTTTAAGTCTGCTCACTACAAGGTCAGATGCTCCAAACAGAAACGAGATGCGAGCGGGGGTTCTTAAAGAACGCCCTTCCTGTCGGATTCAACGCGGCCTGTTTTTTTGGTAAAATGAAGATTATGAATTACGAGCGGCAGCGAGCAGGACTCCTCTAAAGCGCCGACATCAAAAGGGGAAGCCAAACAGCAGCGGAGTGGAATAATCTAAATATAATTGTGTGACTGCTGGCATGTCAACTTCAACCTTGTCTCGTGAATGCCATAAGGAAGACATGTTCTCGGAGGTTAATTTCACTATATTATCAAGAGAATTAAGGCAATTACCAACAAATGACAAAAACGGGCCATTCAGAACCAATTCTGAGGATAACTGACCGCGCTGTGTCCTCTCAGCAGGTGGTTATTCATAATACAGCAGGTGATTCATATGAATTATTTCCTACCTGTCATTCACTTTGCTCTGCCGCCTCAGTCTGTCCGAGTAATTGTAGTCCTGTAGATTTCACTTTGGCACCTACGGCGGGCTTCTTGGCTGACCTTCCCGGGCGCTGCCTTCTAGCAATTATCTGTGGACATTTTTTTTTTTCGGAGAGAGAGAGAGAAAGAGAGCGTGAAATATTCCAGAGGGAATCCCGGAGCAGACACCGCTCGACACGGAGAAGCGGGTCGAGCTGCGGGAAGCAAAACATGGTGACATAAAAACAACCGGAGTCATCGTCTCTCGCGTCTCATCACCGATCTGAAGCAACGCTGTGCTGTCGAATGTGTCGTGTTGAAGGGTCAGCGATAGTCTTGTGTTGGTGCAGCTCCTCTGGTGTTACACATACAGGAACATATCATCATCTGCTCTCAAACCGTGTGTTACAGCGCCACGCGTTGCTGTTCCTCCACATATTCATTCAACGCCATGAGACCAGCAGGACCTCAATTTGCCTTCGAAACGTTTTAATCTCCAAAAACACAAAAGCACCCAAAAGCAGCGAGGAAGCTAAGTAACAGCACAGGGTCATCTGGCACCAATGACGTATTGGTTAAAAACACGGGTTACCATGGAGACCAATATGATCACGACTAAAGAAGACACAGAGTGGCTTTCTGGAACGGCTGGAAAGCGAACCGAGGGGCGCGAAGACAGCCGGCTCAGACAAAGAGACGCCGCGTCAGCACCGAGGGCCCGGCCCGCGATCGACAGGTGCCTTCTCCACACGGCTCAACGCCGACAACGAACCCAGAATCACAACATTCAACGCAGTCAAACAGCCTGCAGAGGAGGAAGCTCTCACCGCTGCACAACAGAACACTGTCAGCAGATGGTCGTGCACAAAGTGAAGGCGTGTGAGGTTCTGAACTAGTGTTTCCTGCACTGTGTGTAGCATTAACATACAGCCGGACGTATACACGGGGATCAGATTTCAGATTTAGTATGAAGAAAGCCATCTATATATAAGAGTATTTCCTCTTCTGCAGCATCTGGGATAGAGAGCGCATCGTTCATAATGGAGAGAAAGAACTGAACACGTGTACTAGTGTGTCCTGCACAATGTGGTTCGTTGAGTTTAGGGCCAATGTTTGGGTTCAGGAGAGGGAAACCAATCTGACTATCAGATCATGCAAACATTCAGATAGAATTCATTAACAAAAACAATAAAAAACACCATTTAGCAAAACAAACTCTTTGGAATTGAAGTCACTTTGTCAGGTTTTATATTTAAAGGGGCCACGTTGTATTTAACATAAACAGAAAGTATCTCAGTGCTAACCAGGCGAGCTTCTGCATCTCTGCCGTCCGGTGTGTCGCCCCTCCGTGTGTTGCGTTAGCATAGCAGGGACGTAGCATGCTACGCTGCTAACACAAGTCCTCTCAAATGGAACTATTGGTTAAATGTTACTTGAGTTGACAAAATGTTTGTAACATGAGCTCCCCTCATGTTACCTGCTGGTCATGGGTCCACACTGCCAAACAGGAAGTGAGCGTTCCGAGGAGCTTTAAAGCGGCGGGGACTCGGACTGTACCATGTTGAGCAGAGTGCAGGTGGGCTGGCTCCAAGTGCTTCAGGGAAGAGTGCTTTCTCTTTCAAAATACCCGTTGAAAAAAATATAGTATCATATTAATATTCCAGTGTTAGGAAAGTTTAAATAATGATGAGAAAGTGTTTTACATGGAAATGTCAATAGTCTTTAGGGCGTCTTTGGCTTCTGTGCTCTCTCTCTCTCTCTCTCTCTCTCTCTCTCTCTCTGTGTCTCTGTGTCTCTCTCTCTCTCTCTCTCTCTCTCTGTGTCTCTCTCTCCCTCCCCCCCCCCCCCCCTCTCTCTCTCTCTCTCTCTCTCTCTCTCTCTGTGTCTCTCTCTCTCTCTCTCTGTCTCTCTCTCTCCCTCCCCCCCCCCCTTTCTCTCTCTCTCTCTCTCTGTGTGTCTCTCTCTCTCTCTCTCTCTCTCTCTCTCTCTCTCTCTCTCTCTCTCTCTCTCTCTCTCTCTCTCCTCTCTCTCTCTCTCTCTCTCTCTCTCTCTCTCTCTCTCTCTCTCTCTCTCTCTCTCTCTCTCTCTCTCTCTCTCTCTCTCTCTCTCTCTTTGGATGATTGGAGTGCAGGATGATGCTCATTAATTATTTGAGTGTGTTTTACAGAAGATAAAAGACAAAAAATACCCTGATACAGATTCATGTGACATATATTTGGCATATAAAGGGAGATAAATGAGTCGGGTCAATGTTTAGTTCAGGGGCAGAGCCTGGCCTGACTTATGCTCTGTTGATTTATGGATCTCCTTTATTAGTTTATTTATTTGTGTTTTCACAAGCTCACCCAAACCCAGCCTGACCCGTCTGTTGGTTTTGTGTGTGTTCTCCTTCCACCAGCTCTTACAGCGACGCTGCTCTTTCCTCTCCACTGTGAATCCTCCGGGCCGGTCTCGACTCCCATCGAGTTCAGGATCTACGGAATGTGTTCTCCAGACGTTTCCCTTGGAGACCATGAATTAGGGTTCCTCACCAAACACGTCATTTTAAACCCCGTTCGTTCCCACGTTGTCTCTTCAGAGCTGCCACGAGCAGCCTGAGGCCCGTTTCTGCTCCTCCACAGATCAACGGTGGCTCTGCCGTCCCAGATAACACTCGCCATTATCGTCCTTTCATTATCAATCGACTTTGATGATGATGTTTCCCCAACATCAACCAAGAAAGATGAACTTGAACTATAAAATACTGTAGTTGCTATGCACGTATTGTAGGAAGAATGGAGTGAAAACCATATCAATGCTTATCAATGAATGTAATCCAGGCTGTTGCAGAAATATGGACGTCCTGTTCAGGCTGAGAGCTGATGTCCTGATGCCTGTGAAGCACCAGATCTCCCA
>CM051702.1:1935151-1965151 GCA_028022725.1 Lycodopsis pacificus
GACAGAAAACACAACGCAAACATTGAGTTCCTTCTAATTCCTCCCCCCTCTCTCTCGCTCTCTCTCTCTTATGAATGTCCCCCAGGTGTCCAGGAATGAATTAAACATCAGTATGTTGGGAGGAAGAGCACAGCTTCACCTGCAACGATTGGAAGCGGCAACGGAGGTGACGGAGGAGGAGGAGGAGGAGAATTATACCAGGAAGAGGAATACTTTTGATGGTGGAGGCTTTGAGTCATCTTTGAGTTATTTGTCCAACCCCGGTGTAAAGGTCTTAGGAAAGACTGGAGCTTGAATGGAAGGGTCTTGTTGTTGGTAGAGATGTATGAGCTGTTGTATGTTCTCCATATGCACAGAGAAAGGCACAGGACTGTCTCCCACGGCCGCTTGCGTGGGCAGAGTTTGCCAAATTACAGTGTTTCAGACAAAAACTGTGCATCTGCTGTCAGCTCCGAAAGTAGGAAAAGTACATTTCAATTTTTACGAGATTTATTCATTTGCTTGTTGGCATTCACAGAGCGGTGTGCATGTGTTAAGAGAAGCTGTGCTGCAGAATGCCGGCGTTTTTATTTCATTACTTTTCTTTCGGTCTCGTATAATCAGGCGCGAGCGTGACGAGTTTAAAGTCCCGCCAGCAAGTTATGAAGCATTTCAAGGTGAAATATCAGATTCTTTCTCTCGCCCCGAAGTTGATTATCCAGGAAGGAGGAATGCGTCTCGTATTTCAAGGCAGAGTTCGGTGAACTGTGGTCATGTGATTAATACCCTTGTCGGAGGCTTTTGGGTCACAGTAACGAGAGATGTGCGTTGTGCACGCGGTCAAAGCCAGAACAGAACCGACTCACAGGAGTGGGTTAAAAGGAAACGTCTCTCCTCAGCCCAACTCCGCTGTTGCAGCGTGACGTTGATCAACACAGCAGTGTGCTCGTCCATGCTACACCCACATGAAGCAGCGCAGGTTGTGTAATCTCTTCTGCGTGACATGCAGAACACTCTTCCCCGCTTGTTTTCGGCACTTAGCAACAGAGAAGACGTCCAATGATGGTGCGGACCTGCAGGAACGGACGACGTGATGCATGAATTACTACTGCGCGTATGTGTGGAGCAAACAAAGAAACGATTCGGTGAGATGTGTGAACCTGAGGGGAAGGTCTCATGAACACCTGTGTGCTGCGTGAGAGCACGAGAGGGCTGTTCCACTCGATTCACGCCCCAACGTCTCCGTGCTGTCGTCGCACTCACAGCTGAATGAAGCAACCTTCTTTCAGGTGAAGGGTACAAACACAGCAGCAAGGAAACTATAAATAAATATCACAAACAGAAATGCTTTATTGATCCTCAGGAGGAAATTGGGTTACGTTACAGTCGCTCCTGTTCTAGAATATATATACACACATATATATATATATATATATATATATATATATATATATATATACATATACAGTATGTATATATAAACATAGAGGAATTAAAATAAAATGAAAAAGGAACAATAAATATGGAAAAATAGAAATAAGGAATATGTAACTTATATATAACAGTTTAAATAATAATGCTGAAAAATGGGATTGACAATCTGTTAAAATGCAAGAATAGTATTTAAAACAAAATAAGGATATTAGTTTAAGTGTATGTGTATATAATGCAGTGTTAGTAAACCAGCGTGTTGTCAGTGTTGCACAGTTGAAGATATGATGGTATTAAAGCCACTGATAGGAGTAATAAACAATATAAATACATGTTGAATGTATATGTTTTACAATCAAATGAACGGGTATCGATCCGAATCATCTTTAAGTTGTAAAAGCCTGGTTTGGAGTCAGATATCTGCTGCAGAGAACATAACATGCCACAACAGACCTGATGGCATTCAGCTTCAATTCCTCAGCAGCCTTCAATTCCATTCTCCTCCACAGAACAAATACACAGAAACCGTGAAACTGCTTAACCGTTCATAACAGGTCTGATATTATTATGAAAGATATCGCCGCATATCCCAGAACCTCAACAAGTCGAATCAAAGCTATCAGCGTCGGTTGTTGTTGTGGTTGAACTGAGTCTTTGCGCTCATCACGCAGGACCCTCGATGGAGGGAGCCTCCATTCCATTTAGCTTGATACATTAAAGGGATGAAGTAGCGGCACGCAGCCCTGATACTCGATGGATCAGCCCTCCTGGTCTCGGTGGGCGGTGGTGGAACCAGTATTTAACCTGGACTTTAAGCACTTAAGGAAACACGTGTTCTAAATCTGGACAAATCAGGAGAATCCAAGCGGGTTTAATTAATAAATGCTGGACACTCTTCTGTCCCGCAGCCATCGTTTCTTTTCTTTTTTTTTGCACTTGGATGAAGCGTGTGCAGCATTTTGGATTTAATGAGGCATTATGCAATGTTAACTAAGAGTTGTGGAGGAAGACATCCCCTCCCACAGCTGCTCGGCCCTCATCCTGTCCACCCCCCCCCCCCCCCCCCCCCCTCTCCGCCTCGTATCAATTTGTTTTTTTGCATGTCAAGTCAAAAGGAGCTTGTCACGGGAGACAGCGCGCTTGTCTCACGCACATGATTGACGCAGCTGCAATTTACAACGTGCAGCCGGAGCGACGGGCCTCACTTAGCGCCTCCGCCGGCGCCCTTTCACTCAGCCCAATGAGGATGAAAGTTGCGGGTTAGGTTACTTTGTCAGAAAGCGGGAGGGCCCATTACAGATCTCCGCTATCCATCCTGGTGTAGAGAGGAGCCGGGTCCCCCGGCGCAGAGCCTCCTCAGAGCTGTCCGTCTGCCGCTCACACCTGACGCTCACAGGGGGGGGGGCTGTTATCACAAAGGGACCATTTGTTATCCTGGTTTCACTCCATCACAGAAGCCATTATTTGGGACTTTTATCCATCGAGCAGAAAGAAGAAAGGCTGTTAATGTGAGCAGAGAGAGCGTGTGCTCTGTCATTATGCCAGCGAGGCGACCGACTTCCACCTTTCCACCGATTGGCGCCGAATGAACCCGACGCAATTACTCCGGCGCGAGAAGATCACAACTCCGCTGATGCGCACGACCTTGAACTTGTAAGTTGCGCGCCGGCGGAAGCGCCACGTCTGATCCTGATGTTAATATTTTGTGTACTAATTGCACTGCAGCGCAAAGCGCCTTGATGGAGTGGGCACCTGCAGCGTGGGCGGATCCCCCCTCATTAGTCGCAGCACGGTGGACTGCCTAGTGCTCCGAACACCGGCACCGAAGCCCCGGGAACACCGGCCGCCACATAATGCATCCACACCCGCAGGACCATATTTCATAAAGCTGAGTGCAGATCCGTGATTTATCACTTTCGCTTATTACTTGAGACACTTGGAATGATCGATTGGTTTATCCTCCAAGTTGAAGCTGTGTATATATATCAGGTGGGGGGTGAAAGGCAATTACCTGGCTAGGTACCCAGGTGGGAGGATATTTCCTGGGAGTCAACCTTCACGCGACAGTCTGGTGGCCTTTGTGTCTCCATCACGCACTGTGACTTAGCCGTCATTATCCGACGGACGGCTGCTCCGTCGGTGCAAACGCTCGTTTCTGTCTCCCGCGCGCTGGGCTGGATTTAGGAAGAGCAGCAACTGCTTTATTACTTTCTCGTTTCTCTTCTCTTTTTGACACGAGGCAGGGATAATGTCACCAAGGTGCTACAGATACTAACTCGAGACACCCTTTCAGCTATCGTCTGGAGAGTTTAATTCATTTAATTTTGGTTGTAAAAAAAGGAAAGAAAGACTTCAGGTGAAGTACAAAATGTTGCCTTCAAACGGAACAGCCTCCAAGAAACTCCACCGCCGCGTACAATTAGGAGCTTTTTCGTTTATTCAACCTGTGAAACATCTATTTGGCTTCCTGACATCTGATCCAGAAAACATGGATATGCACAAAACGTTCTCAGTCCGGTCCAATCACACGTCACCTGTGCGCCCCCCCCCCCAGCCTCATCACAAGTCATCATTACACCACAAGCTGTCAAATTAAAACTTTTAAATTGTGCGAATGCCTCCTCGGAACTTTCCCTTTTTTCCGCAGCAACATATTGCAGAGATAATTGAGGATATTAGCAGCCAGACTGTTACGGAGAGATGAAAGGCGAGGAGGGAGCGGTGACAGCTCCTCTCGCTCGTGGCGGTAACGAGGGACTGTCAAAAGTCTCCCCGTGTTTATCTCGGATCATCTGGGGGGGATTTAAAACCCTTACCTTCACAATTCCATTCTTTATGGCGCGTCCTTTATCCACAGTGATTTACGGAGGCTCAAGCTCTGCGCCGCGTGATGAATGAGCAGTCCTCACAAGGTGTCAGGGCCAGGCATCGGTGACTCCCCCCCCCACACTTCACTTCTCTTTTGGCTTTCTTTTTTCTCCCCCCTTGTCTCCCCCTCACTTCATTTCCAAATTGTGCTGATGAGATGGTGATGGTGACTCACCAGGAGGATTTACACAAGCGTGTAAGATCCACAGGGCAGTGTGTGCGGACTGCTTCCTACGACCTTTTGGGTTTCAGGGCCGGGTCAGAATTTTAGTTTTTGAGCTACAAAAGGTTCAGATGTTAAAACCAGACGTTTGTTCCAGACTCAAGAGGTTACTTCAATCGCTCAATGTTAAAATCAGTTCAAAACAACACAACTTAAACCAGCTTAGCATCAATATGAACCCACAGCTACAGTACAATGAAATAAGCAATGATGATGCATTATGGGAAATGTAGTACCCACAGTTTTTGGAGCTTAAAGTCAGGATACCGCTGCTACTTAAAAAATGAGTTCCACTACATAATAAACAGCATTATTATGGAAGAGAGGTATAGTGAGGGGCTTACGTGTCTGAAGCATGTTGTTCAACTGTAGACCCTCGCCAACTGGGTTCAATGGGGACGTTGCATGTGAATTGGCCCAAAATGAACTTCTCTCAAAGAAGACTTTGTGTCTTTAACGCATGTCAGCAAAAGGGTAGCCTACGTGCTGTTAAATGACCTGCAGGGTGTCTTGTAGTTTTACCTGGTAAGATCAATCTCGGAGTCTTTTTTTAATCATAATTAACCGAAGGCCCCCCATCATTGGTCGGCGTTTAACAGCATTGGAAATATAACTGAACCCAATGTGAAAGTCTCAAATATGAAAAGTGATGATTAAATAGAATGCGTCATGTATTTTCACATCAAATCTACCAATCAGAGCTCATCTACACTCTTCTACAGCGAACCCTGTAAACAAAGAGGACGCACGTGAGCGTGCTGGAGCGCAGTCGAGTGCAGCAGCTTGTCCAGCTATGAAGAGCGGAAACCACCGGAGACGGAGAATGCAACAAGTTGACTTTCCAGACCCGTGTGCTGTTAGTGTGTAGAACACATGAGCTCGTGTATCTGGTGGAGAAACATGTAACGTTACACCAGAGACACATTAGGATCTCTGAGTTCATGAACACAACGTCAGACGCCATGAAGAGACTCACAGGTTTCACTTCACTCACTTTTAAAATGGAGCTGCAAACAGTCCAGTGGTGGTCGTCGTGTTTAACAGCTGGCAGTCAAAGACGCAGCCGTGGTTCCTCGTAGCGACGGCAGCTAGCAACAGAACACGTCTGTGTCCTCGTAAAAGCCTTCAATCTATTTTAAACACAAACTCATCATCAGTGTTTATTATCCAACGCAACCATTGACCGGAGTTACCAGGAGCAACCACGGACGCATTGGGCTGAAAGTCACCGGTTAACACGGTCACCCGTTAAACTCAAACACCTGTTGCTCTGAAACGGTTGTGACCGCGACGGAGTTCAGTTTGAATATCGATTCTGACAACTGAGCCACAGGCAGACGTTTAAACTTCAACGTTTAAAGATCATAACTCGTCTGGATCGGCTGCCCACATGCACACATTTCTGCTGACATCCGCTCTAAAACAATCGATACGACGTCGCTTTAAAGCATCTAACCTCATTTCACACAACCACAAGTAAAGCTAAGTCTCCAGCAATCACCAACTGAAACGACAGTACGACGCTTTCTTTATGCAACCTTCCTGTCAGAGACGCTTCCTCTGTAAAAATAGTTTCAAATATTAATAAAACACGCCTCTGGGTTTGCCCCGCACAGTGTGAACAATGATTACAGCAAACATCAGAATAACAGAAAAACTATCTGAAATAAGTTGGAACGCATTTGCATTTTCACTTCATACATTCTAATTTGTTTTAGGGCAGCTGACAGGCAGAGTGTGGAAAGTGTGTCACAGATTCAGATAATGTAGAATGCTTGGGGGGGGGGGGTCTTATTAAAGCTTTTCCAGTTTGGGAAATAAAAAAAATAAAAGCGAAGAAAGTGAAGTGTCATTTTATTGACATTGTTATGCTGACAACATGTTAAGATTTGTTTGAAGAGTTTGGGAATCCAGCCTCCACACACACACACACACACACACACACACACACACACACACACACACACACACACTCTGCCGGATCCTTTGGGAGTGCGTACGTGACTCTGCATAAACATCGCTTAATTAGCATTCAAGGGCGAAAGCAGATTCTGGCTGACAAGTCATGGCTCAATCATTTCAGAAACAGCAGGTTCTTTGTGTCTGCGCCGCTGTGAGTTTGGCAGGTTAGTCCATTAAGCAGAGTTCAGCTATGAACAGAGAATATAATACAAGACAAACATAATAAAACACAACGCGGCGCAGCGAGGAGAGGGATCACATCAAGGTTACTTTAGTTCCACTTTTTTCAAATCAGTTCTACTTTCCTTCACAATTTGATTTGAGTTTCAGTTATTTCAACGACTTTCACGTTGTAAGTTTGAGCTAAATCTGGAGGAAAGAAATCCACGGGGAATGTTTCTTATTTGGGTCGAGCGTGTTCGATTATTTCACATAAAGTGGTAAACACAGCTGATTAAAACAGCTGCTTCTCGCGTGTATATCCTGCGGA
Source organism: Lycodopsis pacificus (assembly GCA_028022725.1). Taxonomy (NCBI): domain Eukaryota; kingdom Metazoa; phylum Chordata; class Actinopteri; order Perciformes; family Zoarcidae; genus Lycodopsis; species Lycodopsis pacificus. The sequence continues at coordinate 1,942,105 of CM051702.1, forward strand.
CCGCTCGGACCACAGCGGCGGCGCTGGAGCGTGCCGTTACAGTCTGCTGCTGCTGCCGACTTGCTTTTGTGTTTCTCTCTCTTCAAACAGATCTCTGGGTCCATGAAGGAGCCGATACCAAACCTTAGTTGTCAACATGTGATCCACGAGACTGCTCTCTGGATGGAACAATCTCAAACCAAGTAGCACCCAGTAGTTTAGAAGAAGTGGACGGAGTCATCGTGACGTCACTCGTTGGTTTTGAAGCCCCGAGTTCGGCAATTTGGCCGTCGCCATCTTGGCTTTTTGCAACCAGTGTACAGGAAGTGACCATATCTGGACTGAGGAGGAGTGACGTAGAGACGCCGTGTACGTCCTGTCAATCACAGTAAGCCCCGCCCTAAAGCGTCCCCTGCTTTATGGTCTGTGTGACTCTAAATGGACCATCATGTACTAAATGAACATCATGCTGTATTGAAGAAGACTTGAAACTAGAGATTGAGACATAAACTCATGTTTACAATGTTTACTGAGGGAATAAATCAAGAGAGAAGTAGAGTCATTTTCTATAGACTTCTATACAACCAGAGGAGTCGCCCCCTGGTGGACACTAGAGAGAATGCAGCTTTAAGACATGAAGCATCGGCTTCGCTCGGCAGAACCGGAGGTTGTCGTCTGGTAATACCAGAGATGGCGATCATGATGAATAACGTTTTATATTCCAGTTTGATCTGATTTATAGAATTCTCTCTATGCAGCAGTCTGAACAGCATCCTTCACAATCACAACGTGTTTGACCTCTCCCTCCTTCCTCTCTGGGTGCAGATCTAACTCTGAGAACTTAGAACGTCCAAGAATAAAAGTCCGTTATTGCCCTTGAGAAACAGTAATTGCTACATTCTCGCTCTCATTGTTCGGGCCGGTGGCTGAGGGAGGAGGGTTGGGAGGGAGTTCTACTGAAAATGAATAGTTCACCTGTTGAAACATTGAGCCAGTAAGCTTTGGATTAGTTCGATGCTGAACTGTTTCCAGCATTGAGTTTGTAAAGCAGGAAACATCACAGTACAGTTCTGCCTTCCAGCTGTGGAAAGGCTGTCATCATCCGAGGACTCAAATCATTTATCACATTAGTGTTGATATTACTCATCGTGACTTTAACTTGGAGCAGCAGCAGTACCTGTGAATGTTACATGAAATGAAGCCGGCTTGCCCTGTATCGTGTTTGCTGGATTAGACATTTACACGCTGAGATGAATCTCCACGAACAGAATCATCTTAATGAACTGGAAACTGGGCAAACCGTCCTGCTTTTTTTCTGCTTTACGTACAAAATAATGGCGAGATCTCCATCCATTCTTCAAGTCAATCGCTGGATTTGTTGAAACGTGGCTCCGTTTGATCGATTGAACGCCGTTCTCTGTTCTCAGGCGCTCACACGCCTGCTGCTGAGTGGCCGTGTGACTCTCTCCCTTCTGCGCTGTAGCGTGAGCCAACGTGGCAGAAACCAGAGCAGCAAACGGAAGAAGAAGAATCTGTGTTTTGGGCAAAACTCAGAGAGGGACTGCGTTTTTTTTACAATTAGCAAATATTGATCCTCCTGTCCCAATCGAGACCGGACACGAAAAGGACACGAGTAACACAGTTCTGATTCATGTAGCATTGACCGTTGCTCTCTCTCATCTTGTGTTGCTCACGTGAGTGTAAACTAAATTCCCGTTAGCTGTTAGCCGAACACACGACCGAGCAAATAAGCTCATTAACAAACGTACATTTCAAGTCGATCACAAACGTTGACTTTAATTGCAAGTTTGTTTCCAGTTGAATTTTTGTTCAGTTTGTTGGTATTTTAAAATAATCTTTGTTTGTTTCAGTTCTATATGAAATAATAAGCAGAAAGCACATGAACTGAGCACAGAGCACGGTACCTGAGGTCCGTCTGCTGTGGTCTGCTCGTAACATGCCGGCCCACCAACAACACGACGTGACACCGTGTGATGCAGCGCTACACGACTGTGAGACTTTAGGGATATCAATAATGTGCGGCACGGTTGATTTTTGCTGTTTCCTGCTGTCTTCCTGTCTAACGTCCATCATCCCCCCCCCCCCCCGGTTTGTCCTGCCGAGTGTCAACGTCGCATGTTGGGGCGTCAGCTGTGAAGACATCAGTGGATGAGGTCAGCGCCGACATTGTTCCTCTATTAAATCAGCGGCCTCTGAAAGTGTGAGAACAAGCCTCGCTGTCACATCGGGTCCGAGAGCTGAAGGGTGACGGACGCCCCCCCGATGAAAGACGCCATCACACGGTCGTGGCGGCGAAGGCTTTGCCCACCAGCAGCCGTGTATGGCGCTCAGCTCCCATCACCAAACTGAAACGGTTCAAACCCCAACATCACTGTGGTCCTCTGGCCTCCAGCTGCCGTCTCCCGTTCCTCTTGAGGAGCATTTCACAGCCAGCAGATGGTTAAAGGGACGACAGCCTGCTCTCTGGCAGACACATCGCTCTCCACCACGGTAAACACACTCAGTGGGAGATTATGGGTTGCACTGGGACAACGATGCGGAGAATTGGTGTTATGACAAAAAATATACATGGAAAGAGTCCATTCAACAAAATGAACCAAACGAGCAGCGAGAGTCCCGAAGCCTTCTGCCCCGTGGTCGGGGCTGGTGCTCGCTTCCTGTCTGAATACGTCTTGCTTCAGCGCGCGGCGCTCCCGTCTCTGTATAATAATCGTGCCTTTAGTGCTGCGGAGTGTTGCGGTGCATTAAGATAAAAGCGCTAAAACAGTGTTTGTGCTGCATCCCAAATGGAGGCTGCTAAGTGAAGTAGCATGCTGTTATGGGAGTCGAGGGATGATGGTAGCATGAGTGCTTCTCTGAGTGGGAACACTTCACACTGCAGGGGTTTGCACTGATGCCACAGCATAAATTTGTCATATATCTTTCCTCTTGCCTTTTTTTCTCCTACAGTTCCAAACGTATGCTGAGATAATTTATCACATTTGCTCATTTAGGCCATATTTGGGATCTCAGCCACATCACTATTCATAACTTTTTTTTTTTACATTTTCAGGCTTCTGCTGTTTCTTCTGCTGTTTCTTTTTTCTTCTCCCAGACAAATGACTTTCAGGCACTGCGAATGAAAGACGGCACAAAGGCGCAGGATGACTTGTGAAGAACATTCGCAGTCAGAATGTGTTGATGCGCTTCGCGATACAAAAAAAAAAAACAAAAAAAAAAACTGTATCAAAATAGGCAGGAATATAAAAGCCACATCAGAGAACTTAAGGGGGCTGGAGCAGAAACTACTGTTCCCATAATCCAGTAAGTCACACCCTCAGCTGGAGAGAATGCTGAGAAAAGACTATCGGCTTTACACTCTAATTCACCTTCCACAGACTCGTTTTTTCTCTCACTGAGAAGCTTAAAATGGATTAAGCTCATCGGCCCTGAGATGAGAAATAACAGAAAGGTGCATTTCACCATATAGCCATCAATCTGCTTCCTGTTAAACGACGGCGCTGATCACCCCGAGAGCTGGCACATAAACACCGCTCTGTGGAAAGCGAAGCCGAGGGATGATGAAGGCAGATGGCGAGTTCCCGGTTGCAGATTGAAAACCGGAGGACCTCCCCCCCCCCCCCCCACGGTCGAACATTAAACCTGCCGCGCATGTGTCACGGGCAGAGGTCCTTAACGCTCGAGCAGAGAGGTCTTAAAAAACTCCAGGCGGTGCTCTGTGACGATTCTGAGAACATTCTTATAAAACTGTTCGGGGGGGGGGGGGGGGGGGGGAGGAAAATGAATTTGTTGTGATGTTTACGAGTCTGCACGGTCGAGGGCGTCGGAGCATAGCGCCATCCTACAGCGGGAGACGGGAAGGGGACCTTGGCCCTCAGCTCTCTCGCACAGATGCATACATGCACCGAGCGGGTAATGAGAATCCACCTCACCAGATCTCTCGATTCAAGGACTTGCTTAGATTGACTGTAATGCCTAAGTAATCAGCCCGTTCTGACCCACCTTGTCCTCGGCCCGGGATTTATAGCACCCAATTACTGATCTCCATTACCCGGCGTGCCAGGGGGATGGAAATCAGACGGGCGGACAGACGGCGAGCGCTCTGTCTGGGTGACCAGGTGACGAGAGAGCGGCCTCCACTCCTCGCCGCTCTCCGCCCATCTCTCACATCGCATTACACGGCTCGCAACTTTCTTTATGTTCCCTCAGGCGAAACACTTTTGCGTGTCGCGTTCGGGCGATGAATGTCTACGCTTCAGTGTCTCATTTCCAGATGTGTCTTCAAGCTAAAGGAGCGACGGCTTTAATGAGAAGTCGTAAAGGTTTTAACAGTCTGTCCCTTAAAGAAATCTGCAATCTTGCAATCGCAGAAAAAAAGAAAGAGTTTGCAGCAAATGCTCGCATTATCGGAGAATGGTCAAGCCGAGAGAATTCCTGTCGGTGCTTTCGTCCCCGCTAAACGTAATCAAATTCAGAAGCACGTTAACGAGCCAAAGTCAAATAAAACCTCGCCAGAACTCCAACAAACCAACATCCTTGTAACTATCCTGAAGGACTTTTCCCGCCTTAGAACTCAGCCAAAAGGCTTTTCATCGCTCCCAACACGCCTCTGCTCGGAATTACAAAACGGAAACATCTTTAAACTAATACCCCGACTAACTTCGGTTTCTGGAGCATGTCGGCACCAGCACACGTCCTGGTCCACTTTTAACATGTAAAAATAGGACACAGCACAGCAGAATAAACACGTTTTTATATATTTGTTGCATAAGTTCTCCTGGAAAAGCAGCAGACTGGTGCAGCACATCTGAAGGATGCTCAGCTGAGTGATGTGAAGCAACCTCCACCAGTTGTGAGGAACTGCAGCTCCTTCCACTTGGTCTTTTTATTCACAAAAGAGAAGCGTTGTTGATCTCTTTTTTCCTCGCGTTTATAGTTTCACAATGAAAGTGGCGAACAGCCGCCTTCCTGACAGCGCGTGAAAAATGAACTCTGACACTCGCAATGAGAAAGTGAGTCACAGAAAGAAACAGCTGCTCAGGAAGCTTACGACGCCTCGTACATTTTCTTCAGGGCGGATGTTGTTGGTTTTGGGTTGGAGAGTTTTCAAACGGCACAGTGGCCCAGTAGGTCCAGGGTAGACCCCGTGAGACCACGATAGGCTGGGATGAGCACCGGGAGGTAAATGTGACCCCACGAAGCTGAGCAAGGTAAGAGATCGTTTTCTAACAGAACTAAAGTCAAAGCCCAGTGCGAGTCCTGGTCAAACTCTGGGTCGGATTGTGTGGCAGGATGTCAATGTTGACGTAGAACTCGTGGATCAGTTGAGTCCAAGATGTTTGAAGTTGTGAAAAAGCGATTTTGGATATGAGAGGGTTGTGCAAAGCATCCGTCAGTGAGAACAGCAGCTCGCAAATATGATGTGGTGGTGCACAGTAACGATAAAGGAATAAAAAAATATATAATAAATCTTATGAAAATATGCTTCACACTTTAGTGAACTGGAGACCTTTGAACCTCTTTGAACCGTCTCCATTATGAAGCTGACTTCTATTTAATGGCAGCAACTGCAGAGAATTAAAGCTTTGTGTTTGTTTTTTCTTTCCATTTCACGTTTAAAAAGTATTTTCGATTTAGTTTTTCTATGTCAGTGCATCGCAGGGAGCCATGGCCATGTCATGTGGCTTCAACATCCACTGACCTGAAGGGCAAGCTATTCATTTACAGAATACGTTTGAAGGGCTGAGGTCTAAAGAAGTGACATATTTGTGTGAACTGCGTTGTAACAACCTGGATGCCGGTAAAAATGGTTTAATCCGACGAAAGGCATTAAGAATAACTACAGAGAAAAAGCCTTGTTTACTTCTGTGGGTCATATAGAGGCATGAGATGGAGATAATGCCCAATTAAAGCTTCTTGTGCGTTACATACATCTGTTACATAAACAGCATTTAGAAGACAATATCCAACATAGAGGAGGTTGTAATTACATATGGGAATATATATACAGCGGACATTTGACCGATAAGTTCAACATCTCTTCATCATGTTGATAGCAAACATAATCCGCTCACTCAAGATGTATTTGCTGTTTTGAATCAGATCTATTTGAATGCAGCTTAGACAGTCGTACACACTTACAGCCAGTCACACTGGCTGTAGAATGATGTAATAGAAAGACGTGACGAGCTCGTTGATTGTATTAAACATTAATGGTCCAGTACAGCAAGTCTTTCTGCCTCAGAATGTTTGCCAGCGAAGGTCTGAGAGGCAACGTATCGACTCAACAGGAGACCTGCATCTTCTGTGCCAGACGCTGCAGAGCTGTTATAAGAAAAGTCTCGCTCGGGAGACTAAACTCATAAGAACCGTTTCATAATTCCTTTCATGAAGTCAACCCAGAGCTTTCTTGTGCTCCATTGGTCGTCTCGACAACAGCACGATGCTATCTGGAGTTCTGAGGTGAAGTTGATGTTGTGAGGCGAGGACTCCCACCTAGTGGAGGACGTCCGAACAGATGTCAGAGGCCGTCGCCGTCGCCATCCCCCAGTACTCCCACCCAACACCGCCAAGCCTGAACACACACACACACACACACACTCAAACTAATTTCACATTACACACCCCAACACACACGATCAAAAATCTTGCATACGGCGTGCGAAACACTGCCAACAATTTGAATTCTACTGTTGACTCTTCATGCATCCGTCGGGGGTAATAACACTGAAATGACTTCTTCCACTGACTGTATTCAAGACACTGATTCAAATAAACACGCTTCACACTCAAGTGTGGATTATTTCCTCCGCAGAAAGCTGCACCAAAAGGAAAGTGTTCACAGTGAGGCCTGCGGATTAGTTCCAGCAACTGGGACATTGTTGTTTGTTTTAAATGTTTTGATGTAATGCTTTGTGCACAAACGTAAAGTAATCCAAATACGTCGGACATGTTTATTAGCCTGTCAGATCTTCCCTCTGGCAGTATCTGTGTGGTTGACCCCCACACACCATTCCACGACTGCAGGGCCCTCAATGTTCAGCTCATTCAATTAGCTGATACGAAAGAGCAGAGCAGTCAATGCTATTAGGATCTACTGCAAGTCTTCGTGGACGTAGAACTACGGACAAAGTGCTCATTCGTCCAGCGAAGCAAACCATCAAATTCAATCTGAACTCCATCGCAGACCAACAGATGACGTTGTTTAAACGCAGCCTGACAATCAGACTCAATTGCCATTTTGTTCCACTTCATTGTTCAGCCTGACGTTATGTTCACGGTGGCTGTTTTCTGTTGGGGAGGGGTTGTTATTTCTGCCCCGGCCAATCAGCAGCATGTGACGTATCTGCCCGTCAAGGTTACTTTCTACAGACAAAGTTGCTGTGATAGTGAGTAAAAGGAACAGTTCACAATGTTAAATACATTTACAAATTACATATAGTTTTTCTGATAAGTTAACGTTTTAATCAACTCCACCACTGTGACAATCTCATGTATGCTTTTCGCCATTTTCTTGGTAATTTCTTCTTTAATAATAAATCCTGAAACACCAGACCTATTTCAACCCTGAATGGAGTACTGACCCGGCCAAAGAGACAGAAAAACACCACAAATACATAAAAAACACTACAAAGAGACAGAAAACCACCACAAAGACATAAACAACACTACAAAGAGACAGAAAAACACCGCAAATACATAAAAAAACACTACGAAGACATAAAAACCACTGCAAAGACAGAAAAAAACACCACAAAACCCAAAGAAAGAAAGAGGCTAAACATCTGTAGCAATAAGTCTCTGCACAAAGCACGCTCGAGACTGATTGGATTCGAGGTAAATAACCAGTTTTTCTATGAATAGAAGTCAGAAGTCAGGCTTTGAACACCACGTACAACATTCCATTGACTTCCCTTGTATCGGCGTAGCGGCAGAGGTCTCGGTGTCTGAGAATATCAGCAAAGAAAAGCCAAATGATCTGCATGGCTCGATACCATCAGGGGCAGGAGTTGGAGTTAATTTGCGTTGTTGTTTTGATAACACGAATCCAAAATCATTATCTGGTGGACCATGAAGGGGGAAAAAAAGCGAACGCTATTAATTGCAACCCATTAGATATCCTTTCAGTACAAACACACACCTGCTCCTCTAACGAGCCTTTCTGACGAGGTGGAAGTGTCTGTGTTTGTGCAGCGGGAGAAATATTATGAATAATTGGGCCGAGTTGAATTCCTCCAGCATTAATCGAGCCTCTGAAATCTCTGATATTAGCTTCGCATGAATCATTGTTAATTCCCATGAATCCATTACGGTTCCATGTGCAACTAAAAATAGAGTCCTGATAAATCAATGGGGACACTCGAGAGGGAAGACGGGGGTTGATGCTGCTCGCTTCCGAAGCTTCCTCTCTTCCGCGCAGCACTACACCCTTGCCTCTCATCGATAATTATTTCCCATAACTCACTCGTAGATTTCTGTTACAACCGATGGAGGAGGTACAACAGACCTTGAACAGAACGCCCCCCCTAACTGAATGTGCATTCCTCCCATTTGGACTTTCGTCAAGGCCCTTTGATATTGCACAAAACACAGCCTCTTCTTTCACGCGCAGCATCCTTGACTTGAGTATTTCTGTAATGACAGCGACCTCTTCCTTGTTTATTCCAACAATGACGGGGAAGGTTTGAAGAGGAAGCCGAATCCATTTGAAACGGCACGGCGATGGCGATGTCCTGTACCGATTGCATCGGTCACAGCTCGGTAAGCGTGCTGCCCCCCCCCCCCCCCCGGACCTGCCCTCTTCTCTGCTGCACTGAAAGCCTTCACAGACGACGGCACTGCACGGCCTCACTCATGCACCGGGTGCGAGGGGCAGACAGGTTCATCTGCACGCAATCACAACGGATCGCCGCATCCCATTCCAATTGCATTTCCGCTCGCGAGGGGGGGGGGGTGAGGGGGGGGGGGGGGATCTGGTGGTGCATATTACCGTGGCTGAGGCAAATGTAGCTGAAATGGAAGGGGAGATGGAGAAGGCTTACCTCTTACACTAATCTGGGCAAACAACTCAGCGCCGGCTTCCTATGAACCCCCAGACGAACAAAACGGTTTCTAGATGACCTAGATCGCCCTGCCTGTCTCCGACAAAAGACAGTGAATTAATTAAGATCATAAATTGCACATGTCATATTTGTAATCTTTTCAATCTTTACTTAATGAGGTGGAACATGTGCAAGGGTGTGTTTCTGGGTAAAAGTTGTCTGGCTGAAGATGACACACCTAAAAAAAAAGAGAGAGATGCTCAACATGAATAAAGTGCTGACTGATATTTAATATATGTCATGTATACAGTCATGCTTCAGTCCTGTGTGGATTCACAGACAGACGTGAATGCAAATGAGGCTGAGGAGACGGAACCGAGACTCAAAAGTCTGCACATCTGATAGCAAAGCGCCCTGATTAGAATTTTGTCATGCCACAATTTACGAATTAAAATGAATTACATCTTCCATGCCCTGACCTCCATTAAAAACACTTCATTGTTGATGAGCCATGATAGCACCTGCTATTGATTGGAGGAGCATCGGTACGGCCAATCCTGTCTCTTCACAAGGAGGTCATCCAAAGCAATTTAGGCATATTGAGAGATTGATCAGGGCAATGGAGCTGCCACTTGGGCCCACTCGAGGCACGCAAAAAAAGTCTGCGGTGTGACGCAACCACTCGGCGCTGCTCTGAGGGGGGGGAAGCGTCTCGAATCGAAATGCTAATGGTTTCTTTAAGAGCCTGGCTGCCCTTTAACCACTACAGTCAGACGTGAAGGATGGCTCACAGTGTTTCGACTGCTCCTTCTTGTTTTGACCCCTCCAACACCACCACCACCACCAAGACCCCATCCTCTGGATGCAACATCGAGTCCGAGGAAAATCACGGTACAACAGGGATACACCAGGTTCTGCTCGGTTCTCAACCTACCTGCTGGCGGTCTGATGGCTAATTACACTTTGCTAACAATAGTTTATGAAGAAGAGGCGGATGGTCATATCTGGCTGATGCTACACTATGATTGGCTAGTCTGCAACTCTACTTTAACTACAGCGCAGCCAATGTTGAAACTCATCGGCTGTCGGCTGATGACGATAACGGATAAGCCTCAGGCATTATTTCTGTGGTTGTGCTATCGTCAGCTGATGGACTTCCTCTTCCCTGCACCGGTTATTGTTTAGGGTGCAATCTGCAACTTGGGTTGTGAGAAGGACGTCGGATTTGAGAGACTACGGTCAGATTTTTTCGAAAGTATAGCACATAAAAAAGGTAACTTTAAACCAATAGAAAGCTGAGTCGTCGACATACGGGGGGTTACAAAGTTGAATTTCTACCAATGATTCCGCCTCTTTTGCTCTACATGTGAACTGTTTACCTGCATGCAACCAAAGCCTGCTCCAACTCGATTGGTCGTTACTACTCGGACTGCAAATGCCAAACGTCCGAGGCCAAAATCTTGTCCCATTGCCTACGAGTCTGCATATGAATGCAGACTCTGTTTAATGAGATTACAGTGGACCCGAGCAGAAGATTGCTCCCAGCTGCTGGTTTAATACAGTTTGCAATTTTTCTTGAGCTAAAAAACTAATTTGAAATATTTCATGTGATATTTTTCCATTTAAATTGAGAATGCACTCTTTTCAAAGCTGTGAAAAGAATAATTTAACCCTAAACGAACCTTTCACATTCACTGAAAAGAGTCAACTTTCTACATATTTTCTACATTTTTTAAATGTTTATCTTCTCAAATGTGTTCACAAGGTCCCTTCACTGTGTTCAGTGTTGTTTTCTGTTTCGGTCTGTAAAAGTTCTTCATTGGATTCAACTGGAAACAACTTTTCACTGACAGTGAGGCCCAATTACGTGAAGCTGAATGTAATGACTTCCATAAGTGACGCAGTTATAATCGCTCACCTCGCACACCGACTAACACGAACGCATCTCACCTCCTGATGAGATGTATAGAAGGGACGTTGTAAGAGATGATGTTTGGAAATTAAAACATGTTCTTTTCTCCACTAAGGGTGAACTATGTCCAGATCTTTGAAGGATTATGAATTTACTTTAAGGAAAGGAGTCAGACAGGACCTCTGGGAGTACGAAGTGAGACGGTGACCCGTGCAGCCTTGGTCTCTGATGCAAACAAGTTAGAATGATTCATTCGGTCAAAAGCTTTAGATGCATCCAGGAAACACACAAGTATTGTAGAGTTATGTCTCCTGTACTTACCAACAACCTCCTTTAGTGCGTACATACATACGTCTGTGCTCTGTTTCCTTTTTAAACCAAACTGACTGTGAGTGGTTATTATGTATTCTTGAAGCCTATCGAAGAGAATTCGTTCTAATACTTTAGAAAGTACACTAGCAACACCACAGCAACTGGTCGGTCATTTTCAATGCCTGATATTTTACCGGTTTTATCTTTGATTACTGGCACTAACAAAACAGTCGGCATGGAGTCAGGAGGTACGCCATGCAGCAGATGTTCTGCTGCTATTTGGTCACAACATGCTTTGTTCACTGACAATTTCATAAAAAATATGTCGCTGAAGAAGAAATAACATTTGAAGTGAACGGAGGACGTCAGCAGCTTCACCTTGAGATCGTGAGAACTGTTTCCTGCTGAATACCATGTTGATTAAATTGACTTTGTATTCACGTGGAACATTCAGCAGCAGAGGACGCGAAGGCAGACAGAACACAGTCGACTATGGTAAAACTAAAAAAGATGAGAAAGAGATAGATAATAGATACCATCGGTTTTTTACAGGTTTGTATGTTTGAAAATTGCAAATGAGATTTGCAATTTTGAATAGAAAATACTGTAAATTAAAAAAATCTATTTCCTCCATGTTTTTATGAATAAATGTGTATAAATGAGGCTGTGAGTGATGTGTGAACAAACCCCTCTGTGTGAACCTGCGGCACACAGAGAGGAGTTAAAGTGTGAAGTTTGGTGAATGTGAGAGCTGCTGAAGAGGAGATTTATGGAACAGAGTCTGAGAGAAAACGTCCTTTAAAGAGACGTTTAGTTACATTTAGAGGCTCTACAGGTGACTAGGGTCAACACATGAACGCATAGATATCACCATGAAACTTCACCACTTCATCACTCACATTAAGACGAGTATTTATTGTATTACAAGTTTTCTGAAATGTTATGTTTAAATATGTAAATGAGGTGTTATGTAAAGGTAACTTTTGGTTAATTTAGGAGAAATCTACAAACAGACAAAGTAAAATAAATGTTTTCTTTCCTCGAGTCTGAAAGAAGACGAGTTATGGAAGAAAGAAAGACCAAAATCTGTATCTTGACCATTGCATGAAACAATGTTGTTGCCTGTATTGTCTCCCCTACACTGCTACAACTGACAGGGATGTATTAGCGCACTATGTTGTGCTGGTACTTCTTTACTCTTGCAGATATCTTGTAGCGATGGGGTGGGTCAGGGCAGACGTGTCCCCAGTGGTCACAGGGCTAATACTGAAAGCTGTGGAAGCATGCACAGCCAGAGAGTTCCTGCGTGTCACGAGGGACCGTGAGAATCTGACCAACCAACCTACAATTTACCCGAAATTGACAATTTGCAAAGATCATCTCGCATTTGTGATCTGGCCTCATCTCTTTTAACCTCCATCTTAAGCAGCATTATGCGTAAGCAGTACCTGCTGGAGGCACATCAAACGGCAGACCGTCCTACTGGATCGTACGTCTATTGTGGGCTTCGCCATGGCAACACAGATCAGAAGGCAAAGGTCACGCGTTGGTTGAGGTGTCGCTCGGTGGGAAAAACCTCCACATGGGCTTTTTCATTTTTCTCCGTGCACTGAGCACACTCATCTCCGGTCCTCCAGCAGCTCCCTGCAAGGTTACAGAGAGGCAATAAGCCGCAAAGGTTAAGGAGACCTATAAGGAAGATATTATGCAAACAGTGATCTCCGCGGATCCGGCAGAACCACAAATAGAGCGACATAACCGTCTTTGTTCGCTCTCCATCTGAAAGGGAATCACAGAAAGGTGCTCTGTTTTCCTGCAGGACCGGCTTATGAATTCAATATGAGCCATTAAAACACCAACAGCTGAAAGACGGCATATCCAATGGCATGAAGCGGCCGTCTCTCGCAAAGAATCAATCACTGTTTGTTAATCCCTCTTTGAGGAAATTTAGATTTTATTATAGATTTTAAAACGCAGGGAGCTGATGGAAACCTGCATCACTGAGCAGCGACTCATCGGTTCCTCAAACCGGTTCCGACAGTTCTGGCTTCACAACACTCTCTTTCATTGACGAAGCAGAAGGAGATGCAGTTGCATGCTTTAAGATTAGCCCTGGTTTGTGAGCGTTCATGTAGCTCCTATAACTTACTAACAAAATGCACTTCATGTCTGAAGTCAGGATGAAATAAAAGAAAGTCCTTTTTAACCCTTTGAGCTCACATCCTGGGTCTTATTTTGCACCTATTTTAGAAATTATGAAACAAAAAAAGGCAAAAAAAGTATTTTTTTTTTCGTTTTGCATCAAAGTCAATCATATTTTCTTCCTGTAACACAAAATATGACGTGTGCTTATGCAAGCTAGCACCAACCAATTTCGACCAATGATATCGAGACATCCATCCATTACTCCGCAGCTTTAGGACAAGGGAGGTCTGAGACACAGTCCTCTGTAGCTCTGTCTCACGCCAAACTAAAGGAATATCTCACAGTACAGAAGACAAAGACGCTCTGGGACTTTAACGTATTCAGATCCTTTACTGCAGTAAAAGTACTACGACTCAACTGTAAAAATACTTTGTTACAAGTAGAAGTCCTGCGTTTACAATCTTACTTCAGTGAAAGTATGTGTGTATAATCATGAAATGTAGTTAAAGTATTACAGCTGGTTACAGCTGATAACGCCGCCCCTACCGAGTAAACACCGTTAGCTCTGTCAGCACGTTTGCACTGAAAAGAAATAACTGTTTTATAACTCTTAGCACTGTTAGCACTGTTAGCTACGTGCCAGCAGCTCAGGCGTCGCCATGTTGAGAGCCGTTATGAGACAATCGAAATGCTCCGAATCTCGGATCCTGCACCTTAAATCGACTAAATATTTGTTTTGGAAATTTAGCAAAAAAATGAAATTTACCCAGAGCCCAAAAGTGCCACCTTCACAATGTTTGTTTGCTCCAACCAACAAAATAAATAAATGAAATTAAAGCAAATGTTCACACTGAGAAGGAACCATGACACATTTTCAAAGTAGACCAATCCATTCATCAACTCATTGTTTCAGCTGTTTACATTTTCATATATGTTGTATGCAAAACTCTAAATGAGTGAAGTAAACAACGTGAAGTAGAAGCACCTCTGAGTTACATACTTAACGCTCAGATCCAAACTTCTGCAGCTTGAAGAACCTCGGCTGTGAGTTATTTGTACAAACAGACAAGCGGACGAATGAGATGTGTCCTCCATCGGAGGTTTACTGTCTTGTAAATGTCAGAGGATTAATTAACAAATGTGAAGACTGTAAATCATATTCACTGTGAAGACGATGACGATTATTAAACATCGCTCAGGGAAACCACTAAATCCAGCAGGAGTCACGGCAAAACTTCAGCAACCTTCTTCAGCAACCTTTCATCCCCTGATCTGAAACCACGAGAGAGATCCACTCTCCATGTCCGCTCTTTAAAAAACTGTTAAAAACATCGGCAGATGTTTCACCTGCTGCACACCAGCTGCGGGTGTTCTGGGTGAGAAGTGCAACTGATTAGCAAAAGTGGTTTCAAACAGAAACGACGGCGGAGAAGTGGACCGGAGGTTTCCTGCTCTGCTGTTTCTGTCAGACGTCAGCGCCGTCCACTTCTCATTTCAAGGTTTTTAATTAAGTCCCACAAAAAAACACCTTTATTTCAGAGGAAAGGATTTGAGACGAGTCAGTCTGGAGACACTTATCACACTTATTGTGTGACCCCTCGGTTACTTCTCGGGGTGCAATGGACAAACTAATGGTTCTGATCAAGGTTATTTTGCGGCCGTACTGACAGCTGATCGCCGATGAGCCACATCGGCTGATTGTGGTTTTGTTTTGTTTCTGACGAGCAATGGAGAAGTTTCTTGAACCTGTATTCTCTCTAATGACCACCAGGGGGCGACTCCTGAAGTCTATGAGGAAATGACTCTGCTTCTCTCTTGATTTATTACCTCAGTAAACATTGTAAACCAGAGCCGTATGTGGCGTCTCTACGTAACTTCTCCGCACTCCAAATATGGTCGCTTCCCTTCACCGGTACCAGTTTGCACATGTGCAGTAGTGCTCAGGCAGGATGTTCTAGTAGCAAGTCACATGTGTAGCAGAAATGAGCTAATAAAAGATACGATAACGGATTGGTGCACAACCTTGTGTTGTTGCCAATAACCGTATATATATATATATATATATATATATATATATATATTCATAAATGCTGAAAATAGATTTTCTGTGCAATCCGGCTTCACCGACTTCAAGTGTCAGCTCTGCAGAACAAAGCTCAGTAATTCTAAGAAATCTTCCAACAACCTCGTGTTCCACAAAGATCTCTCACAGCTCCTGCACAGATTACACCTGTACTGCAGCTGCAGAGAGACGCTGGAGCTAATCCAGAGAAACTTGAAGCCTTTTTGGTCTCCGTATCTCTGTGATGGAATTACGTGCACCAAAAAATTAAAGAGTGCAAATTGGAATCAAACCTCTGAGCGAGATCTGTGGGTTCTTGGCAGCGTCGGGGGAACACAACAGGATCCTCGCACATATGCCGTGCACATCGGTGAGAAGCTCAGCAGGCTGCCAACAACGAAGTGTTCATCACTCTCCACCCACTCCTTTCCAGAGCAATGCAAAAAAATCCCCACAGTATCGAAGACGGCCCGACCAATCAGTGTTGAGGATTAAAAAAATGGAGTGCAAGGAGAATGAAATGCCCCCATTGATTGCCCCCCCCCCCCCCCCCCCCATGCCCCCCCACCCCATGCACAGTCCTCCGATCGATACCTGGGAGATAAGCAGCCGTCAGCCACTGATATCGGTGATGTATAACCGCGGCGACTGATGACTTCTTGCCGTCTTGGTCGAGACTCGCTGGAGCAACTCGGGGGGGCCGGCACTTCAAGGGCAGAGCCAGACCAGACAACCGAGCAGCCCACTCCACCGTGATCATCGACCCGGCATCAAACCAGCACGTGTTCAACCAAAACCCTCCTTTTATTCAGGTTAACCATCGCCTGCATGGTGTGACCCTCTTCTTCTGATCATCCGGGGGTTCAACACCTTCACGAGGTGAGTAAAGCGCAGCGCCGGCAACGAGGATACATTACCTGAGAAGAGAGTCGCTGTTATGTTTGTTTTTCAAAAGACAATGAAATAAATAAATGAAAGAGAGGTGGGGGCGGGGGGTTCAGAGAAAATGAAATGATGGCGTGCCGGTGTTTTGTGAAATTGTGCTGTCAAACGTTTCTCCTTTCTAATTTCCTGGAGCGCAGATGATGGAGCATGTGTGCTGACAGCTGAATCTGATAAAAAAAAGGAGAAAAGACTTCTTTCCACCTCGCGAGCATTTATAAGCGACATTTATAAATATAATAATAAAACAATTAGTCTGAGGCAAATGACAATTGACAGATAGCGTAACCTCGTGTGCACTGTACATTGTTTCACTACGGTCATCAATTATAGTGTCAGGGCTGACAGGCATAAATAAAAAAACCATGTTATTTTAATGGAGCTTTGTGAAAACAGCTGAAGATATTCAAATTAACTCAAAAAATTCTATTAAACTTCCTATAAGATGAATTGACTTTTCACTGACTGTGGAAGCTGCTACTCTGTGTGGACACTGAAAGGTCTCAGAGCAATGTGTGTGTGTGTGTGTGTGTGTGTGTGTGTGTGTGTGTGTGTGTGTGTGTGTGTGTGTGTGTGTGTGTTTGATGGGACCGTCCCAGCACAACTGTCACTTCGCTCCCCTGTTACAGGTGCTCCACACAGGGGAGCTGGCAGCTCTGACGGACGCCTCCTCCGAGGGATTTATGGGGAATGACAGCTCCCGCTAAATAAAGCCGAAGTGGCCGGGGAGGGGGGAGGGGGGAGGGGGGGACAACGGAAGTTCCAAAAACCGCGAGCGCACAGGGCAGACACGAGCTGGACATTTATTTCCTCCGCTCTGCCTGGCAATTTAGTTGGAAATGTGCTATTCATACTTTCAGGCCTGGAGATTGAGAGAGAGAGGGGGAGGGGGAGAGAGAGAGAGAGAGAGAGAGAGGGGGAGAGCCCCACCCTTAATCTACTTCCTCTGTTTGGGGTAATGGTCTATGAGTTCTATACTTCTTACATGGCTGACTCTTGATGAATTATTTCACATTTCACCTCCTTACCTTTTTAAAAGTGAATCTACATCAATAACGTTGAAGGAAAATCCACAGCTCCCCCCCCCCCCCCCCCCCCCTCAGACTCAGAGGTGTGGAGCGTTTGGCTGCTTTAAGAAAACGAGAGAAAGAAAAGTCCATTTCAAACTCCATCATCTCAGCGTTCGGCAGCATATCTGAGTGCACACGGGGGCCCGGCCCGGCGTTCTGATTCTCCACTTATTTAAATATGGACCGTCTTTAATTGAGCAGAAACCGCTGTGGAGAACAGTGCTGAACTAATACTGGGGCTGAAATATCATTACGCTGATGGAAGCCGGGCTCTCTGACTTTTATTGGCAGCTCCCGAGCTAAATGTGCGGTTCAATTCGGAGGCAAAGTAATCGACTTTGGGACAAAATGGTGTGGAAAATGACGCGAAGGCCAACTTTTGCCTAAAGCCAAGCCCGGGCGGAACCCTATCAGTCAGGTGCGCACCAGCATTGGCATTTTCACAAATGATTCAGTCGACGATGCCGGAGAGCTGACGCGCCGGACCGGTCGGTGGAAAAAGTGCTATTCCAAGCCATGCGATCTGCTGCTGCTGCTGCCGGAAGAAAAGTCGGTGTCATGTTGGGATAGAACAATGTTTTACACAGAAAAAAAACAAGAGACAAACCTGCAGCGTATCACAGCTTATCCAGGTCAAAAGGAGCCTGAACCTTGCAAGCATTTGACTCTGAATTTGAAATCTCTAACCCCCCCCTCATTCAAGTCATCTCTCTCCCAGCCTGTAGAAGAACGGAAAAAATCATTCCTTTTTGTTTTCGAGATGAACACAAGATCCACTGCTGCTCCACGCTAGTATTTTTGGCTCCGTGCTGCCAAAAGTTTGGACACAGCCATTTATAATTCTCTCTCTCTCTCTCTCCCCCCCCCTCTCTCTCTCTCGTGAAGGAAAGCAGCTTGCTTATTTATTCCCCAAACAGACTCCATGAGATGCAGACCGGTCCGTGCTGTCATGTGGCGTTGCCCACAAAAAAAAGAAAGAAGAAAAATCACATTATTTTTTAAGCAGCTCAAGCTTTAGCGAGCACCGAAGCCAAAATTAATCATCACAATAAGTCACAATTAAACAGCAATTATGTAAAAGACCTTTTTTTTTTTTTTTTTGCTTTGGGAGTGTCTCAACCCTTACATCAGCTTTCTAAAGCTCAGTGTTTCTCCCCCAGCAGCGAGCCTGGAGGAGCAACAGTCACACCCACACACACACACACACACACACACACACCCACACACACACACACACACACACACACACACACACACACACACACACACACACACACACTTGCAGAGCCACAGAGCAGATCAAGTGTGCCTGGAGAGCTGTATAGAGAGGCCAGTTTCCCTCATTAGACCGTGTGTGCACCACTCTGTGCACCCCCCTCTCACTCTAATCACTGTCACCAGACCTCGGCTGGAAAACAGATAATTAACGGCGGGCCCTGCCTCAATCGGCTTCCATGCTGAACAACTCTGTGTACATATGTGTGCGCATGTGTGTGTGTGTGTTTTGTCTATTTGGAGTCTGTCGATGTAGAAGACCCCCCCCCCCCCCCCACCCCCCCTCTGTGGACCGCGGATGCTCAAGCCTTCCACAACAACGACTCCTCTCCGGCTATAAGCTCACAGGAGAACTATCGCACAACCACATAATGCAGACATTTCTCTGACAGAAGAAACATCCGGCTGAACCACGTTGGGCGTCTCCATCTTCAGTCGCTGGTTTGGTAACGCCCCCCCCCCTCCCCCCCACCGTTTTGCTCCAGGACTGCCCTTTTATTTCCCCTTCACCCATTTATTAAATGGAATGGACTTCTTAATCGTGTGCTTTGCAGAGCAGATTTATTTATGTTCCTCTTTTTTTTTTCCCAAAGGCAGTTATTAATATCATAAATATTTGATGACACTTTGCATGACCCTGCAGAGAATGACACGGAGAGGTAATGAAGGTTAACGCTCGGGGTAGAGGCTGATTAAATAGCGACTGAGTGGCTAAAACCCACCCAGGGCCGCGATAAACCTCCTCACAAAACGGACTAAATAAACATCCCGTCCACGGCGCCATTCCTGACCCGGACAACTTTAACAAGGTAATTCACACAAACACGTTTTTTTTTTCCTGCAATCCCCTAGTGACAGCGTGAACGGTTTTGGTGTATTTGCCCCGGCGGTGCGAGATCAGTCTTCCCGCCTCCACCCTACAAACATGGAGGTGAGTGGAGACTTCACGCTCACGGCATTGAAAAAAAGGACGTTTGTGTCTTTCCACAAAGAAATGTCTTCGTCGGTCTGGATCATCAGCGGGTGAATCGAGTAGCGAGCTAACAGTCGAGTAACGGTTTCGGCAAAACGTTGCAAACATTCACTGGGTCCAGCTTCCCAAATGTAACTTTTTTTCAGGTCTTCTTGGTTTTCTTTGACAGTTTTGCATTGCTGGTTCAGCATTTGCCGAAATAACTGCGTAATGATGCAGAATTCATGTTTTGTTAGTTTTCTCCGCAAGATGACAAGAAAATCACTTTTAAAATGCTTGTTTTCTCAATGGAGCTCGGATCGATCGGTGCTATGCTATGCTAACATTGTAGCAGCTCCAGCAACACTCAACGTAACGTCTTCTAGGCGTAAATACGGCAGCGTCGCTTTTATTGTTTGTACCATATGATTCATACACATAGTTTGGTCCGGTTTCTACTAATATGAGGAGTCGTGGCGCTCTGGGTGAACACCTAGGCTACAGTATTTGTTTCCTGATTTAACGACGGCAGGACGTCGGTGATGACGGGAGGAGCATCTCAACGCTGATAGGCTATCTTGACAGCGTCACGTGAGTTGAACAATTTCAACTCGCGCAAATGAGGCGAAATTTTCTGCTGCGCCATTCGCGCAACACGGTCTTTTCATTGACTTTGTATGTAATCTACTCGCGCCGCCTTTAGCGTAAACACGGCATAAGACAACATTGAGGTCCGTTGTTCTTAAATTCCATTTACCTCCATTGTATTGGGTTGGAGGCGGAAATCTTGGAGACAGATATCTTGAAAGCCAGACAAATAAAACCCAATTTATCTGCATGGATAGATATCACTACAGGCAGAAGCCACTCTTTGAGATCAAACCGTTTTTGTTGATATAGATATATCTTCCAAAACCTTTCGATTGTTGTCATATAGTAATCCTCCTGTATTCTGTCAGCAGCACTTTGCCCTGCAAATTACCATCTTTCTCACAAAAGGGTTTTTTTTTGAGGAGAGGTTGTCCTTCTCAGGGCTCACTCAACAAATCAATTCTGCGTTTTGGCTCTCCACCAAGTGAAAAAATCCTCAATATTTGCAACACACGTCCTTCATCATTGAATTGTGCTATTCATGGGTTTTTGAATAGGCTGTGTATCCCATTGTCTCACGAACGGCAGCAAAAGCAAACAGCTCCACAAAGCACCAATTACAGCATCAACTTCCTCTCCGATGCGACGCACAAGTACCACTGCGTTTGTGTCAAGACTGGGGAACATACGACGGTTCTCTGCAATTGTAATCAACGCGGTTTTTAAATGTTAAGTTGGCAAATTAGCAAATTCCGACACTCATTTATTCAAGATGTGCAATTACTGGCAGCCCGATACCCCCAAAGGTAGAGAAAATGAAGGAAAGCACCAGGAAGCCGATCAAAAGCATCTCTTCCAGTAGACATCACTCAATCAGAGAGCTATCGAAATATTTAAAGAGCTCCATACAACATTTATTGATTCTCCGAATGTGTCTTTATACATTCTGATGTGGCTGAATACCTCAACAAAATGATTTGAAACTGACCTGTATAATTTTACCTTGTCAGGAGCTGATCCCCCCCCCCCCCCCCCACACACATGTAATTGAGCCTTCGGGGAGAGCAGAGAGACTATCTGACTCTCGCCTCGTAAGGATCTCCATTGATGATCAGGACTGGTTACCGTCTGATCGATGAGTGCAGATACGCCAGCAGATAGTCATGAAAACGGGGCGACAGCGGTTTAATAACTGCAAAGATCACAGACTTATACATTAACAACGCGGCTGAGGTTAAAGCTTTGTGCTGAACGATACACGTAATTAAATACGTTTCCTGCCTTAAAAGGCTATTAACTCCCCCTCCAATTTATTTCCCAACAATGAAACGTACAACGTGGAGCGGATGCATTTAAATCGACGGTCAGAGACCAAGTCAGAAGCGGAGCGGCCTTTTCCTGCATTTAAATTACAGGAATGTTCCTCTGAAAGCCACAGGCAAATCCAAAATGGAAGTCTGCATTAATCTAGACCAGAGTTTAAATTACTTTTTTTTTTGTGATGTAGCTTTTGTAATCTGTCTGTGTGCTGCGAATACCTTCGCTTTGATGGTGCTTATAGGTGACGCAGCGCGGCCAGTGGAGTTTCACTTTCTTATACTGAATCACTTCAACTCTAACTAATCAGCCTGCTCCAGTGATCCTCGCATGGGAAGAAGAAGAAGGCGTCTACAGCGGAGGCAGGGAGAGATAATTGTCTTGTTTACCTTGATTTAACATTGTGTGTGTGTGTGTGTGTGTTAAACCACAAGGGTTCAGTAAATTTGCCGAGGCCAGACAGTGAAGGAAGTGAGTCTCCATCTTTTCATTCACTTTTGCTGACACATCGGCAACCAGAGGCTCGTTGGGCCTCGAGAGCCACCGTACGTGTCACTTCACATCTCCAGCGGTCGAGATCAATCCCTGGTTCGGATTCAGCAGCGATGGAAGGCGGGAAATATTTGTCCACCTACGGCGGCTAAATATGCCAGAAAACCATTCGAATTGTGAATAGAAGACGGCAAGAAACAGGACGAAACAACTCCCATTTTCAAGCCCTATTGATCCGCGTTAAACCACATCATAAAAATGCAAGTACCGTAGTCCTCACCCCGGGAGTTTGTAGTCCAACAACCAATCGAATATACTGCGGGGGTGTTTAACATACACATCTTTTCATTTTCTACATTTGCTCATCAGATTTGCGAGACGCCGCACAATATCCCGGGCCTCGCAAATGTAATATAACCTGGATTGCAACGGGGGGCCGGCGAGATGCAGCCGCGGCATTAGGGCCAATGGGAGCTCTTTAAATGAGAGAGTGGCCGTAAAAAACCACATCTACACCCCCCCCCCCCCCCCCCTTCTCTCTCGCGCCAGCATTACCAGTGGAGCTGATGACAAGTGGGCGAGCAGCCCCTCCAGTGCCGTTAATACGGCGCGAGCGTTCTCCGGGGGGAAATGCAATCTGTGTCCTCTGTGCAGATCCACTGTCGGCACTTCGCCTGCATGTGAGCCGGCTATCACATTATACTCCCCGCTCTCGAAATGGGAGAAGGAAATGGGAAATCGCCTCGGCCAGAAGATGAACCGGGAACATAATCAAAAAATAGTGTGGAGCAAACGGCGCGGATCAGCCCCGGCACGCAGCTCCCCCCCCCCCCTCCCCCTTTAGTCGAGCGCTAAACAATAAGCAGAGGGGGATTCTTGTGCCATTGAGAGGAAAGTACGCCCCCCCCCCTTCTTTCTTTCTTTTTTTTTATACCC
>CM051702.1:1967651-2029331 GCA_028022725.1 Lycodopsis pacificus
GATGGAGTGGCTCAGAGACTCCTTGGCATTCACCTCGGCGCGGGCGGAGCCTGCGAGGGCACCGGGTGCCACCGGAGGCCTCCATCCGGTGGCACTGCCGGGGGCCTCGTTTGGCCCCCGAGGCAAGAACACAACCCGCGACGCTCGTTTGTTGTGTTCTCTGTGCAGGAGGGCACACAAACACTCACATGGGAGGACATCTTTTACACCTTAATTCAATTAAGTCAATTCCATTTTGGTTAATGGAGGGGAGGCATCAGGCTAATAATCTCATTGACACGTGGGGGGGGGGGGGGGGGGGCTGGAACCAGTGTGACTGGAGTCAGCACTACAGCTGCACCACATGTGGACCTTCTGCAGCACTTATCACCGGGCATGTTTGAGTATTTTCTTTCTATACATGTGCGTTACCTGGCAACATCGAATTTTATCTCATCATCCATCGCGTGGTGCTTATATTTAGTCCGGGCGTTAAATGCAACGTCCTTTATAGCGGACACGCACACCTACAGAGTCAGTGGCAACAGGAAAGAAAACTGACTGTCATATATATATATATATATATATATATAGAGAGAGAGAGAGAGAGGTGTGTGTGGGCTTGCGACACACACACACACACACACACACACACAGGAACAGCGTGATTGCTCTGCTTGGCTCGTTTAGCACTTCTAAGGCAGAGATCCCCAGAGGCCACCCATCACATCCAGTTACTGTGGCACGCAGACACGACCGGGGCCCCACCTGGCTGCTCTCACCTCAATCTGCAGGAGGCAGGAGGCACTCGCGCCACGTCGCTCTCTTTCTCACTCACTCGCCCACATCACTCACCGGAGATCAAAGATGTGGTCACACACACACACACACACACACACAAACACACTGATGTCTCTTATCAAAGATCACAAGGACTTTCCGCTGTACAGACTTTTTTTTTTTTTTTTACAAACTTGCCGTCACGCACATAAAAGTTGTTACGAATCGCCTCCTCGTGTTGAATCACAGAAAGTACATTGCTTTAAGGCGGCCGCTAACTGGACCGGCTCATAGTCACACTCAAGACTTTCCACGGGAGGTGTGAAGAGGCTCTTGAATCCCCGAGCCAGCAAGTAAGAATAGACGGGACTATTATCGTCTCCCTCGCTGCACTCATCTGAACAAATATTATGCAATTAAACAGAACGGAGCGAGTAAACCGCGTGAGCGAGAATAACAGATGGAATGAGCGGATACGTCGACAGATAGATTTAAACAAGAGGACTAACGAGACAGAAGTGCTTTGACTGTCACACTGATTGGTATCAGGTGCTGAGACAAAAGACGTAATGGCCCAACAAAGATGGGCGGGCGATGGCTGCAGCGGGGAAAGTTGAGGGGTGGGGGGGTGGAGGTGGGGGGGGGGGGCAAAGGAGGTGGAGGTCGTGCGGCTGGTGATTAGTGCTGGTTGAGCCCGACTTGTCACAGGTTGACATGGGATGCAATTATAGAGAGGAAGTGTCCCGGCCCCTCAGGCATGTGCCAGCCTCGCTGTCACCGGCAGCTGATGTGTGGGCTCCTGGCACCGCCAAGAGGTGTCACAGGTGCTTATGTGTGCTCAAAAAAAAAAAACACTGCTACGCTCCCATGAAAATTGGCCTTAGCCTCTTTTTTTGCCCAGGATGACTGTGCCCCGTGCACACTCACACACGTCCGGTTACCTTTTGTTTGAGTATTAGTTAAACCCTACTCCACTCCCAGCTC
The DNA here is from genome assembly GCA_028022725.1 of Lycodopsis pacificus. NCBI lineage: Eukaryota > Metazoa > Chordata > Actinopteri > Perciformes > Zoarcidae > Lycodopsis > Lycodopsis pacificus. Next base: position 1,969,395 of record CM051702.1, read on the forward strand.
TCTCTCTCACTCGTTCTCATTTCCCCTGAAGCCACACGGTGAAGCTACAGCACTTGTGATTCTGCCGGCTTCTCACGCTGTTCCCACATCGTCTCCTTTTCCCGTATCTGCCGGCATTCGACTCTGCCGGCAGCGCGAGTATAAGCTCCATAAGACCCAAGGCAAATTACCTCAGCGGGACACTCCACTTCTGTTTCCCCTCCTTGCTTCTTCGTCTTCTTCCTCTTCTCTCTGCATGTCACAAATCAAAGTGTGCACCTCAGCACTGGCTGCATGTCGTGGGAGTGGAGCTTAAAAACAAATGCAACGTCCTCCACCGGCCTATTCACATCTCTACAGTGAGAGGAAAGAACGAGCTTAAGTTGTCCGTCTCGTCGCTATGTGGGAAGAAACAAGAACATTGTCTTTTACTAAAGGACACAGATGGTCATCTGGACTTTTGTCCAACCTTTCTTTTATTCTTTTTTTTATCATAACCATTTTTTCAGAAAATTGATTCGTACAAAGACTTCCATACGACCATCTAGGGGCTTGGAAGCCATGCTGGTGGGCCATCAGGTGTGATTTTCCACTTCAGACCATTTTTTTAGTGGGGAAATGGCCTGAAATTGGATCCTCTGGCAGCTTGCAGTTCCTCTAAACTAGCCTTGGGCAATACAGTTCTTAGATGCACTCGTACCTCTCCTGCCATCATTTCCAGAAGGATGCCAGCTATAAAGATGCTGCCACTAATCCTCAGACAGGTGGAGGAGGGCCGGTTCAGTCACATCCTCACCGGCCAACGGTTGCTCATACGGTTCCTCATACGGTTCCTCGTACAACGGCTCCTCCTGCAACGGCTCCTCGTACAACGGCTCCTCGTGCAACGGCTCCTCGTGCAACGGCTCCTCGTGCAACGGCTCCTCGTGCAACGGCTCCTCGTACAACGGCTCCTCGTACAACGGCTCCTCCTGCAACGGTTCCTCGTGCAACGGTTCCTCGTGCAACGGCTCCTCGTGCAACGGCTCCTCGTGCAACGGCTCCTCGTGCAACGGCTCCTCGTGCAACGGTTCCTCGTGCAACGGCTCCTCGTGCAACGGTTCCTCGTGCAACGGCTCCTCGTGCAACGGCTCCTCGTACAACGGCTCCTCGTACAACGGTTCCTCGTGCAACGGCTCCTCGTGCAACGGTTCCTCGTGCAACGGCTCCTCGTGCAACGGCTCCTCGTGCAACGGCTCCTCGTGCAACGGTTCCTCATACAACGGTTCGTAAGATATCCTAAAGGTTATCCATCATATTGAATGCATTTTCATATGAAAGCCAGCAACACGTTACATGCATACGGTCTTTTCAAAATAAACTTCTGTCCTCACAGGAAACTAAATTAGGTTTCGGTAATAAAACCACTTTAGGTCATAAGGTTTATGAAAACATTATGAAATACTTAGTTAGGTTTGGTAACCATCACACAACGTGACAGAAACATCAACAAGCTGAAGCATCGCTGCTTGTTGAACCCACACACCTCCCTGTCCTCCCTATTCAACCAATGTGTTTGTGATTAAATTGTTAAGAGCACAAAGTTCCTCATAGATTGAGCCTCTTTAAAAAAAGTGTCCGCCTACGAATGATCCGAGTCACCGGCTTTCAGGAGGCGGCCCTATCGGACCCTCACACACAAAAGACAATAGTGAAAACAGTTTGGAGGAGCGTGATTAAAAGGCTAACGAAGCCATTAGAGGAGTTATGTGGCAGCCTTTTAGCAGGCCTGTAGAGTCACCGGGGTCCGCCGCTGTGCCCTGTTCGAGTTGTTAGCAATAACCGCAGCCAGCCGGCAGGACGTGTCCCCGTGTCCCCGTGTCCTCTACCCGAGGCCCCGCTGTGATCACGCAGCAGGCGAGCATACGATGCCCCTTCGCCCCTCACAGTTCACAGCCCGACACCCCAACCAAGAGGGCCTGATTAAATCGGCGGAACACGGCCTAATTAAATAGGGTCTGATCATGGCGGAGTAAATTATTTAACACTGCCCACACATACTCACGTCTCCTCTTCAGATCCTGAACCAGAGACTTCTCTTTGTCGCTTTTGTCTCCTCTTCTTTCATTTCCCCTCTTTGTCTGTCTCGTCTTTTTTTTTTTTTTTTTTTTATACGACATTTGAAACCAAGTGCTCTTTCATCTCCGAAATGCCATTCGGCGGCCACGGCAGAGTCGTGAAACAGTCACGGAAACAAATGCAGGGCCGGAGCTGGAGGAAGATAACATTGTGTGTTGATTAAAGACGTGGAGGCAGACGCCTATATCAAGCTGTGGAATCAACACAGAAGGGCTGACAGAAATATCCCCCCTGAGGACGGATATAACAATGGGACAAGTGAGGATGTTAACTGTTGGCCCCCCCCCCCTAACCTATGCATTTTAATATAAAGAACGCTTCTTGTTTTATTATACCCTTTAGAAACCTGTAGCCCGTTAACATTGCTTTTTGCTGATGCTGTGATCCAAGCAGTACAACTGAAGGTTCACAGGGAAACCGGTGTATTCGTTCACTCAGCGGGGGATGGCATTTTCCATTTCTTTCCTTCGATGCCGAGGCTCTTTCCATCTGACGGCGGTGCTCTCTCCGGGCCAATTTCAGACTTTCTGATCACCCACCGCACCGTGCACATCTTTCCACCGCTACACTGTGCTAACTACGAGACCTGAATCCCACAGAAAACCACTGACCCAAGACAGGGGGGGGGGGGGGGGGGGGGGTGGTCCATCGCCTTGTAAACATTGCATTTTACATTTACAATCCGTTGTCATGAAACACTTAACCTTGATAAAAAGCTGCAAACTAACAGCGAGGGGGCCATTCAAATGCAGCACTCGATACCCCTACATCATTACAAGGCCTCTGCCCAGCACACCCAGCAGACTGAACGAATCAATTAGGAGTGATTGTGCAAAGCCGCTAACTTCACATTTGTTGTTTTCTCCGAGCAGCAGCAGTGCTCGGGGCGGCCGGGTCCAGAGAAGTAGATCTGCGGTTTGATCTCCTCCAGTCCGCATGTGGAAGTGTCCTTGGGCAAGATAATGAACCCCGCATTGCTCCCGAAAAGCCATCAGTGTGTGAGTGAGCATCACTATACATCCTGATGAGCCGTTTGCCACCTTCGGGAGCCTCCACCAGCGGATCTGTGGCGGTTTAATGCCGAGTGCGTCTGCAGATGCAAGGCTCTTGGCTTGGTGATTGGTGCAGGAAGATCAACACGGTGCTCTGGTAGAAGACATGATTTGAAAATTAAAAATGTACAATAGAATATGATAAACAAACTAATTAAGAGTGTGTTCAAATAACCTTTCTAGCATGGGCTCAGCTCGCTAGGGCAGCGAAAAAAAGTACCAGGTACTGTCAACAATTTCCGCGAATGGAAAAGCCAAAAGAGCGAGTGGAGTCGAGCAGAGCCGTGACGTACCACGCAGTGGAAATGCGGCATCTGATTCACAAGACGGGACTCGGGGTGCTGGCTGGTGAGCATGTCTTCAGTTGACAGCGTACATCCTCATGCGTACAGGAAACGAGGAGCGAGCAGCTCTCGCCTGAACAGCTGATGGGGCTATTTTTAACAATTATGGGAACAAATTCAGGCATAATCCTGCAGAGCTGTGTGCTTCTTCTGAGGATTCAAATAATACATCGGTCTCAAGTGGCAGAGAGAACAACAGATGAGCGAAAACTCGTATAAAGCTCGTATTTTCATTCAATCATCTTGATGTTCGTCACGGTCGAAATGCAGTCCCCAGAAATAGATATAACCAAATGCACATCACCGGGCACACAGCTCCACGGTACATAAAGAGCGTCTATTAACAGCCTCTGCAACTCAGCATTACTTTAATAATTAATGGGATTTGTAAGTGTGCAGTAAAATATCACGACACCAGACAACAAAGGTGTGCAATTGCTCCATGATGTGCTTTTGCTCCCGGAGCTTTAATGCACTCAGACTGCACGGGGCTGTGGCGTGTCTGCGCATGATCTCGGGCACGTTCGTTACCAAAACAACACTTTACTCCGGTGGCAAAATGATGTTGACCTTTGCAAAATCGAATACTAGCAAACCGTGTCTCATTGTTCAAAGATAATAGCCGGGCAACATTCCTCGTAAGGCAGATGATGTTGCTGGCATGCTGAGTGCCAGCCTCGCTGTTGGGTGGGTGTTTGGACCGCTGATGACTCATTCTTCATCTGCTTTAGAGAGACCTGGGCGACAGCTTTCTGTTTTAGCCGCCGAAACAAAGCCCTTCCTGTCGTCGGTGGATTTTTACGCCGCTTAGATAAATGATTGAGCAAAAAAAAAAAAAAAAATCTCCTTCTTTTTGTCTGAGCGACATCCTACCTGAGGTTTACTCGGCATAGCATGTGGAAGAAGAGGAGGAAGCACAGAGAGAGAGAGAGGGAGGGGGAACCAGCCACCCTAAAGAAGCCTCGTTCATTCTCCAGGGAAATTGCATCACATATTGATCCGTGTTCCCTGCATCTAATGGACACAGAGGGTGGAATTGCTGGTGGCAATTGGGAAATAGCTATGAGAGTAACAAGGAGTCATTAAGGCATGAAACCCTGGTTATTCACCTGAGGACCTCTCACCTGCCTTCACACAGTCCGTCACAGTGCAGGCTGTCTGAGAGCGGGGAGGTAGATTGGCAAAGCAGCAGGTTCACGGGCTCAGACGAGCATTTGTCTCCATTACAGCCCTCACGCTGGCAAATAAACAGGGGAGACAGCCAATCATTCTACGTTACATCCATGACTATAGCACTTTACATTTTCTACCCGCGGAACAGACTCCCTGGGCCATCTCGCAATCCTCACATTCATTTTGTTTTACTGCGCATTCTGCTGCTCGTGAGCACAGATGGAGCCTGAACAAGGGAGGGATTTCCATGACTGCTATAACATTTATGGCCCTTTCTCCGAGGCGAAGAAAAAAAAAAAAAAAAGCAAGATCCAAAACAAGGTCTGCATGCTAACCCAAATCTGTCATGCCATCGGTGTTGTCGTGCTACTTCAAAACAGAAAGCGAAACACAGCCTTTCAGTAGCAGTGTGCAGCGACTCCATTGTTCCTGCTCGGAGCTCACTGCCCGATGCGGCCGCGGGAGAAGGGCAACAGCGAACGCATTCAAAGGGCTTTTATTCCAACGCCGTGCTAAAACAGCAAATGCGAAATTGAAGGCTAAAGCCAGGGGAAGAAAAGCACGACGGGAGCAGCCAGTAGAGAGGGAATCTGTAATTTATCATGAAAGGAGAAGGAAGTGGGAGGTGATTTTATTTTGTGGGTCTCAGTTTGATGTAAAGCAGAACCTTGGGGCAGCACAAAAGGCTATTTTTGTTCACACCTAAGCAGGCAAAACATATTATTCTACAACATATTTTCTTATTTTTTAATCATGTTCCTTTTAGCTGCAAATGCACCACAGACCGAGCGGCTGCCCTGCACAATTCATATTGGATTTCTAATCGTTTTTTATGGCTCTTTGCAGCTGATAACCATCTCTATTGCAATTCAGATAACGCTCCATTATTCTTCGAGGCGCGCGGACTATTTCACACATATGAAGGCACTTACTTGCATGTAAATTATTGATCACCTCTCAACCAATTAAATAAACCGATCGGCTCTGCGCATGTAAATAAGGCGCCGCACTCAGCCGAGGTGTTTCGCCCCGGTGTCACACTGCCGCCGATTTTGATTTGGTGCCATTTGGATATTAAGTGCAGTGGATATTGAGTGCTATTACAGCAGCAGGACGGGCAGCACTTCAGTCTCTGTCCAAGCAGACAGAAGCAGCCAGGAAGGAGCTACAGTAGCGAAAGGGCCGCTGCATGAAGACAGGAATCCCAGCAGTGATGGGAAAACCACTTCTGTATGATGAACCCTGTACGAGCTCAGAGGTAGCGGCTCACCTCGGCCCGTACGATGAACCGTCAACAAGCTAAGCTGTAGCATCTCATCTCATCCCTTTGGTGCTCACGATCTGCCAGTTACCATAATTGCGCACAGATTGACACAGAAGTGTGTCGGACAAACAGGACGTTACCCAGGAGACAGCTGTTCGTGTCCCAAACGTGTGTTTGTGTTGACAACATTACCTTTCACGTTTTGACTTTACAAACGTATTTTCTACCCTTTAAACCGAGATCTGTCTTTTCCTAAACCTAACTAAGTGTTGATTTGTGACCACAGTGGAGCGTCACGGTGTCCGTTTTTGTGACAAAAAGCAGCTTTTCACATGTTACAACATCACCTTTGTGTCGAGGTAGAATCCTGGCTTGCTGAGCTGCAGCATGTGGTGAATGCTGTTTTGTGCATATTTGTGGAATATCTACATTGCTCTGGCTCTGTTTCTGCAGTGCTACTTTTGGCTTTGAAGCTGCTTCTCAAGGGATCCCCCCCCCCCCCCCCCTAAAAAGTTACCTGATGAGCCACCGTTCTCACAGGAAAGAGGGGGGGAGGGGGGGGGGGGAGGGGTTAGAAACAGAGACAGAGAGAAAGAGAAAGAAAAAGCTCTCATTATTTCTCCCTAATTGCCCACGAGTGACCCTCCTGATTCCCCCCTCTGCAACCAGGTACGGTGCCTCATTACAGGCAGCCTCCTGAGTTCTCCCAGGAGGAACCCATGAAAAGGCCATGAAAGGCCTCGTCTGACAGGGGCCAGCCAGACTGCACCAATTAACAGGGTTTTTCTGTGCTCTGACTCGCCACACTGCAGTTTGCAACTCATCTGTGGCGTGAGACTCGTGGCCGTCCTGGGTCAGCGTGGGATGGTTTCTTCAGGAGGCAGGAGGGATAAGGCCAGTGCCGTCCAGCCACTGCTTCCGCGCCACTTACATGTTTCTCACGCCTCCTTTCACTTTCTAATTTGTACTTTTTAGGGTACACATGGCTGGCTACTGTATTTATTTATTTTATATTTTGATTAGCTTTGAGAAGGAATATTGAAGAAATTAATGAAGTGCAAATCCGCCTTTTTAACTTTGTATCCAGAGCAAAAAAAGTATTAATTTTGGATTAAACTGCGACAGGCCGAGGAAAGTTTAAAATATAGTTGTGTTCTGGCGCCCGGGCATCATCGCTCCATGAAGGCTAAATGCAATTGTCTCTCAGCCTCACAGTGCCAGGTGACTTAGTGTGTGTCTGAATCAATGACCCCGTCAAGGTGAGCTCCCCGTGTCAGGCCAGGAGCTTCAAAGACAAACCAGGCAACCTTGCCAGAGGGCTTTTTTCCCTTTCACCCGGAGAACTCCATTTTCACTTTCCCAGGCTCGATGCGTTCAAGCCCGTCCTGATCTTTGTAATGACTGGTCAAAAAAAAAAAAAAAAAGAAGTAATTCAGACAGCCTGCTGTCTATGAGTGACATGAAAGACGAGGCTTTCAAAGAGCGTCCTCCTTCCTCTGCAGGTCGAAAGAGGCACCGACATCCTCCACGAGGCCACGTCAGTTTCCACCGGAGTGATTCAAACAAAAGATCACCTGAACGTCAACAGCACCGACTGATAGAGTGGAAGGGGGGGGGGGGGGGGGGGGGGACGATACCACTCAGCCAACAGAGTCTGTCACTTCAGGAGGCGGTGGTGGTTTGGGCAGAGGGAAAGAGGAAGGGTTGTGAGGGGAAGAGGGGCACTGATTGGCTTGCTGTCTCCTGGGTGGGGGGGCAGGGTGGGGGGGGGGGGGGGGGGGAGCGTGTTTTCCTGCAGGGAAAGGTCACGGGAGGGAACAGGAGCAACGAGGTGTGAAGGGAAGGCACTGTCCTCGGCTCCTGGGCCCTAGGAGACGTCCCCGGCAAGGTGTTAATGCAGATGCTGCAGCCTCCCGGCTTCTGTTTATTCACCTTCTTACGAGGGAAACCGAGTTTCACCGCGAGTCGACACAGCTGAAAGCATGGGAAATCAGAACCGACCCGACTCATCCGGCCCGCAAACGGATGAACAGCAAAATGTGGAAAAGATTGGCTGCGTTTTATTTTTGTGTGAACGATATTTGTTAGGGGTTAAACTCAATGTGGTTATTTTTTCTCATTAATCGGTCATGTCTCCAATCCAGCTCACCTCGGTCAGAGTCGAACCTTCCAAACACCCTGAGCTGTGACCAACAAAGTCTCCCTCCCAGCTGACAGTTGGTCCCTCGGCGTCTGGTAGTCTCGACTAACTCCGACGTGAACCCAGCTGCGTCTTCACTAGACAGTCAGAGCAACCGACTATGAAGAGAGTATGAAGAGAGAGAAAGTCCACACACAGCGTGAGGGGGGGGGGGGGGGGGGGGTCAAACAGACACAAGACTTTCACCCAGGAGGCCGCTGTTTGTGTCCCGTGCAAAATGCAATGCTGTGTAAATAGTGTGCACGGACCTTTTTTACATTTCCAATGCAAACGTGTCTGCTATTGTGCTTTAAAATGTAAAAATGTTCTTGTTTTGGTCGACGTTGTTGCTTCTACTTGTGGTTGGTGCAGAATCTGAGTTCGTTGCTTCGTGTACACATGGTAATCAATCACTGGTGCATGTTAATTCTTTAGTACCTGTGCCCTTTGCTTCCAGTAAGCTGCATGTGTCCTATTGATTATCATTATTTATGTCGCTTGCAACAAGATGGTTCAAAGCCAAGCAGCATTGTTTGTAATGCAGGATATGATATATGAATATATTGACTTAAAGGGGAACACCGCGTAAACAAAAAATGCCACTATATTATTAACATCCTAAAGTTCAATCAATACTTGTGAACACGAGCTACTCCCTCTGAAAGCCAGACACCAGAGCAGTAAAGTCCCAAACACACAGTCTGGAACTCGCAGACGATGGCCGGAGACCCACAGAACGGTTCTCGTGTTTCTTTTAAACTAAGCTTCATTCCCGCGCAGGGTTTCAGCTGAGCAACAGAAAACGTCGCTGTATCCTCAGAACGTTCCCCTGGCTGCTCCCTGTGTTATCTATGTTGAAGATGAGAGGCGGGAATTCCAGTCACATGACTTGGACTCGAGTCACATGACTTGGACTCGAGTCACATGACTTGGACTCGAGTCACAAATGTGATGACTTTAGAGTTGACAAAATGAAAACAAACGACTTGTATTTAAAACATCGTATTTGTTGGAGAGCAATTTATGACTTGTTTAGGACTCGAAGCTCAAAGTTTAGGACTTGGAACTTGAGTGCAAGGACTTGAGACTGACTTGTGTTTTGACTTGTTCCCACCTCTGTTGACAGTGGAGCAGCTCCACACTTTATAACTCCGAGTTATAGCGCTCTAGATGTTGCATTTTGGAGATAGTTGTTCATGTTTACTGATATCTTCGGACTGTCTTGGACCACATTGGAATAACCTATGAATTTTGAAAAAGGTCATAGCTCCCCTTTAATACGAAGGACTAACTTCCATTTGAGAAGTTCATCCACAAACCGATGAATAATTAAGGCTGATGTCAAAGTGAACGTGTGTTTCAACCCGGCAAAGTCATAAGAGAACGACCTCGACACAAGCCGAGGTGTCGCAGCCCTTCCTTTGTTTCCCGAGCGGTCCCTGCAGCCTCTCCATGAACTCAACCTGAGAGGGGACCGCATGGGAGAGCGACCCTCATTATGTGTAAAATACCATTAATTAACTTTATTGAATGAGTCACAGTATGGCTCCCACCACGTGGTTCCCTCAGGGTCCATTGCCCAAGACCCCACCTTGCCCCGTTTGGAAGCCAGAGAGGCAGCATCCTTCACGTCGGCCCGTCCTCTCAGCCGAGGCCGGTTCGAGGTGACTCCTTCTCCCCTCTTGTCATTGCTTAGCAAGCTGCCAGTAGTTTATAATGTTGTGACAGTCACATAAACAGGGCTGCTGCTTGCTGGAGTGAGCGAGAGAAAAGAAGTCCCGTATTAAAGGGAATCCAAATGGTGCCTTGAATGGGAATAATCTGGGAGTGAGATCTGTTCTGGGCCGGCTAATTTAAATGTGTTCAGGGTGACAGCTTACTGGAAGAGGGACATAATGAAGTCCATTATCATCAGTGGTGCAAATTCTAAAGAACGGGAACTCTCATTATCAGCGCTTTCCTGTATACGAAGGAAATGTGTTCATCCATTCTGAAATGTGCTGAGAATGACAACGCGGAGCAAACATAAGACAATGTGAGCTGCGACTCGCCGCTGGAGCAAAATAAAACGAGTCTGGACAAGTCTCTCGTTTTCATTTTGTTTTTAACGCCTTCACTTTATTTATGGATGAGGCGATGGCGAGAAGGCCGTGTATTGGATTTGAACGCAGTCAAGACTGTAATAGGCTGATAATTCTGAAATCGCACAATGTGGCGTGCAGCAGCAAGACAGCCGCCGCTTTTTATTCGCGGGGCCTTTTCTTGTGGTAATCTCACATCTGGTAGACCACGGCAGGCCTTGAACACAACAGTGTCTCCCCGAGCATTATCTCACAAAAACAGAACCTCGGAAACGCAGCGCCGCTGGACGAGGAGCGGGAAAAATAACAACAAGTCATTTTAGGCCGGAATTAACTGATAAACAGGGAAATGAGGGAAGTGTCCAGATCTGTAACCCACGATAACCGGAGCTTGACTAAACTTAGGGAGCGAGGACTTCAAGCTGTCTCCGTAATATATTCACTTCAAAGAGTCTACAAATAGGTTTGGTGCCAAAATAATCATCAGAAGTAAGTTCAGTGCCAGCGAAATGTGTTGTGGAATGAACTGGAGGGGAGGGAATGGGAAAGGCCAGGTGTTGGGGGGGAGACACACACACACACACTAATGTGCTATTAAAAGTCAAGTGCACACATTCAGGGACAAGAGACTGAATCAAAACACAAAGCAACGCACTGATAACGAAGAAAACGGCGATGTGAAAACGTGTGGTTTCATCTGAAACGACGAACATGTTTCGTGGCTCTGCGCCTTCCGTCTTTGTAACAGTTGCATCCACAGAAATGTCTCACAGCAAACTGGACCCGGAACGCACTGAAAGCTGTGAATGATGCACGTCAGTCGACGCTCTGCGAGCGTTCACTTTGAAATGCACAGAATCAGCAGAACTTCAGGGAAAGGTTGCTATTAAGGCAACAATGTTGTCACAAATAACCATTTTAACAGACAAGGTGAAGGTCTCGGTTCAAGACTATAAGAGGGGATAAGATCCAATTATTGATGTGATGTAAATGAAAGTTTAACGAGAGGAAGTGAAGTTGAATCAGGGATCACAGATCACACGTAAACCCGTCTCGTCTTTCAGGACCGATCAGCGCCCTGCGGCCCCCGCTGGTTTGTGGGTCTGCTGTTTTGAAGCCTTTGCGTTTGCCGTTTCGGCCGTCGCCATCTTGGCTTTTTTTTTGCAACCGGTGAACAGGAAGTGACCGTGTTGTACCGATTTGCCGTTTTTACAAGAGGCTAAATGCTGCACCGTGTCTCGGATGGGAACAGTAACTACCTGGCGTCTCCGCTGGTTGCCTGGCAACTGCTCCAAGCCGAGTAAATAGTCGAGCACACAACACATACGAGTATTATGAGACGTGGACACGTGTACGGCTTCTATTAGCACAGAATAGGGACGCATCAACATTAACCAGGAGGAAAAAAATGACTACGAATTATAAATCATGCATGGCCATGAGGGACAAGTCCCGCCCACTTTTTTGAAACGATTACTTTTACCACGTCGAGAAGTCAGTGCTTCATTATCAAATCCATTCGGCTTGCTAATTGAGTTTTCACTGCTACCTTGCAGCCATGCAGATTCTCACACACACACACACACACATTACACGCGAGCGTGCCGGTGATGCGTGGGTCGAAGCAAACTATCACGGGTTCAGGCGTACGGTGACAAAGCGGCGTTCTGGGTTAGTTATTAATAACTTGCAGAAACATTCCTCTCTCTCTCTCTCTCTCTCTCTCTCTCTCTCTCTCTCTCTCTCTCTCTCTCTCTCTCTCTCTCTCTCTCTCTCTCTCTCTCTCTCTCTCTCTCTCTCTCTCTCTCTCTCTCTCTCTCTCTCTCTCTCTCTCTCTCTCTGAGGTGTTACTATAAAGCATGAAGTTGGGTTTGGGGTCGGCTCTCATATCGGGTCGGAGGGGTATTTAAACCCCTGAGTCATGCTTCACCAGTCGCTTATGTCAGAGAAGCACGACAGGAGAGAGGAAAGCTAACTAAAAGAGAAGGAGAGAAAGATAGGGATGAAGGGAAGGAAGTGAAGGAAGTGAGGAAACAAAAAGGGATGAAGGAGGTGCCAAGAAGGGAGGAGCTTTCAACCATGCCACCGTTGATACAACTGGGCATCTCATAATTGTGTGAGGTTATGAAATGTATTAAATAAAAGCATCATGCCCCTTTAGCCATTGTTGGTGGTCGATATCAGGAGCCTGTTATCCACACTCCTCAAAGCCATGAATTCCAGACTGCTTTCCATGAAAGGTGGTTGTTATATTCGTGGCTTTTGTCTTGAAATGTTTAAATATTCATGCGGAGAGCTTCTCTGCAGCAGTGTTGTGAAAATATTGTAAAATAACCACGATAACTGTGTAACAACATGGACTGTTGAGACGTGGGCCTCAGGTCCGAGTGGTTCTTCACAGCAGCAGAAACGATTGGAAGTTGAGTCAACTCATTGGTTTGACAAAAGTAAAGAAATTAAAGAGATAATAAACACTTAGTGGTTATTATTAAAGATGATTTCTGTCCTTTCAGCTTTTAAATACTCTTTTATTGTGATCGGTTGAAGCTACAGCCGGATAAAAGTTTCACACCAGAACACAGGAAATGACATTTACCCCGCGAGGACATCCAGACCGCCTCTGATTGCCCCGCCCACATTTTCAATGTGCAGTACGCTCTACTGGTCACTCTGAAAACTACATTTTTCCTACATTTCAAGCAGCCATTAGTTTCCTAATGGTTCGTTTAAACTTGTTGAAGGTTGTGTAATCCATCGCGGTGAACATCATGGGTTTCAGGCTTTACTTTGTTATAACATTCAAACTTTGAGAATGTGACTGATGATGTGGGGGCTCTTTAGTCCTTCCATTCAGAACGTTTAAGGAGGAAGTTACAGGTCAATGTAAACACAAGGGTAACTTCATCATATTACACCGGTACTGTCCTCTAATAGCTCCGGGTTTCCTTTGGTACACAAGGAAGGAAGGACGCGTCACATGAACTCAAAACATCCTCAGAGCGGCGTTGAAAGGCCTCACAGTAGCTGCCGTCACCTTCGTTATGAAAATCAGATGCCAAAGCAAAAGTCTTGGATACGAGTGACTTTCAAGGCAAGAAAGACAAAGGACACGTATCAAACACACACTCGTCCTCTAACCGACGCCGTGTCTCTGTTCCACCTCTCAGGGATCTTCGTGTCCCACGCGCCCCCTCTCGCCCACTCCTTCAGGTCAATATTAGCACAAGGAACTCCCGCTACTTGATGTACCGGAGTCAAATTTACCAAACGCCGTTTGGCTCGCGCGATTAAATCTGAAGATGAAAGAATCGCCAAGGGCACACAGCCCCCGAGGCCGTACAGCGAACACACAGACGCTCCGCTTTTAACAGCGAGGTACAATTAAGAGTTTAAATGGACGCTGCCGTGAATCCGGCCGACTTTGAAAATATCATAATTAGTGCCGAGTCGACCGCTGACATTGTGCAAAAGTGTGTAAAGTCCGGCTATCGTCCCTGAAGCCCTGCGGTGATAAGTTCATCCCCTGATTACGAGGTAAGAGCAGGATAACACGAAAAAGTACCCCAGAAAGAATAATATCATGAAGTCGGGGGCTGGAGATGTGTGCTGCCATCTACATCTGTTTTACCTCAACACTATGTCCTCTCAACATACAATCCCAGCTCTATCACAGGAGATAGAGAAGGACAAATATGACAACAGACAGACAAACGGGGAAGAAGATCGAGAGAGGGGAATAAGAGACGGGGAAAGGGGGGGGGGGGGGGGATGATAAGGAATCACAGATAAAGCCTCTAAGGGAGCAGACGTGTTCCAGAGAGGAGTGACCAAAAATTGTGATAAGAGCGATGACAGAGTGTGAAATGACTCAGTCTAAACCCTGGCAGTGGCATCGGCTCTGACCCCGCATTCCCCTGGTTCAGAGGAGTCCTGAGGTTTTGGGGGACTGTGCCAGCTGGTCGTAGGACACCGTTTGAACCCGCTGATTTCAACAACAGCTTAACAAAACAAACACTGTAAACCCTCCGACACAAAAGGCCTCCCCCAGACTCGGACAGTGTTTCACAGGCAAGGACTCGATGTCGACAAGTTGTCCAAGCGAAAAGGATAAATTGCTCGGTTTCTGTCACTGCCCTCCAAAACAACACAATACCTGTGAACACCTGTCTCCCGTGTCAAAGACCCCCCAATCCCAACACAGAGCTCCTCTGCAAGAGGTTTTTAGGTCATTTTACACGTTTGAACAAACTAACCGACGCCGTTGTTTTTTTTCCCGGCGACGGGACTCGGATTTCGACAAAATCAAAAAAGCTGCAAACACCTTTATACCGCTAGGATTTGATGGTTTGCGGGTCAAAAAGGTAGCTGTCAACAAGTCTTCCAAACTACATAACACCAACATTATGTTGTTTATTGTTGCCTTTCAGAACAACCCGTGGAGCCCACACTGTCACTAACTGCATTCCCTGGATACATATGATCTAAAAAAGCATTTTCAGAGAACGGTTTGAAAGATATCGCCGAGATGTCAGACGTACGCAGACTTTGATTAGAAGATCATTTGTGATCCGTCGAAAGCAAAACGGGAGAAAATACATTCCCTCGAAAATTGAAATTGCAGATGCCGAATCCTAATTTGGGAACCCGATTTTTAGGAGACCGGGCTGTGCGTCCTTTTTAGCAAACTACCATTCTGTAGTTCTTCTGATGCAGACCATATCTGAACCCTCCGACACAGAAGCCTCTGCAGACCCCGACACCGTCTCACACAAACAGGATCTACTCTCGAGTAAGCATCTATTGGCCTCACTTATTAAAGGGCTGTTGCAGACCATCCAGTTCGGACCTGCTTCACATTGAAGTATGGTATGCAAGTGGGCGAGGAGCTGCTTGCTGAGCAGGCAGGTTTTACTGCAGGTTTTAGACACATCCGTCTCTGCAGCTGTTGCGTAGACTCAGACCTTCAGCCGTGTCATGTGGACTGAAGCTGTAGCAGGACCCCGTCAGCCGCACCTGGCTGCGAGGCTCGGCATGCTGTCAGAAAGTTGTTCAGAACAAATGTCTGCACAACACCGTCGGAGACGTCCTGGACACAAACCTTTTCAAATCAAACAGCGACGTGGAACAAACGGGACGTATGGGTGTCTGTCAACCATAACAAGGAGTGGGCGGAGTTTGAGTAGCCGCACTCTGTGGCCTCAAGGGAGTGACATCTTGAAGGGCCCTTAAAAAGATCCTGGAAGGAAATCAAGGTGGCCAGAAGGAGGACAGTGGAGACAGAGCTGACGGAGATAAAGCTGACCTGCTATGTCTCAATCTCAGCATTCTGCTGTGAAAGTCCATTCAACTTATTAGATTTGTGCATTTAATCGAACATGTAGACACATCTGAACAGATTCACCATTACGTTTGAATCTCCCCGAAATAATAATCATAACTCCGTTGCTCAGGCTCGGTGTGAATCACAGTGAAATGAACTGAGAACTCTGTATTTTCTACCTCCTGCCATCGTGCTTTTTCATAAGCAGTTGAAGCGAGGGGGGGGAGGGGGGGGGGGGGATATTCTGTTTCCTGAGTAGTTGACAGTTGCAAAGTGCACACATATTGACAGTGATTAGAATCTGTGAGGGCTCACTGCCAATGAATATTCAAGAGCACCTGTCTGCAGCTGAACCGGCGGTTCAACAATGCGTTCAGTGAGAGTCTGAGATGGAGTCCTGCTGCACTCCGCTCAACGGGGAATCCAGCTCATCTACTACTCATGATATTTAGTCTTTCTCTTGTATTTTGTTTGTTGTAATTTTGTTTAAATCTCAGTCTGTTTTTATCGTTCTGCTCATTAATGACGCTGTTCATTTGACCTCTCTCATTTTTTATTTAGTCTGTTTTGTTCTCGAGACGACTGTCAAACCATTACATTGATTCTTTATGCTATTCATTCAATGTTTACTGAGGGAAGTAGAGTCATGTTCTCATCGACTTCTATACAACCAGAGGAGTCGCCCCCTGGTGGACACTGGAGAGAATGCAGCTTTAAGACTCTTCCGCGTTAGCTTTGCTCTTCAGAACCGGGGGTTGAATTTACTTGTGAATGTCCATCCTACTGCTATTTCATTTCTATGGTTGGACCTCGCTATCGCTCTCTGGTGGCGGAATGGGAGAACGACCCGGCAGCCAGGATCTGAACTCACGTCTTCACAACAGAGCGGAGGCTTTTATAACAGCACATCAATGCCCGTGGTTATGAAATGAGAGTTTCTATAATTACAGAACATGCGGGCAACTTGTGGTACAAACAATTGACCTCGACCAAGCAGAGAGAAAAAAGGCAATATCTTTGTTATTCTTGACACCGATCTGTCCCGGTTCTGCTCACGCCCCCTGCTGTGCCTCTCCTCCACCTTTTGGCACATTTCACAATGAGTCACCGAAGTACCAAACGGGAACAGGCAAGACTGTGCCTGCAACACAACAACAACCAAAAACAAAAAGCTGAGCTGTAATTCAGGAAAATCCCACTCGAGAATGTAATTTTTCTATTTGCCTTTTAGCCAAATGAATAAATGGAGCGGCTCGCCGTGTTTCTGCACGTTAGAGACCCGAGAGACGCCGAGGTCTTCTCTCATTACAGTTCACTTTCAGTTGACTCATTTACAATGATATAACCTCGTAAATATAGATCGCTGCTTTGGATCCCCGCCTGACAAAGCCAGCTGGTTCTATTAAGCGCGCGGTGCTTTCTCTGGCGCACACGGGGACATAGGTGGGTGGGTGGCACTGAAGCCGTTTCAGGGTCTGGAATTGATATCGCTGCATTTAAATAATGATAATATTTGATAAACAAGACCAAAAAAAAACAAACAAATGTAAACTACCATCAACAGCACCGCACCTCGTCTCTCCGCCACAAACATCCCGTTTGCCTCAGCAATTGTTGAGAGAATGAGATCAGCTTTACACTGCTGAGTGCATTAGTGTCCAGCAGCTCCGACACAACGCCCCGTAGATCACATCATCACGAGCTGCTTTATGCAATATAGCCATTAACCACGAGCATCTGTGCAGAAGGCAGCGTTTTGAAGCCAAACGCCGCCTTACACGGGAGCTGTAACCCTGCCGTTCTGTAGCTATGGAAACAATAATGAGGTCACTGTGCTATTTTAGCGCCGGGTTTACTCGGAGAGATCGCTGCTGACATCACCGCCGCTGAACTTTGTGGAAGTTCAGTAAAAAAAAAAACAAGAGCTTCGGCTGGAAGCCGAGGCAGCGTGTCACACACACCAAGTCACAGGAAGCTGCGATGCTGCCGGCGGAAACCTTGAGTGATCTCATCGGAGCTCATTAGTTACTGCAAACAGCTCAATAAGCCATAAGTCCAAATCACAACAGTAAAGAGCCAGAGCATCCAAAGTAATAGCATTTGTGTTTGGCCTTCAATCTGCTGAGGAGTTCTTTTTATCTCCGGTCTAAATTCTTTTTCAGAGTCAAACATTTGTTCGGTGAAAGCCGAGCCGAGGACGTGAGGTCCGGTTCACAGAGCATATCTCAAGGTATACTTTTGGAAAAAAAAAGGTTCCAGTCACTGATTGCTTGAGCTTGTATTGGGACTAAGAACTCTACATTGAAATATGATTTCCCGCTGCAGCGTCTGGCATTCAGCGTCGTTTGATAAAGCCTCCATCGAGCAAAACACGTCCATTTATTCAACAACATAATGAAAAACACTGAGTCCAGACGAGCAGACCCAGTGTTATGCTTTAAATTGGACTCGCTCGTCCTTCATTCACAGCCTTTATTTGGACGTCAGAGTAGCCACTGAAATGTGCAGACTGGAGGACTGGCAATGACCTGCTTCATGTCAAACACGGGTCGGGTAAAGGCCGGGTGAATTGCTGTTTACGTCATATATCCTCAAGGTGAAGTCACAAAGGGAGACGACGACATTCATCCAACGCTGAATGGACCCAGCCATCCGGACGACTTAGCAATCGTCAAACATCGAGTTTAAACTGTTCAGAATGTCTGCGTGTTGTATGTTCGGTCGCCAGAATCCATATTCAAACAGCAGAGTTTTACAGATTGACGGCTTCAGAGTAGCAGATGTTTCAGTTTAACCGGTCACCGTGTTAACTGGTGACTTCCAGCCGAATGCGTCCTTGAGTGCTCGTCGTGGATAATAAACACAGGTGAGTCTGCTTTTAAAATAGATTGGAGGCTTTTCCGAGGACACATACATGTTCCGTTGGGCAACCACGGAGGAATTCAGCTGAGAGTCACCAGTTAACACGGTCACTGGTTAAACCGAGACACCGGCTGGCTGCGAGCTGTTAAGCCCACCCACTGACAGCACACAGAGCTGGAAATCTCTTTGTTTTGGTAGCATTCACAATACTTTACAAGTTTAAATCCATTCTACCTGCTCGTTAAACTTTTCCTTCAGTGAATGATATACTGACTTAAACCGGTGGGACTTTGGGGGGTGCTCTAGTGTTGGACGTGATCTGATTTGTCTTTCCTTCCTATCGTCTCGTGGACTTTTCTCATGAAAAAGCATTTGGACAACGTTGGTTGAATTGAAATGAGGATAGGATTGAAGAACAAAACAAAGCAGATTTACAGCAGATTTACCAAGAAATAGACGTTTTCTCCGAACAACTGCTTGAGAATTTGATCACAATTTGGGAGTTTCGGCTTCAGTCTGCTGAGGGCATTAACATCCAACTGCAGAACAGACAGCACTTACACCACATCACCAATACATCTGATGATGATGAGCCTTTTTAGCAATTTAGCTGTAAATCCGCACTAAGTATGAAAGTGAGGAGCACAAATATTCCACATTTGTTGTCGTAAATGTGACGAGTGTCTGGTGGTAAAAACGGTAAACGGCCAGACAGCAACACACTGTGGGAGCATCCGAGTGAACCTTGTCCCCCCATGTCTCCGCTCCGTCCTTAACCATTTGTACTCTGGTAATGACTCCAACATGCTGTGTTCACCAGATCGAAAAAGGAAGAGAAGATGTGGGGGGGGGGGGCGGTAAGAGAGGAGGCTTATCGTACAGTTAAGCTGCAGCTGCAGTTTCCATAACAACTACCTGCAAAAACCCTGCTCCCTCGACCGTCATTAGAATAACATTTCTACTCGTAAAGTAAGCATTAGCGGAATCTGCATGAGCAATGAGACGGGGGTAACACAGAGAAAGCGCCGGCGTCCATTGGAGCTGTCGTTTGACAGTCGTGGCAGGAACCTTCTGGTTTTTGTTCTGCAGGGGGATTTCTAACAGCGTAATTGCAGAACGGGAATTGTAAGCCGTGTAGTTTTCCCTAGAAAACCTACACATGATGTCTGAGACTTCCCAGAGGCTCGTGCAGGAGTTTAGCATCGCAAATGATTGATACGCACGCAGGGTTCACAGAGGAACTCAGGGCTTCAGAGGCCGGGTCGTGATCAAAAAACGCTCCTTTTTTTTTTTTGGTTCTAACATCCGGCGACCGACTCAAGGAGACAAGCGGCTTCTACATTCAGCCTCTCCTCTGGTCATGCATTGCAATATTAACTTGAAAGGGAGGGGGGGGGGTAATCAAGAGTTTAACGAAAAGGTAAAAACAAAGCCAGAGGGAACACATTAAGTGTTGGCTAGTCCAGGGTATCATTTAAAATCAGCGCTGATGGCTTCATTGTGTGGGCTGCAACCTTGAGCGAGGCTGGTGGGGCCCTGGTGACCAGCGAGGGGACGGGGAGGGGACGGGGACGGGCAGGGGACGGGGAGGGGACGGGGAGAGGGATCGGCTCTTTTTTTCCCTCTTTGCATTCACATTCTGCTCAGCAGGCACCCGGGGGCGATAACCCTGAGAATCCGTATTAGGTGAGCCAAAGTCACCATTAATATAGAGCACTGGGCCATACTATAACCTTACACTTCACATCTCTGGGGTGTCCTGAACTGAGAGGGGGGGGGGGGGGGGGGGAGAGAAAAAAAATGGTACTATCGAACAATCACTTGGGAGGACTTTTCAAAAGTGACCTCTTACCAAAGTCAATCCCTTTGCTTTTCCCTTCTTTCTTCTTTTTTATTCATTTTCATCTGTGTTTGCTGTTCCTGCTCAAATCTCTCCAATCCTCTCCTCCTCTCCAATCCTCTCCTCCTCTTCAATCCTCTCCTCCTCTCCATCTCTCTCCGGCCTCGCGCTCCGTGGCCGGTCACGTCACGGAGCTTGTTCCTCCTTCACTGGATGCAATTACAGATTAGGGCTAAAACACAGGTTGAGGCCACGCTGCTACCACACCTCCGGCTGCAGCTCCAGCCTCCACTGAATATACGGCGATGTGAGCAAAGGACCAAAGAAAGCACAACGGGGAATAAAGTCTCCTGTGTGCACAGTCAGGCTCGGGAAACATTCCCATGAGCACTACGGACCCGCAGGTTCGATCCCACTCCAGGACAGGATCTGTTTGTCGCGTGAGCTCGGGGAAAGTGAGAATGAGGTGCACTTTTTGTTTTACTGGTTTACATAAGGCATGACCTCCATTATGTTGATGTCGTTTGGCTGCATGACTATGACAAAGTTGTGCTTCAGGAACGGAACCTGTTTTTCGTGGCAGATTTTATTTTCCAGGCCTGAGAGAGAAGGCAGAACGTTTTGCTGAAGATCGAGCGCTGAAGTAACCTGCGATGTTGTGATAAAAGGAAACTTAATGACACATGTGCTGTATTCTATGTGTCTAATAAACCCATGAGGGTTGTGCATGTTACGAAAATAAAGATATCATTCAATCAATCAATAGGCGGTGAAATAAGGTAAAGTTAAATAAACTAATTAAAATGTGCCGCATGCAGCAAGTGTAATGTGTAGAAATACGATGACAAACAAAAACTCATTCTGACCTTTTTAAAAGGTTATTAACTGATTTACTCCTCGGAGAAACAGAACTTTTTTTGAATAAATTGTGAGTCAAAGTGTGTTAAAGTCTTCTGTCACACAATAAATAACTGATTTGCATCCAGTGCACACCATCAACCAAACCAAACATGAACTCCACACAGCTCTCTCACCACTAACCTCCTTATTAAAATCGAGAAAAGTTAGACAACAGGCTGCTTAAAATAAACCGACAAAGAAGTTATTTCCACACTTTTAATTATCCACAAAAGATTAAACGGATTATAAGCTCAAATCTAGGGCTTCACTTTCGCCTCTTAAGGATCAAATTGAGTTGTTTTACCCAATAGAGTGACTTAGTCTGCCTCCAATCCACCTTGAATCCTGATGTGAAAAGCTCCAGAGCTTTTGGAGTTTGTATTCAGCGGTTCACTTGGTGGATATGAAGGGAAGCACAAAGCCTCCTCTCCTTGAGAACACACTGTGTGGCACCAGCCTGGACCGTTTTCAGACACAACAAAGGAACAGGGTGGTTCTGCTTTACAGCATTAAAAGAAGGGAGATGGAGCTGCTGCACCTTCTGTAGAGTTCCTGACACGAGCAGATGGTGGGAGGAATGATGTGTCCGGGGGGGGGGGGGGGGGGGGCTTCACGGGTTCAGTCAATGTTTGGGGAAAGACTTGCCGTGTGGGACAGAGGTGAACTGATCTGATTAACTAATTATTCACAATAGATTTGACAATATGATCATGAGAGGGAGAGACGGGACCTTTCTACAGGTCAGGGGTGTCAAAGGTGAGAGGGTCAGATCCGTCCCAGTGGAGGAACCGGCACTCTGTCTCTAGTGTTTTAATCTCATCATCTTCACAACGTACTCGTACTTCTTCACACTGAAAGGACGTCGTTATTTAAATGTTATCATGCGACGGTTCTACTGGTTTGGCCCACTTCAGATCTAAGTTGTTTGTATGTGGCCCGTGAACTAAAACGCTGGAGACCAGAACCGAATCCATGTGTCGTTTATTTCAGGTTGAAGCTTTCCTGATCCTGACTTCAGAAAGAGAGAAACAATGCATCTTCTTATGCTTTGCTGACTGAAATATGTTCATATTTGCCGTTAAACAAAGACGACATTAAAGAGAAAAATCACTTTGTGACCGACGATAGAAAGCTTTGCCGTGTTACATGGAGAGTATGAGCTGAGCCATACGATGGTCAGCAATGAATACATGAATACATCAATGATGTGATATGTTGTACGTTTTGTATGGAATTCAGAGAAATACCTGGTCGGGTTGTTTGTCCAGAATCTGTCGGCGTAACAGACGCACTGTTCTTGTAGTGTTGTGGATGTTTTATGCCTCGTGTTCGTTGTTAAAGGGTCAACCCACAACAGTGTGGAGGAATCAAAGATCAATCAATGAATCTGTGGACAAACCGACTGATGACACAATAATGTTGATGTTATGACCTCACCAACATAAATTTGGCAATTTCCCCACTTCTTTTGAAATGTAATGTTTAAAAAACAAAAAAACAGCAATCAGCTGGTCTACAATTTTCCATTAAAGGTGAAGTTGCCTTTGGCGTCTGTTGCCCTGATTTGATCCGGAGTTCAATTTGATTTCTGTCTTGCTGTCATTGGTTTAACACTGACCACTCTGTCGGGGGGGGGGGGGGGGAGCAATGAAGTTAGTAATTCATCTCAGAAAAGGGCAGTGTCAGACCCAGCCAATCGCTAAATATAATGTGCCGCCAGCGATTCATGGGATCCGGAGAGCCGGCTCACCTCTGAACTTTGGCCTTTTTGAAATGGGCAACCTTTGCCGGGTGACCCGTTTGAATCCCCACACCTGCTGGGACATGTGTCTGGAGTACGTGAGCTGGGGAAGCATTAGTTCCTACTGTCACCATGCCCTTGCACAAGGCAACTGCTCTAAGAGCATGCATGCCTGGTTCCCTGAGGAAATATTTAAAGTAACAATGCTTGTATTTGCAGCAGAGATCTTCAGTGATCAGATATGATGGGGTTAGATGAGGTACCGAAATAGCCCAGTACCAAGTAGTATCACAACTCACCATTCAAAAGAGAACCGATCCTTGTTTTTGTGCCCGGAACGAGAAAAAAAAATATTTGTATGATTTATGATCGCAGCCAACTTTAAGTCGCAGGGGGGCTGGAGCCGATCCCAGCTGACGTTGGGTGCACCCGACTATCGCAGGGCTGACAAGTAGAACCCGGAGAAAACATGCAAACTCCACACATAAGGCCCGTCCAGCCCGGGAGTCGAGCCCTGAACGTGCAGATGTCTGAGTCGGCAGCTAACAGTGCTAACAGCGCTAACGACGGCAACAGTGCTGACAGAGGCCACAGGTTTTACGTGGTATATGGAAAGGTGGGCGTCAAGCTTCTACCGTCAACGCGGCCCTGCCATCGTGAGTATCAGCGGTAACCACGACATGAGCGCTGCACGGCGGCGTTTAGCTAGCCAGCGGGACACGCACAGCTTCCATTAACATGACGGGTATTGAATGAAGTACTCTCATGGTATCGGTATCACTTTAAGGGTGCTGGAAATCAGAGAATCTTTTGTTCAGAACTGTATTTTGAAGAGAGCTTTGACGGGGAATAAGACAGCCAACCGGTGCTAGCGAGGGTCAAAGAATATGGCCGGTCTGCCAGAACAGGGGGCAGATTAAACTCTCCTCTTCCTCAACACAACCACTGTGAAGCCACCGCGTGCCCTCGGGGGGTGGGGTGTTTGGAGGTGTGGGGTGGGGGGTTTGACTGTAATGATTGGCACCTGTGAAAGAGGGTTTGGGCAAGTGCACGGACCATATCAAAGAGGATCAGCCGGGGCACAGTGTGACCTGACTTTTATTAGGTGCCAAAAATGAAATGGTCGCTCTATAGCCCCTTCAAGAAATCATTTAACCGGCCACAGCTGAGAGAAACACACGCAAGCATGCACACGCTGGTGAAGTCACACACACACACACACACACACACACACACACACACACACACACACACACACACACACACACACACACACACACACACACACACACACACACACACACACACACACACACACGTATAATAAAGACCAAAGGTTGCTCGTATACATTCACCGTGTGGTGAAAGTTGTCTACATCATTGTGTTGGCTGAAGTGATTTGTAAAACATCTATTTGGAAATCTTTCAGGCTTTTGATCACAGACACACACCAGAAATAAATAAATCTCACTCACGTCCAAAAACCTTTTGATCCGCAGTTAGGGGTTTGCTCAGTTGTCGACCACAACCAAAAGAAAACTCCTTCACAGGCTGTAAAAAGGAGGACGGGTCATTACGTCATTGTGACGTCATTGTGACGTCATAGTTTAAATGTTGCATTGGTGCCAGACTGTGGTGTCCCTTCTGTTGGAGATAATGGTGCGTGGCAAGTGCCATCATAACGCATCGTATCGGGGGTGATGATGACTGATGCCTTTCATCTAAATGTCAAAGCAGCTGCACAGAGTTCAACTCAAGCCCCTGTTTGGTCCAAGCTACCTACATGATGAGACATGACTCAACGGCAACCGTTTTATCTGTGAATTACAGGTGCTATTGATGATATTGATCACTTTCTGCCACTAGATTTCTCCATGAATCTCTCGTAGGAGAGTAATTCATTCATTTTGCAGCGAGTAGCTGTAGCGGTAGCGGTGGCTTTAGGTTCCTTTGTGCATCGGTGTGCTCTGATGTGCATCGTCGTTACAGATCGTTTGAGGGGAACTGTAAACTTGCTAATGCTAACGGAGCTCCTCGCGGATTGAAGCTGTCATTTTTCTCACTTTAACAATCTAACCGGTGACAACACATTAGTTCAGATCGGCTGTTGTAAGAAGGACTTTGGCTGATTTTCATTAAATATGCAGTATTGTAATTTTATGGGCTGTTTGGACGATTAAGTTGAGATAGCTAATAAATGTGAACGTCAGTTGCCACGATACACGTTTTGTAATTTACGGTAAACAAAGTGTAAATGCTAACTTAGTTCATGGATGACCAAAGTAACAAGTACCGGTACGAGGTCCAGGTTTATAGACCTTCTCCTGACGATAACAGGAAACCTTATCCAAAGAGCTGGCTAACGTTAGCCCTCCTAAATATCAATGAGCGTCATAAACTGGTGATCCAATGTCCGCTGAATAAACTGTATGCTTGGCACCAATATGCGTTCACGCACTACACAGTGATGCAATGACGCTTCCTTCTTTCTTGCATTCAACAAGATGATGGTAAACTAACAGACAGCATCAATTTCTTCACAGAGGGATGTTGTTCGCAGTTCTATATGGATTTTTCAGAACTCTGGGAAATAACAACAACCAACCTGAGTCTAAATTGTGCGCATGGATTTGTCAAAATTGGATCAAACTGTGGAAGATATGAATGAAATCTCAAGTCCTTAATAAAACCAGTTAGATGACTCTGAAGGGGAAACAAATGTCTTAAACGGCTTATACGTTACTGACCACAAAGTCCCACATTGGGCTGAATGATGATCCGATTTAAATCGTTCTGTCCGAGTAGTGAAGAGGAAGTTAAGAGAAGCGCTGAGGGACAAAGCATCTCAAAGTTTTAGTCCTGCAAGCTTGAACATTTAACCTCGTTATCCACCAGTGTAAAAATAAGTTTAGCTGAAGCACTTTGTTGCCAAAAAAGAGCTTTTGGCATCTATAGCATCTTATTGGTGCATCTCAGACCGCTGCCCTCTAAGAAGGTAGAATCAGTTGTCAGAGGTGGAACAGTTGATAAAAGGATCAGACCTTTCAGGAAACCAGGAGTACACAGTTGTCGGGTCAATCTTAAAGTGCTGTAAGTACACACTCAAACAAACAAGAAGCACTAGAACCACTTTCCATGTCCACCTCCTCTCTCAGAACACAAATGGACCAGCTCCAAGTTGTCCACGGCGACGCTTTTCTTCGCATTTCTTCTATTCTCAGTGTGGTTACTGGAGGTCTGGACTTCATAACAGATATTTCCTGTCACTTAGCAGCACCCCCGCTCTCTCCTCGCCATCGCTCTCTCTCTGTTGCCGTTTCCTCATTTGTTGTGTCTCCACATCGGCCGAGCCGGCCGTCCCCTTGAGGGACCGCTTCACTCATGACTTCCACTGTTGTGTGTCGGTCATATCGATCACTTCCACCATATCGATCACTTCCACCCCTCCTCTTTTGTCGCCTTTTTTTTCTGTCCTGAGGCTAAAAATACACTTTTCGCGACCAATCCGTGTCGCCGACGACCACCTCTAGTCCTGTCTCCTTTGACCTCGTCTCCTTCGGGCTTTAATCCTCTTCACATTTACGTCCAGAATGTTTGTTTCGGCAGAAATCCGTCTCGTTACGTCCCCGCGACCCTGTGGCCTTAAGATGCTCGGATCGCCTTTGCATTGGACTCCTTTGTGAAAGCCCACGAATGTGCAGTCCTCACATAAATGCTGATTGCTGCGTTATTAGGTTCCTATAGCTCATAAATACACGCCAGCCCCTCGATGTTTACAGAGCCGGGGACTTTACAAGGGTCAATACGAGGAAATTGCTGCTCAAAGCAGATGTGGGAGTACACCTTAAGACGTAGAACTCAATCTATGACCGGATCCACACTAAAATAAATGAAGAACCCCGGCCCTCAAGCACCCCCCCTCTTTTGGATGACAGAGAAAAGTCCACCCCGACTGTCTAGCCGTCGAGCCAGGCTCGGTCGTGAGCCCAAGAGAAAGTGTCTTGGCTCTGCCCTCGTTTACCCTCGTTGATGAAATCTCACCTGCGATCCTCTTATCTCTTTGACAGGGCCGACAATAACAGGCGCCGAGGTCACCGCAAAGACACCGCTTTACTCCCGAAATAACAAGTTTGGGTTTCATAAGGCTGGAGAAGTGGCAATAATGTCCAGCTCAGTGGATCCACACGCGCTCGCGCAAATACCCTTGGCAGCGCGAGGAGAGGTGTGTTTTTATTTTTTCGGAAAGGTCGCGGCGGCGAGGCCTCGACTGAAGGGTCTCAATCAAGGCGGCGCGAGGGGGGGGGGGGGGGGGGGTCACCTGTTGGGGCCAGTGGCGTCCGCTCCAGAGGGCTCTTAACCCTGGATGAGTAGCTAATGGAGGGAGTCGTCCAGAGCAGATTCACCTCACACATTTAAATAGGCGTCCGCTCGCAAACGCACGGAGGAAGTGCGTGGAACTGCCGAGTGCTGCGAAGCCAAAGGTGCTATTAAGGGGACGAAATAACACTCAACATCCACACGAGCTGCATCGGGGTGCACCGAGCAGGTCGTTAGGGAGCGGGACTTCAAGAAAGGGATTCGTTCTTCCTCCATTATTTGAAAGTAGGATATTAAACCTTTGATTGTCTGCGTGTAATCTCCGCAGGATGGAAGAAAACTGATTTTGTTTTTTGTAAGAATTCAAAGAATGGTGCGAGACTAACTCGTCACCCTGACAGGAGTCAACGTGAAGAAGAAGCTGAGGGTGAAAAACATGCAGTTAAAAAAAAAAAAACACAGAAGAAAACTCGACAACATATTAAATGCGATCGCGGCGTAACGAAAAGCGAGCAGTGATAATAATAAGCTGTGATGGGGCCCTCTTATGGCCCATCGATTTCCAATAGCTGAGATCATAGAGAGCTGGGTGGGGTAATTACACTGTGCAAGCAGAGGTCGTCCTCAGCAAATATCATTATCATCAGATTAGAATGAAAGGCTGGAGCGGGTCGGGCACGCGGCGGGTGAAGGAGACCCAGAGGAGAAGCTCCTCGGCACACATCCCCGACCCTTCATCCGTCTCAATGTCCGCCACCTTGCTCCCGACTCCACGGGTCAGCCCGACATCACACCGACACAAACAAGAGGGGGGGGGGGGGGGGGGGGACAGGTCGCCGAGGCGTCCATTCATCAGCGAGGGACGAGGCGTATGATGAGAATGATGCCTCGGAGTAGCAAACGCATAAACAAGGAGCACGACAGCGGCTCGGAGCAGAGCGGGTACGGGGGGCAGCGACACCACCAGGTGCCGCGCTTTACGATGGAAGAAAGAGTTATTCCTCTACTTACGTGGCTACGTCAGTCATATCAAGTTACAAACGTATCTATTATTGATTCATGTCTTGATTATTTCTTATAGTAATCATTTCGTCTTTGAAATGTCAAAACAAATAGTGAAAAAGTGACCTTCACAAGTTCCCACAACCGAAGATGCCATCTTTCAATTATTCATGTTGTCCGACCAACAAACCCGACGATGTTTAAAATGAGTTAAAACAACAGGACGTTCCAGCAGCTGGGACCAGAAAATGATTTGGTGTTTTAGTTTTGTACGCGGCTTAAAAGACTAATGAATTATTAGAACGGTAGTAGATGAACACAAACTAAAATAATTGACCGTTCCAGTTCAAATAGTTCTAGTTGCAGGAAGATATAACCGCAAAATGAGACGACGGTTCGTATGACAGCTTCACAAAGTTACTCCTTGTCTTCGTGTGTTTTCCTGCTAAAGTCCAGCAACACGTGTCAATTAATGCTCTTTACTTCCTGGTTCATGATTATGTTAATAACATCATTTAGGGCGCATTCTCTTTGGTAGGGATCGCTCAGAATGCTGTGTGACACCAGCCTGCATTATGTTATGTTTTTATTTCTAGTGTTTAAAGTATCAGTCAAAGTATAAAGTAAGCTCAAAGTATCAGTGTGTATCATATGAATAACACGTGCATATCAAATAAGAGCATAACTGGCAGTGCATAGCTCGTAGTGATTGAAACTGTCAAGGCTCTGACCCCATCAATAAACAGAACAAGGAGTTAGTAGAGAAACACATATTCTCTCTCTCTCTCTCTCTCTCTCTCTCTCTCTCTCTCCCTCTCTCTCTCTCTCTCCCTCTCTCTCTCTCTCTCAACGAAGTGTGGAGAAGTAGATGAAGCATTCAGAGATGATTAGGAGGGAGGGAGTCCCTGCAGGCCCGCCTCACCTCACCCATCTCCCTCACCCTGGGTACCCCCCCCCCCCCCCGCCGCCCAGCAGAGTGCCACTCTGGCGGGCCTGTGCCGGTCCCTATCTGTGGCGCTCGGTGTGGGATCTGGCCCGGGCCACCTGCATTAACATAAACAAGGCGTGCTGCTGGGGTCCGCCTGTCAAGGGCTGTCAGCGCCTCGGCATTACCCTCCAGGCTTATCTCGCTCGCAGTGCGTCCCGCAAAGAAGAAGGAATAAGTGGGGATTAGTGCTCAGTCAGGAATTGCTTTTGGGTCCTTGTCACTTCTCCGCCTCTTTCCCAAAGCGAGGGAATCCCTGGAGTTTGTTAAACGGCAAAACCCCCACAGGATGCGAGTGCCTTTGATTTCTGGTGACACCTTTGGTGCTGAGTTGTATTTACGTGATCCAACGACATCTGTGGAAATCTACGTATTTTTCCGTGTGCATGGGGTCGAACAAACTCAGCACTAGACTAAAACACAAGTGCACAAAATAAACCCAAAGATAAGTTGACCAGAACCAAGATGCGGTGAACCTGAACAGACCCAGAGAAAGAAGACACCAATTAACAAGCAGCCGAGGCCGTTTTCTCTGCACTCTACATGTCTCAGCCTCACTGTTATGAGCCGATAGCGATCACACTCAAACCCCCAGACCTGAACCAACAAGCCTGATACAATCTGGATCTGGACCTGGATCGGGTCCCGGGCCAGGTTTTTGGTTAAAAGGAAGCGGGCCTCTGAAGAACCAATATTCATATCAACTACTAACGCTTCTACTGGAGAATGTTTTATTTCTGCAGTTGAAAATCCGTCCCGAATTAAAAATGTAATGTTCACAAATAAGCACAAAGACATTCAGTAGATAATGATTAATTCCATGACGGATGCCCATACGTTGAAAGGTTTGAATAAACATTTCATTCAAAATAAGCTATTTTTTCTTATGATTACTGTTCAGCTGAAGCTTCGTCAAAACATATTCCGACTGACTGCTTATTCAATCGTCGAATAAAAGGAAACATATTCTGTGAAATACTGCTGCAGGAGTTTGAAAGAAGAAAAAACTCAAAGTGAACTTCTCGCAGAGCAAAAGCCGCGAGTGAAACCTTGAGAGAAGTTCTGTTCAACCACCGTCTCCGAGGTCAGAAATGAACTTCCACACTTTGCTCTGCCGGAGTTTCTTCCTCTCTGTTTACATGCTGTCTGCCGCTCCTTGTTTCCAGCAAACTTTTATTTTTCTTCCGCTGAAGAGAGGCAGGAGCATGATGAATCACAAAATGATTTCTTGAACTGCATCTGTACAGCATGCAGACTTTTCGTCCGCCTATAGAATTCCTTTCGGCAGATTTGTTGACGTCCCCGCGTCGGTGATTTCCGAGGAGGCCTCGCGCTCCCGTGTCACCGCCGATGATGTAGCGTGAAAGGTAAAGGTGCTCCAGCTCTGGCTGACGGATGTCTGCTTCACCGACAAGTAAACAGCAGTTAAGTCCTTCCTCTTCCTCTCCACCTTCCTCTTCCTCAGCCGCGTGGCTCCCGGCCGACGGAAAAAGACGTCCGCACCACTGCGAGAGCCCGATCCATAGCTGCAGACCTCGGGCCTAATCAAACAGACCGAATGTAGGGATGGAGTCAATAGCTGCTTAATTACTAACGAGGGTAATGACAATAACAATCGCGTTCCTTTCCGGGCTGACGTAATTAAGCGAGGCGCGCCGAGGGGAGAGCTCGCCTCCGAGCGGGCCGGCAATTAGGGGGCAGGAGCCGAGGAGACGAGCCGCAGACACCGTCTCAGCGGTCTCCTTTCTTTTTGGTTCCCGTCCAAACACCTTGTCCTCCTTTCAGGCATCAGTATCATCAGTTGGTGCCATGCGCTGACAGCGCCGGGCTTCATTATATCTGTCCTGCCCGTCGGCGGTGCGAACACCGTGTTGTTCACAGCCCGGCTTCCTCCGGCACGTCGCTGGCGGCTGCCATGTTTAATGACCCCCCTCCTCCTCCTCCTCCTCCTCCTCCGCCTCCGCCTGTATCCAGCGCTCAGTCGGCACAGCGTGAGATGTGGGGAAACACTCAATTTCTGTAATGGCTTGAAATGGAGTAAATATCCCTCCCCCCCCCCCCCCCCCCCACACTTGCATTTGTTACTCGTTCGAGCCCCGTTATCACTTGCCGCCTAATTTCCTGGTGCACTGACAAAGGCAGAGGGCGTTTCCATGGAGAGGGAACCCTTGCGGTTTTTCACGCTTCTCTCAACTTGGCACTCTGTTCATTTCACAGCAATTATACTGAGTCATTCCACACATTCTGCCACGGAACTCAGGGGAAGGACCTTTCAGCTAATTGCTTTCAAATGGAAATAAAAAATAATCACACGGCTACTTTGTCAAAATGACTCCTGTTATGCAGCATTTGGTACGGGGAAATTGATGTGGAATTCCTTTTAATGCCCCATTTATAATACCCTTCGCTCTATTTCAGGATGAATAGCCTTTAAATGCATCTGGGATGAAGTCCTGACACTGCAGGCACCATCATTCCTCAGCTTCTCAGAGAACAACAACTTTTCTTTTTTTTTTTTATAGTCCAGGTTTGGGTTTTTTTACCCTGAATATTTGGATGCATTTCCGCTGGAGCAGCTCTGTGGTGTGACATTCACTCCTCAACATATATAAATCCAGTTATTTATTATGACATTAATATTTAATGATGGGTTTCACAGTTATTGACTCTGCCTTTACGTCCGTACTGCACACGATCTTTTCTCTTTTGTTTATGTGACTCATCCGAGGTTTTCTTTCTGCTAACAGACATCACTCTGTTCAGGAGACGCAGGTACAACATAAAGATTAGCCGGCATGCTGCTGCGTACAGTAATGGAAACGAGTGGAGCAGCCACAGAGTGTCTGTTACCACATTAATCATGAATGAGCCGCCAACGTCTTCAATATTCTTGCAAAACAAAAACACTCTCAACAATTACTGGGATGCGGCTGCTGAAGCAGCGACTGCGTGAAGACGCTGAGGCTGAAGCGCTTTCAGTGGACTGCGACGCAAACACGTCCACTGGACGTCCGGGGTTGGACTCGTCTCTCCGTGATGCCAGAGAGTTCCCTTTCTTAACTCATGCTCAGCTGAAACGTAGACCGTGAACATGAGTTCAGATACATCTCATATGTGATGTTGTACTGGGCTGCTTTGAGCTAAATAATGACCGAATGCTAACATGCTCACAGTGACAATGCTAACATGCTGATGTAGCATGTTCACCATCTGAAATTAGCATGTTAGCATGCTAACGTTTGCAAATAAGCACTAATACAAAGTACAGCGGAAGGCCGATGGGAATGTCATGAGTTCTGCAGAGTGCTGTTGTATTGTTGTAGGCTAACAGGAAGTTAGCATCACACTGGTTCCCTCCACAACAACCCAATGGCATTTGGGATTAATCTAGAAAACAATCGCTGAGGCAAACAAACGTTTTATCACGTTTTCTTGAGCAGGATAATCTACACCACTGACAAACACTTTATGATTTTTGAAGCAATCAGCAATCCGCTTGTCACATGAATACGATCTTTTCAAAATAAACCTCTCTCTTCACAGGAAACTACTCGGTTAGGTTTCGGAAAATATTGTTATTGGGTTTACTATAACCAGTTAACTTTAACCACGTTTTGGAACAAATACATCAACATAGACGTCTCGTCTCACACGGGGGAGGACCAGCGGTGTCCTGGCTCAGAGATTGTTGTTTGATCTCCGTTTGTTGGACCCATCCAGCTCCCTTACCTCCCGCCCGCACCTCACACATGATTACGTTCATTTTCGTGGGATATTTACAAATTACGGCGCATCATTTTCCAGTCGGCTTCGTCTCTGGGGACCGTGCATGTCTGTACAAAGGGACTAATCCTTCTCACAGACTCCTAGACTTGTTGGTGGCACAACATGAACA
The DNA here is from genome assembly GCA_028022725.1 of Lycodopsis pacificus. Taxonomy (NCBI): domain Eukaryota; kingdom Metazoa; phylum Chordata; class Actinopteri; order Perciformes; family Zoarcidae; genus Lycodopsis; species Lycodopsis pacificus. Next base: position 2,002,447 of record CM051702.1, read on the forward strand.
GTTAGGGATCAAAGTCACTATGATTCATCCTCTGGGGAACATGAATCTGTATCAAGCTGTACAAAAAAACGCCAACCACATGATGGCACAAGAGGGCAACTTAGTGATGGCTAAACTGGACAAAATGTAACGGCAATTCATCTAAAAGTTGTTCAGTCAAGACAAAGGTGGTGCACTGACCTAAAGCCACGCCAGCAATGTCGACTACCCAAGAAGAACTCCTGCAGCTAAATTATTTTCATACATTCCCTCGATTTTTCCACTCAATTATACAAACTCCTGCTCTGCAAGCTCCGTCTGGCTGTGACCACAGTATTCGCCAGCAACAAATATATTTGTCAATACACATCAACCGCTGTAATATGAGCTGCAGCGGGCTATTCTTTCGGGTTTAGCGAGCCTCGTATTTTCTTTTTGCCGTCTGAAGGCGGGCCGGCGGGCGGGCGGAGCGGTGCTGGTGTGTTGACGTGTGGTGGGAGGCAGGAAGAGGCAGCTGCTGTTCATCTCGGCGAGAGGAAGGCCACTGTGAGAGGACGAGTGGAGAGGGGCCTTTCAGAAGATCTCTGAGTCAGAGCGAGTGGGGAGGCATCGGGATATTATTAGGGAGGTGTGCCTGCTGCCCTGCTATTACGACTGAAATAAATGCTTGTTCTTCTGCTGCTGCTTCAGACCGACGATACACCTGCCCCGCGTTGTTTCATCGGCTGTTACATGTGAGATGTGAAGGAGATCTGAATCCTGTGATTCCCCATCAGATCGTGGGGATAAAGAGACCTTTTGATTGTTGTGAAAGGGACTGAAGGCTTTTAGGGATGAAAACCTGTTCACCGCAGATTAATGACGCCGCGAGAGGAAGATTCAGAAAAGTGAAGAATATGGACTTGAATCTTTGTTTGACATTCACTGCAGTGAATTCTATTATCTCGGTACGGTTTAGTAACCTGAAACAGCTACAATATATAACAGAACCTCCGATGAAAGACGCCCAACAGGAGGTCTGCTTCTTTATTCTCCTTAATTCCTCCGCTGACTGAGGCTCTACAGACTCTGTATTATCTCATGTGAAACAGCCAGGCTGCACTTAATCTCGAGTCTAAATGCACTTAAATAAATGATTGAATGTATAGCGCGGGAACCGAAATGTCACTGATGAGCTCCTTTTTGAAGCTTTGTGTAAAAACATAAAGGCAGAAATGAAAATGTTAATGAATTGTCTGAGGAGTAGGAGATCAGAGGAGCCAAACGAATTTCATATCACACCTAAAGACATTTAATTAAAGTGGCCTGAAAAATGGCTGCCTGGTTGGCTGACAACAGTTTCTCTTGAAGCAAATTAAAGAAATCAATTACTGCCGTGTGAAAAAAGTGTAATGCCAGCACACTGGAGCCCCCCGCGGCGTCACAATGAGACGCCGGGCCAAGGGGAGAGCAGCGAGGAGGAGGGCGCCTCCACTGCCTGCCACAGCTGACTGGCTCGGCTGCAGAGTTTATCGCGTCAACCTGTTACGGGCAACAGAGCCTGAAAAAAAAAAAAGAAGGGCCCACGCGCTGGAATGAAGCCGCAAATCAGCCGAGCTGCCTCCACACGCCTGAGCCTCCTCCAGGCTCTTACTCATTCTCTCACCTTAATTCTCCCCCTCTCTCCTGTCTCACTAATGCAGAGTGCACACATATGGTACACATTGGGTTGGAGATATTTCAGAGTAATAACTACGTACTGCATACGGCATGTTGGCTCGTCAGCGTCGTCCTCTCACTAACGGAACGCGGCTCCTTCCTGCTGATACGACGATGTGTCTGTTTTCTGCAAAGCCCCGCCCCCTGCTGCTACGCCGTCACGCCTGTCAGAGCTACGTTACCATGGAGCCCACACTGCCACTAACTGCACTCCCTTAACAAATACCTTTAAGAAAACTAAAAAGTGATTTCAGAGAAAGGCAGACAGAACGGGCCTACAATGTGTGTTCTAAGGAGATATCCAGGATGAAAACAGGTTGAAAAGATAAAGATAGAAGCTCAAGCACAGAGTGTAAAAGTGAAGCAACACATCACCTGGAGATCCAGACTGAAGACCATGTCTTTATTCACTACAATCATTAAGAGGGCCGATGCTACGATATGATTGGCCGCTCTGCATTCGCAGGGCTGGACAAACACATTTTCTTTGCATGTTTTAATTGACCTTTGACCTTGCTGGGGAGGCTGTTTTCACCAACATCGGGCCGAGATTTCCACAACATTTTTCAGAAATATCAAGTAGATATTGGCATGAAGTTCCCAAAGAACATTCATGCTCCCCAGGATGAACCTTCGGTTATTTGAACACTCCCAAATAATTTGGGGGCAAATACAGAAGTTTCTTTTGGGGTGGAAATGTTGGCGACCCACGTCACACCTGGTCATCTTAAAGTGGTAACTTGCAGCAAGGTACGCTTTAAGGTAAAAGTACAAGTTCACTTTTATCCAGAGGTGCAGTATCATCTATATTCATGGCAGATTTTACGGTGCAGCCTTTAGCTGGTCATTAACTAGATTTCCTATTTATTTATTTTTGGCGCTGGTGGACCACTAAATAAAGTGCTGGTGACAAAACCTCTGCAAGCAAGAAACAAAGAAAGAACCGTTTCCTCCACTGGCTGTTCAAGAGAGCGAGTACGGGATTAATGAAGAGGAAAGCCGATACACTGTAGGTTAGCGACTGATGGAGAAAGTGATTACATGCTAGTGGCCTGCTGGAGGAAGGAGCCGCTTTATTACAGGGATATCTGCTGTCATAGTCCTGCTGCTCAATTTTAATGCGGTGAGTTACGTACACCGTGCCGCTCAGGCGGAACTGACTGCCACCCTCTCTAAATGTTAATCTCATTGTTATCAAATCAACGGCAACGCACACAACAGAAGCAGCATTCACATATAGACTTTGTCCAAGGATACAGACAGACACTCAAGGTCGGTTTGAGTATAAATTCACTTTGATTAAGTGCTGACACGGACATTAGATAGTCAATAACAGTGGAGGTGGATGAAATGCATTTTAAACCGTTTCTTTCCTGCTGTATGTTCACTTGACTCCGGATCTCTGGCGCTCTGGTGCTGCCCTGAGACCTCTCATGACACACACTCTCTCAAACACCTTCTCACTTTCCAGAGTGGTTGTTTGACAGGTGTGAAGGAGTCCTCTCCTCCTCTCCTCCTCCGTTATTCTGCTGCACCACCAGCTCCAGTGCCGTCCCCCTGCTGAAAGCACACTGCTCCATCAGGGGGCCTGTTGGTGTTGATCCACGGCGGATCAGCATGCGTCACAATGTGCCAGACGCTGAGGAGCGGCTCAAACGGAGCCGTGAATGGTGAGGCATTCATGTCTAATGGCAACGCGCAGCACCAGTGCAGGAAGTCAGCACTCAGAAGACGCTTCGTGCATAACGGAGTTTTACTGCTTTTCAGTACGTAGACATTTTGCTTCAGTGGTATAAATATACATTTATGTGCATTTTGAAGTATCGGCTTAGAAAGGAAGATTGAAAGCAGCAAAATTTGATAAAACTTTCTCAATTGCGCAAAAACATATTTAAATTCGCTTCAGTTTTTTTTTTTTTTTTTGCGAGATTTCAAAAGTTTACTTAGAATTCAATAGATTGTTTCTGTGAAAATATGGATTATAGACGCATTAAGTTAACGCACCAATCGTAAAAATAAATCACAAATTCACATGTTTACTGAAGTGGAAGTGAAAAATTATCAAATGTGCTTAAGTTGTCTAAAGTTAAGTACAAAGAGTCAGTGTTAACTTATTGATACCTTAAAAGTTCATCAGTGTAAAAAGAGAAAATGAAAATTACCAAAATGTAGAATAAGACATTAACTGGGTTGACGTGTTTCCTCGAAAGGAAAATGGTTTTATAATTACAATAATTCAGCTGCTTGCAGTTGTATGCAAAAGTTAGTGTTTTGGCACAAATTGAAAACAATTTAAATGTGTGTGTTTTCAGGTTACAGATCAATATTATGATCAATATTGTACATTCAGCCTTGTTTAAGCTCTTTCATTGTCGACAACCAAAACGGATAAAACGACAATGCGTGACGGCAATTACCTCTGTTGGCCGTTTAGAAGCCCGTGAAGCTGTTGTTCTCTGGGAGCCGTGGAGCTCCTCCAGTGGAGTTCTCCTGTGGTTTGAAGTTGAACGCTTGGACTCACTGGCACGTAACCTGATAATAAGCCATTCATGCATTAAAAGTTGTGTTTGCTCACAATTCAAAACACATCGATCTCGGCACGCCGGCATGAACTGGATGGTGTACTTCCAGTCACAGCGGGGAAAGAGGCGGCGCGCCATTCAGACTGCAGAGCGAGCAGAACACAGACGCAGTCAAGAGTTTACAGGACAGCAGTGTTGATGCGTTTCACCACCTCGTTCATCTGCAAGTCTGATGTGACAGAAAACAAACTATGGGCATGAAAATGTGATTCATTAAAACTCTTTGAATGTTTCAAATTTAAAAAACTGCATTTAGAAATGACGGCAACTTGTTTTTGATATTTGTTGTCGTGATTATTGTTTTGAAAAGCCCAATAAGAAATGTCTTTCAAAATAAATGAATCAGCAGCGAGCTAATTAACAGTAGTTTGGGTTGTAGTGACAGATTCAAAGGTTTTTAATATCTCAGACTGATCGTTCAAAGGATGTCAAATCTTATATTGACTGTGTCATCAAAGATAAACAGAACTCCAGATTAAAAGAAACGTTTGCTCGAAGATAAAATACGACATCTTCAGCTTGGGAAATAGCATGTCTTTCTTAATGTGTGCATAAGTAATGCACTCCGGCTCAAACTGATGAAGTAGTTGTGTGTGTCCGTCTGCGCTGCAGTGGTTGTGTGCGGGCAGCAGGGAGTGCTAAAGGCAGAAAAGAAGAAGAAGAAAAACCTCTTCTTCAAGAAAGCGTGAGAGTCCCTGTGGAAAGTCTGTGCAGGACTGAGAGGGTCACAGAAAGTTTGCTCGGCCCCTCAAGTCCAGAGTGTGTGTTTGATAAAAGTTCTCACAGATCTGAGACCGGTCTCGGCAGTCCAACAACACTCCTTCCGATTCTTGCTGACAGCGGAGACGGGCGGACAGAGTTAACACGGGGAAGCTAATGAATATGAATGAGGTAAATGAAAGCTGATGAATGTTATCCCTTATCTCCATAAAGATTGGACAATTCCCTTGAACCTCTGCCAAGGACACACGCAATAAAGAACAAATTTGAAGAGTTCGCTTGTCTGGCAATTTGATGGACGTTGATAAGGTTACATCACAACGCAGTGATATACACTGTCGGGATGAGGGTGAGATCTGAGCTGCAGATCACCGTTTAATAGTTTGTCCATTGTCACGGCAATTGCCAAAAGAAAAAAATCAATGTCGATTTTACAAGATCTTTTACCAATATCCTGCAGGGCTCATACACACATTTGAGTTATTAAAATGAATATGTCTATTAGGGTCTTTTCTTCCCGAGAGACCACTGCGAGCTGACGAAGAGATATATACTCTCATTTTCCTCTTCATTTTCCCGGTGTCAGATCAATCATGCACCATCCCAACTCAAGGTGAAACCCATCAAAGTGTCATTCCTCCATTGTGGGTGATTCACAGGAAACTCCGGCACACAGACGGCCGGGCAGACAAACAGAAAGACAGCATCAACAAGCGAGTGGGGGGGGAAACAGCCCCGATGCCCGGAGAGATTAATCTGCTTTTACTGCCGGTCCTCAAGAGCAAAACGAACACAACTCCCAGTCGTAAAAATTGGCTCATAAACACCAGCAGGCCGCATGTAGAAAGAGCCGAGATGAAAAGTCTGTCCAATCTACGAGATAAGACACGACGGGAAACTTTGCTGGGAAGCGGTTGGCTGCAGGTCCCTCAGGTGAGATGCAGAGAAGGTGGATCGTCCTGGAAAGGAGAGAGTGTTCGCTGGAGGTGCAGAGTCAGTGAAGATGCGGGGAGAGGTGCACGCCACGCTGTGGACCAGCCTCTGCGTCCTCTGGGCCTCGTCCGTCCTCGGAGCTCCGGCGAACGGGCGGGGACAGAAGCTGCTGCTGGTCTCCTTCGACGGGTTCCGGTGGGATTACGACCGCGACGTGGACACGCCGCACCTGGACAAAATGGCCGAGGACGGGGTCAAAGCCCTGTATGTCACACCTCCTTACCTCACCATCACCAGTCCCACACACTTCACCCTGCTGACAGGTAAAGTGGTTTTATGTTCTACAACAGCGCTTCGGGTTGCCAGCGGGATCTGCATATCATGGCGGAGCAGGAAACCGCTTTTTACTTTGCTGGGATTGAAAAAAAAAACAGCCGTGGTGAAAAAAAAGGAATTAGTTGTAATTGAATGTCCCAGGGTCCAGCAGCTTTTATAGCCGAGTAAGATAATTATGCTTGGATGACTGAGGGAAGAATTCGCTGCTCCCTTTTCTTATTTTGACTCTCAAAATCATCAGCGCCAGCTAAAAGAAATTTAACTTCCTTGAAATTAAATTCCTCTAATCTCCGAAGTTGGTCATAAGACCTTGTCCAAAAGCGTCATGCCACTCAGCCCGTTAAGTTGATAGAATTTTAAATGCGAATGTGTCACGCTGTGAATAATGAGCACGGGCACGCTGACGAGCGACTTCCCCTCTTCTGTAGGCCGCTACGTCGAGAATCACGGGGTGATCCACAACATGTGGTTCGACACCACCACCCAGGAGAAGAAGCCTTACTATCAGACTCAGTTCGTGAACGAGTGGTGGGACAACGGCACTCTGCCGATCTGGATCACGGCGCAGAGACAGGTCTGTGTGAATTTACATCCTGTCACTGCGAGAGACTGTTTTGCAGCACCGGAAACCATTTCTCTTGACAAAACACCATTGAAGGCCCGCTGAATCATTTCAGCTGGATCCCTGCAGTGATGCAAATAATTTCTTCGCCTGTAGATGTTTACTGGTAACTGCATGCAAATGACAGCTGTTGTAAATTTGATTTCCCTGCATGTTGAACCGATCGGCCCTTTGCATGCTTTTTAACATGTCTTTCTACCCCCCTCCAGGGCCTAAAAGCTGGCTCCCTTCACTTCCCCGGCACAGCTTCCAGTTACCAGGGACAGGTTGCCATGGTGCGGGAGGTGGAGCCGCTGCTGTACAACTACAAGAACGAGACGGCGTGGCGCGAGAACGTGGACAAGGTGATGGGCTGGTTCAGGGACCAGGATCTGGACTTCGTATCGCTGTACTTTGGCGAGCCGGACGGCACGGGCCACAGGTACGGGCCCGACTCCCCGGAGCTCCGGGAGATGGTCAAGCAAGTGGACCGGACGGTGGGCTACATTCGGCACTCGGCCGAAGGACACGGGCTGACCGACCGCCTGAACGCCATCGTCACATCTGACCACGGCATGAGCTCGGTGTACCGGAACGGGCTGGTGGAAGAGATCACGCTGTCCAAGATCCCGGGCTTCTCGTTCGGGGACCTGTCCTTTCACCTGGTGGACTTTGGCCCCTCTGGGATGCTGTTGCCGAAGCCGGGCAGGCTGGAGAAGGTTTACGACGCCTTGAAGGGGGCCCATCCGCACCTCCATGTGTTCAAGAAGGAGGATATGCCGGAGCGTCTCCACTTTGCCAACAACGATCGTATCCTCCCCATCATTCTATGGGCCGACGCTGGATATGTAATCAACGGGGTGCGTTGACGGATAGGCTGAAGTTTGCTTTTTATAACTTCCATGCTCATGATAGACTGTTTGAGACCTGCAAGACTGCAGAAATACAGATGTTTGATGTGAACTAATCACTACGGCTGCGTTGCACCAACAAGGATTCATTTAATGTAAATTAGTTCTAATCAGAGTTCAGCAATTCTTGGTTTCCAAATCCATATTTAAGATCAAGCCAAGCTCTGTTGCACAATTAAAAACAAATCTCTGTTTCGTAATAAGTTTAAACCAAGTTTAATTAATATGGCGATATTTGCTTACCCAAATTAAAATAAATGAAGAACATTGCATGCTGTCGGGACCAAGTAAGCTCTGAAACCCGTCGGTGTACATTAATACAACACGACAGTGTTTGCAAGCTAGGAAGCTGAAAAGTCAGTTTACCTTACGTTACTCACAACAGCACTAATATCTCCTCCTTTTAGGAAAACCTGTTGGCCGAAATATTGGAGGAACGTGGACAAATATTAGAAGATAAAAAAGAAAACAAAAATGTTTTTCACAGCCCGTTGGTCCAATCAGCTCCAGGACAGTTTTCTTCCTAAACCTAGCATCATAGAACTCAACTGTTGAGTCTGCCTCTTAACGTTCTTCGAGGATCTTGATCATTTTGCTCCATCCATCTCAAAAAGGCAGCATTTTTAAAAAGGTAAACCTCCTCAAATGTAAGTTTAAAGTGAATACTGGGCTACAGTTAAACGATGTGGTGCAACAGAACTAAATTAAACTGAAAGTAACAAACTAAACTGATGTTTAGTTGAGAATATGCTACTTATTTTAGCAATAGTTAGCTAGTCAAAGATTTGGTAGTAGTAGTAGCAGGTGTAGTAGTAGTAGTAGCAGCAGCAGCAGCAGCAGCAGCAGTAGTAGGTGTAGTAGTAGTAGTAGTAGCAGTAGTAGGTGTAGTAGTAGTAGCAGTAGCAGCAGCAGTAGTAGTAGTAGTAGTAGTAGTAGGTGTAGTAGTAGTAGTAGTAGTCGTAGTCGTAGTAGCACTAGCAGTAGTAGTCGTAGTCGCAGTAGCAGTAGTAGGTGTAGTAGTAGTAGTAGTCGTAGTAGTAGTAGTAGTAGTTGTAGCAGTAGTAGGTGTAGTAGTAGGTGTAGTAGTAGTAGTAGTTGTAGTAGCAGTAGCAGTAGTAGGTGTAGTAGTAGTAGTAGTAGTAGTAGTAGCAGTAGTAGTAGTAGTAGCAGTAGTAGTAGGTGTAGTAGTAGTAGTAGTAGTAGTAGGTGTAGTAATAGGTGTAGTAGCAGTAGTAGTAGCATTAGCAGTAGTAGTAGTAGTAGTAGGTGTAGTAGTAGTAGTAGTAGTCGTAGTAGCAGTAGCAGTAGTAGCAATAGTAGCAGTAGTAGTAGTAGCACTAGTAGTAGTAGTAGTAGTAGTAGTAGTAGCAGCAGGTGTAGTAGTAGTAGCAGCAGGTGTAGTAGTAGTAGTAGTAGTTGTAGTAGTAGTAGTTGTAGTAGTAGGCCTAGTAAACAAAGTATGTTTGTGGAGCAGGTTGTGGTGGATGACTATATCAAGGTGCAGGACTTCCACACAGGAGACTGAGCTGAATTTTATTTTATTTATTCGTTTTTTTAAATGTTTTATTATTATTTTCCGTCACAGTTTGGTTAGATTTTGGCAACAAAACGACTTGGTTAGGGTTACGTCATACGAATATGAATAGCGTCCAGTAGGCGACATTAATAGATACGGTATCGCCTGGTTGCCAATAGATGTCAGCCTTAATTAAATCTTTACTGAGTTGTAACCGACAACCTCACCGCTCACTCCTCCACATTAGACCTTTAACTGCTGAGATTATGATTACGACCCATTAACTGATTATAAGGAAATCAAATGACAAGCACGGATACACGGACACAGATAAACAACCTTTACAAGCCGTCCAGTTTATTGGAGGAAAATATCCTCAAGCCTCGTCTCCAGAGACACTTGGAGTACCAGTAGCATTTCGCTCACAGGGAAATGGTGAAACTGGACTCTTTTTCGACGAGAATTAATGAGTTCAATTTTAATCTCAGCACATTACAATTTCAATCAAGTGGATTTGCACGTCCTCGGGATAATCCAAGCCCCGGCTGATGACATGCAGCGCTCTCGAATGCTTCGTGAAGCCATTCATGCCTCAACAATTCAAAATTAGCGTTTTCATTTGACTCCACTGGGTCGGTAACTTTGCATCTGAATGCGTCAGTCAGTTCTGGAAAACCACCAAATCATAACTTAATTTTGAGAATAAATAACTGAACTCGTAAACGGTCTCCAAATGCTGATTGTGAGGAAACCAATCAGCGCCGTGAATCCGCTGATAAGACAGGTTATCTGACGTTTAGAGGTGACGACCGGCCTTGGTCACGACTGTGCTATCTGACTTTCTGTTCTCTCCCTTGATGGCCACTCAAACTGCTTTTAGTCTGATCTCAGAGGAGGATCAGCATGTTGAGGCTGTTACATAACCGCTAGGTTGAGGGTATTCTGCATACGCATATTTTTAGCACACTTCTGCTGGAAATAAACTGAATATTGACAACACAAATTATCAAAGGAATTTATGTGTTCTGGGTGTTTTGTGAAAATGTTTATTTTTGGAGCTGGATTAAAATTCTCATTTAGCCATTGGTTGATAGAAGTAACAGATGATAGAGAACGGAGAGGACTCTTTCTCCTGGACAACACCTCCCTCTGCTGACTGAATAAGAGCAGGCCGAGATGCGTCACCCTCTGCAGCTGTTAGGATCCGGCTCCTTCAATCAATGCCTGATAAACGTTACGATGTAATTGAATCTAACAAACTCTTATCCGTCCTTGCAGTATTTCCCCGTTCAGTTCAACAAGGGTGAGCACGGCTTTGACAACCAGGAGATGGACATGAAGCCCTTCTTCAGGGCAGTGGGTCCAGCGTTTCACAAGAAGCTGGAGGTGGGGCCCTTCGAGACGGTGAACATCTACCCCTTGATGTGTCACATCCTGGGCATCCAGCCGGAGGTCAACGACGGCCACCTGAATGCCACCAAACACATGCTGGTTACCAGCGCGACCACTCGGGGTGAGTTTACCGCCGACTAATGAGTCTCTCCCCGTGGCCTCCAACACCTGCTCCTTCATTACGAGGCCATTCATCCATCATGTCTGACTTCATCATGGATGGATTACTGAACGGCCCTACAAAGCACAGGACCAGGGGCCTGAAGTGTCAGGGGCCCCACTGGCCCTCTGCTAAATTATGTAAACTCAAAGAGACTCGTACCGACCACGAAGAGAAGCCAAATGTTCACAAATAACAGAAAACAAATACAAAGAGACACAAAAACACAACAGAGATAAACAAAACTACCACAAAGATACATAAAACAACAAAAGGGACTCAAAAGTACCTCAAAGATACATAAAACAACAACAAAAGGGACTCAAAAGTACCACAAAGATACATAAAACAACAACAAAAGGGCCTCAAAAGTACCTCAAAGATACATAAAACAACAACAAAAGGGCCTCAAAAGTACCTCAAAGATACATAAAACAACAACAAAAGGGCCTCAAAAGTACCTCAAAGATACATAAAACAACAACAAAAGGGACTCAAAAGTACCTCAAAGATACATAAAACAACAACAAAAGGGACTCAAAAGTACCTCAAAGAGACTAAAAACAATTACAAAGAGACGTATCATGACCTCAGAGACGCATAGAAAGACTACAAAGTGACAAGAAATGCCCCAAAAGCAGACTAAATGACCTCAAGGACAAATAAATGATTACAAAGAGACACACAATGACCTCAAAGAGACAATTATAAAGAGACACAAGACACCTACAAAACACACAAAATGACCTCACAGGCACAAACGACCGAAAAAGACACACAATGACTACAAACATACACGAAACAACCGCAAAGAGATATAAAACGACTTCAAAGAGACACAGAATGACCTCAAAGACACAAAGTGTCACAAAAAAGGCCCCAAAAACACACAATGACCTCGGAAACATGAAACAACCAAAGAAGACACATAATGACAAATATACACAAAAGAACTGAAGAGAGATATAAAACGACTTCAAAGAGACTCAAAAGACCAAACAAGTTAAATAGTTGAAGGACAATGCTGTCAATAGTCTTGATTATTCTTATTACCAACAAATGCCACGAAAAGATCAAAAGCAACAACGTGTTCGTTTGTCAAACTCAATTGGTTCCTACCGGCTGGATCCTATCCATTGGTTCCTAAAAATGTTCTTTTTGAACAACGCCCACAAATATATTGACTTTTTTGTTGTTTTTTTACTAATTTTCTGAAACAGCTGGGTGCTGTAGTTCTTTTAGCAAACGTTACTCAAACAGAAAGAAATAGTGCATTTGTATGGGACTATTTTCAGCAGCGGATGAATCCACATGTGGTGCTATAGTGAGCATTTCTGTCAACACCGACTGTGGAAAAAGAAGAATGTTATGTCTGAGCCACACAGTTCGGAAGTTATTGGACTGAACTTTAAAGTTGTTGTAGCGCCATCATGTGGTTGTTTGATGCCATTGAGTAGAGGCAGTACTTTGATTGATGGGTTTTGCTGTATTTTAATATAGATATTCAATGTCAGCACTAAGTTCCTGTAGCATGTAACATTAGTCTAAGTCCAGAAACACACATTTAGACTGTGAATGTGTTTTCTGTTTCAGGAGGAAATGTGAATTTCCTGCAAAATGTCTTCACTGGATTGGCTGCAGTGGCTGGATTTCTTGTTGTAGTTTTTATCGCGATGACGTCCCACAAAATACTGCAGAACAAAGGCAAGAATGAAAGGTAACGAGTGAATAATCAAAGACTGTTTTCATGTGTAGTAACTGGTTGTCTCCTGTGGAGCTCAGCAATACGGCTAAAAACAGAATATCGAGAACACTTCTGAGAACGTTTTTAAGTTCTGATATCACCACATGGTAATCGTATTTTTTTTAAATCACATTTTAACTGTTCAACTCTTCACACGTGTGAGACAAAGACGTAACGATCGACTGTTGTTTTGCTGAGCGCTGTCATCACTTCTTTTGTTGGTGTTTCAGATCACAAAGTTCAGAACATCTTCCAGAGAAAGAAAAGACAAAACAAACTTCATTCTGATCCTCAGGAGGACAGAAGCTGAGGAACAGTCCTCCTGGGGGGTTACTGTTCATCCCATGTGAGCAAACGCACTCTGAGAAGTACACAAGGAACCCACGACCAGAGTTGTGCAAAGACATTTCTGATATCTATATTATTTCTTCAAAAAAGAAGAACATAAATGAACAGAATCGGTGGGAAATAATCAAATGAATAGGAGAACAGCACATTTTTGTGTCTTTTGTTGAGTATTTGTTTGAAGGACTCTTGTATCTGACTGTGTTTCACAAGATGTAATTAAATGTTTACTATGAAGTGTTTAAGACCATTAGCTCTCTTGAATAAGCGCATTAGAAGCCATGCGCATAATGCACATATGTGTCATAACTGCTGATGTACAAGACGTTTTTATCATTATTAAAAACACAAACAAGAAAAAAAAGAATGAAGACAAATAACCTTATTCTAAAACTAAGTGTGTTTCCGGTTTGCTCTGAGAATAAAGCAGCGTTCATTTGTTCATGTCTCTACTTCCACTTACAATTTATGAATAAAGCGTTTCGATCAGAGGACGGTGGCCGCCAAGGGACACGTGTAAGCAACCACATTCTCAGTTGCCCGCCTCTCTTCGAGTAATGTCATCAAGTTAAGCGCGGGAGCAACAAACTTCCGGTTTCGACTTTCAAAATAACAGTATTCCCTCAATATACCACGATGTGTGTATTTTTGTATAAAGCAGAATTGTCCGTAACAACCTTTTCTTTACAACACAACTAATGCATAATTGCATAATTTCCACATAACCAACTTTCTAAGTCTGTTTATTTTGAATGATATTTATAACAACATGAGTTGTGCTTCCCAGTTGAGACCGATGGGTTGGGATCTGCCCCAATACAGGTAGAGATAGTTAAAGAATAGAAGGCAATACTGCAAAATGTACACAAAACAATATGAATAGAGAGCTCAAATAAAATAGGGAGTTAAGAGAAGTAGAACTCACACAGCAGCGTGTCTCATACGTGGGTATGATAGTATTGCAGGGGGTATGTGAGATATTTATAAAGCATATTTCATTCAATAATTATTCTATTATAAGTTCAGTACAGGATGTAAATGTATGTTCCATAAACCACATTCGAATTTCGTTTGTCAAAATGACTTCAGAGAGACACAAAACAATTACAAAGGGACGCTTAATGACCTCAGAGACATACAATGACAACAAAGTGACACAAAGAAATGCCCAGAAAACACACAGTGACCCCAAAGACACACAGAACAACCTAAGACGACACAAAACGACTTCAAAGATGCACAAGGTGATTTCATACAGACCTCAAAGAGACAGAAAAGACCAAATAAGACACAAAACTACGACAAATTGCGTATAGCTTGAAACTACAAACTACATCTGGCAGGTAACTTTGGACATATTTTAAGAAAACAGATCTGATGGCAGCTGTTTAGTAGATACTTGCATCAATTACTCCAAGGGTGTCCTTTTTGTTTATTGGGAGCGTTTAAGCCGAGACGAGCTTTATTCTGAAGGCAGAGGACCGCGGACATCCGGTCCCCACCGCGCGTAATTCCGGTGCGCTGGACGCGCGTCGCCTCGTCCTCTGATAAAGGACTGTTTCTCGGGCAGAAGGCAGACATGGAGGAGCTGAGCGCCGTGGGAGAGCAGGTCTTTGATGCGGAATGCATTTTAAACAAACGGCTGAAGAAGGTCAGAGCTCTGAAACAGCACGACTCGTTTCCGCCTTGTTGTTGTTGTTGTTGTTTACCTGCTTCTTCTAACGGCCTGTTTACGCACGTTCCTCCGCTCTTCGGGTTGTTGTTCTTCTCTTCCAGGGAAAGTTGGAGTTCCTGGTGAAGTGGAGGGGATGGTCATCCAAGTGAGTACAACAATGAAAACAACAACAACGTGTCGCTGGTTTCTCTTCCATCAAACTGATCCCCGATCCCTTCTTTCATCTTTATGCATCTATTCAATCGTCCAATCAACGAAGTGCGAACAACAACAACGACGCGATATCGTCACGTCTGCTCGCGAGTTTGTTGCACAAAGTCTCCCTCTTTTCCTTTTTTTTTTACATTTGCTTTCTTTTGTTCATAACACACTTACATTTGGGAAGTTATCTCCAAAGCAAAGCAAATATCTTTACAGCAATATCCGGTTTGTTTAACGGTTTTCCATACCTCATTTTAATCCAACAATAATTACGTTTTATTAATTTTATCCCCAAAGTAAACACGTTTTAATCGCGTGACCGATCTGTCCGCTTCACGAGGACAATCTGACGTTAAAGGGACTTTATATTACGATATATAACCCGTTACACAACGCGTAGTTCTAGTTTATTCACGAGTTATCGGCTCTTTATTTTATTCTGCATTTATGTTGCTGCTTGCAAGGCTCCACTCCGTCACTTGCCCTTTTCTGTTCACTCCACATTGTTGCTGTAATCCACCATCAATGCACACTGTTGCCTGCCAGCTCCATGGCTTTCTGTTAGAACCACATCCTTTGTGTGTGTGTGTGTGTGTGTGTGTGTGTGTGTGTGTGTGTGTGTGCAGGGAGAGGGTGGGGGTTGATTATTTCAGTGGTGCCTGCTGATCAGAACGAGCTATTCAACAACAAGTGATGAGGAGGAAAAGAAGGTCATTACGACTTCACGTGTAGTTGAAGATACCGGACGACTCGGCGCGTTTGTCAGTTTTGTTTTCTGCAGTTATGAAAAGTTTGTCCAAGGATTTGATTTTTTTTTCACGTGTACAAAATAGTATCGTTCAATTAAAGCAGAGTGAAATGGGACTAAAGCAGCCGGCGGAGCCACAAAGAAGCGAGGTTATTTAAAAACGCATCACAAGCACAGCAGAGTTGTTATTTTCATCACTTCCCATAAATGTCAGAGGAATTCTATGACCTAAAAATGTTCTTCCTTCCTGGTGTGTGTTGTTTTCTACAGAGAGGAATACGTCCAAACTGAATCTGATTTATTGGCTCTGGAAACAAACCAAAACATTCCCAGAAATTCCTCACATATTTCTGTAACGGACACAGAAAATTCTCCACTTTTCTGCTCCGGCTTCCTTATTTCAGCCTTTTATTTTGAAAGAGGAAATCGAAACCGGCCTATTATTCCAGCCAGGCGCACGTGAACAGATTGTTAAACTGGAGTGTAGATGTGTTATAAACACATCAGATATTTTAGTTCACGCTCTGTTTTGCTCAAACTTCAAAAGGTCTTTCTCAACCGATCCTGAAGGAACACTTCACCCACAAAACAACCATGTTCACAACAGTTAGACTCAAAAACCAGAGAATTGATGAGTGGAAGTAAATGGGGTTTGACTCGTTTGACAGCTAAACTTTATCAAAACATCTGTTTACAAACTCTATAAAATAATGAAAGTATAATTTATTCACTTTTTACTGAAACTGTTCTGTTTAAAACATAAACGGTCCACAGCGTTTTTAAAAGTACGGTTTGAGCGTAGACCCTGATGAACCGGTTTGTGACTTCTAGTGTTGATGTCGTGGTGTCTCATTGATCGTAGCTCCTCTGTTATGCGACTCGTTGTTCCTCTCTGTGATGAACAGGACGTCTTTAGTGAGTTCACGGCTGCTGGAACAACAAAGTCCTTCGGTTTCCAAACGAGCAAACCGCTGAACTGTTGTCATGCATCTGAGCTCGGGGTTCTCCGAGGTCGGATGTTCACGTCTTAATCCTGACGCGCGTCTTTCTTCGTGTCCATTCCTTTCAGACACAACAGCTGGGAGCCCCAGGACAACATCCTGGACCCCCGACTGCTGGCTGCGTTCAACAAGAAGTGAGCGACGCGACGCTCAAACACACAGACGGCTGATTTATTGTATTTTTAGCAGAAAGTGGAGTCAAATATGAAATATAGAAAACATTTTGCAGACGTAATAACTACGTGTTAGTTATTCTATATTCATGTTGTAATCATGCTGAACAAAAACTTCTATTTTAGTCCAAAAGCGTCTACAGAACCTTTCGGAGGAGCCGTAGCGTTAGTTGATGAATACTAATAATTCATATTTGTTCATTGTTTGTTTTGAAGAGAGCAAGAAAAGGAGCTTCTGATGCTGAAGAAAGGGAAAAGGCCGAGAGGACGGCCGCGGAAAGTTCTAGTAAGTTCGACTCGGAGCAGGATGTTGTTAACACTTTGTGTGTTTAGTACACGGCTTCTTATACTTCTATACTCTTTAATTTAGGAAAATGTGACCGACGCTCCAAAGTCAGGCAGCTCTTCGTCCGGCTCCTCGTCGTCCTCTGACTCCTCCTCCTCGTGCTCCTCTTCTTCATCCTCGTCAGACGACGACGACGACGACGACGACGGCGGCAGCCACGTGAAACCGGCGACGCCGGGAGTCCGAACGCGAGACCTTCACCCCGTCCCCCAGAAGAAGGCGCAGATCGTCGTCGCCAAACCGGAGCCCCCGAAGAAGCGCAGCAGGAAACCGCCGTCGCCCGACGCCAAGGAGCCCCCGCAGCACAAGGGGCCTCGCAAGGTCCTCAAGGCGACCAAAGACGGCGATCTCCCCGGGGCCATCAAGAAGCCCGTCTACCCGGCGAGCTTCACCTTCATGGGGTTCCACCGGGGCTCGCCTCGCGATGCGGTGGCCGGTCAGACCAGAACGGGCTCTCTGGCTCAGGGCGGGGCCGCTAAGAACTCTGCGGGACCGGGCAGGCCGGTCCAGCCCGCCTCCCTCTCGCTGAGCAGATCCAGCCCGAGCAGGAGCGGCGGCGAGGGCAAGCTGTCCGTCTCCGGCGGTGCAAGTCTGGATTTGAAAGCAGCTGCGAGTAAATCAAAAGGCGTAGCGGCGTTGAGTCTGAATACCTCCAAACACCTCATTCAAGGAACCACTCAGCATACACTAAGCTCCCCCAGCGGACAAAAGAAGGCCCCGGCCCCCGTGTCAACACTGCAGCGGACACCCAATAATAAAGCAGTGGCTTCTTTGCCGACTAAAAACTCCCCCGTCACTCAAAGCCCCGGCGCTCAGCCGCTCAACCTCCAGAGCAAACGGGTGCAGAGCGGCGACGCGCCGGCGTCGGGCCCGAGGGGCGCGACCACCCCGGCGAGGAAAACCCCCGTCTCGCACAACCAGGAGTATAATCCCGCCAAGAGTCCGGCGACACCCGCGAGGCTTCAGACCAGGAAGAGCCAGCCTGGGGCGGACGCGGTCAAGGAGGCGGCTGAGCTCCAGACCCCCAGAGTCCAAGGCAGGCTGGAGAAGAGCGGCGTGCAGAAATCCTCCACCGAGGTCCAGAGCCAGCAGGACAGGTCGGCCGCCAAGGACGGCAAGAACGCCAAAATGAACGTCATGAGCACGGGCGAAGACGAGAGCTGCTCCGACTCCGACCAGGACTCTCCCTACGTCGGCCAGGCGGCCGCCCAGAACCAGGACTGGAAGCCCACGCGGAGTCTGATAGAACACGTGTTCGTAACGGACGTCACCGCCAACCTGGTCACAGTCACGGTCAAGGAGTCGCCGACCAGCGTGGGCTTCTTCAGCCTTCGCAACTACTGACGGGGAGCTGCAAACCAGGTGGGCTGTGAAGCAAACATTTTTTGGGGGGGGGTTGGGGGGGGGGGGTTTCGGGCTCTGAAGGAATTAGATAAAAAGCCGTTGGCTGGAGGGTTCCTGAGGAACGCCTCAGAGGGACCAGAGCTTCATTTGCGCTTCTTCTTTCTTTTAGTGAAAGACCAGTTTGTTAGGTTTAAAACGATAACGTCCGTTATCGATTGTGTTTAATTTATTTTGCTCGTGTCTACAAATTGTTCCACGATAGCGGCGGTGGAGGCGGCGCATTTTTGGTCTGATGATCTGAAAAATGGTCCAAATTGTTGGCGCCCTGGAGATAAAGTAACTTATTCATCTTTAAAGTGCGGAGCGCTCCGATGCCTCACGTTCATGCCGATCCCTTCTGCGTCTCTCTGTCTGAGACGGGAGGAGACATCTAGCTCATTACGAGTCAATCACTAGCTAATGTAAACCAGTTCTTTAATTCTTAGTATCGTTTATCTTTAACATTTCATGAGTTAGCTACCTCTTTTTTTAAATTTGAAAGTTTGAAATGTGTGTTCATGTGTCGTGGGACAGGCGAAGCTCTCCCTCCGGGGTCTACCGTCACTGCGTCCTTTATAATTGTTTCTATATATTTATATATAATTGACTCTCGTGCTGTGTTGGCTCCAGCAGCAGACAACGGCTTCATTTCTGTGTCATGAAAAAAAACCTCCAATCGGAACCTCCTTTCGCCCTCGAAAGAAGAAGTTTCGTCCCACAGTGCAGCCGGTTTATCAGCTCGAGCTTTTCTCCCCCGAACGGGCTGCAGCATGTGGGGGAGTCCGATATACGGCATCTGCGCTCGGATAAGACTCGGCCTGAGGTTTCTGCCCCGTCGCTGGCAGCTCTCGTCTCCTCAGACCTGTAATACAAACGCAGAGAAGACGTGCTGGCGTCGGCACGATCACGGACAGAACACCCGACCAGGGAGACGGGTCGGGCGTGGACTACAGTTGCCAGTAAAAAAAGCTCGCCGTTTGTTTGCCGCTCACCAGATGTCATCGTGTCTGTTGCTGCTGCTGTTTCAACACGTGGAGGACTTGAAACGCCAGATTTGGTTGTTTTTTTCCGTTGCAGCTGCAGACGTCTCATTTCACCCCCCCCCCCCCCCCAGCAACAGAAAGAAACAAAAAAAAAAAAAGATCTTGATCTGATGTAACGGAAGAGAAACCACAACAATGTGCGCTACTTTCTGCTCCCTCGAGAGGAGTTGGGCGACAAAGCACTTGGACTGAACTCGTCGGTCTCATCCTGCTCTGCAGACGGTGCCTTTTCTTTGCCTCTCAAAGACGGAAACACAAAAGACATTTACCCCAAAGACAGCTAGGATTTCAGGTAATTCAATGAAGAGGAGATGCCCTCGAGGACGAGCACGCAGACCGGGCGGCATTGTGATGCCTCGCTGAAAGCACAGATTAGAGATATTGTAGTTTCCGTTGAGGAGCAGCTGAAAGCGAGAGGAGTGAATCCTCACATTACAGGTGGAAAGTGTCTTCTTGTCAGTGCAGCTCTGAGCAGAAGTCTCATCAGAAAGTCCCGTTTCACTACCAGCTGTGTCTCTGAACACGCGTCTTTATTTGATCGGTTTTACTGACTGAATGAGAAGAACAACCTTGTCATGAATATGTTTTCTTTTGTTTTTAGATCTACTAACCATCTCAGTGAAATGTTCTCTTTACAGTCTATTTATTTCACGGCAGGACGGTGTCACCAGTCCTTGTATCGTGCCGCTCGTCACGCCGACTAATAAATGGTACCGCCTTTTGTCCGACTCCTTTTGTTTTAAATCAAGCCACTAGAATCAGCCCGTCATGTGAACACGTCCGTCTGTCCAAAATGTCACAATTAGCAAGTTAACTCTGGCGTTATGGCCAAACTACTTTTTTGTGAGGTCACACTGACTTTTCACCACCAAATCCTCGTCCGTTTGTCCTCGAGTAGACACCTGAAGAAATTCTCCAGGTGTTTCTGAGATATCACGAGGACGGACCAGGCGCTCTGTTGTCGTCGGGCAGATTTTCTGCTTCCTGCTTCTTAAATGTGAGGATTTGCTGCTTTTCTCCGAGTGATGACTGTAAATGTAAAATGAGTTTTGGATGTTTGACGGCACCGCGCTGGGCTCTTGTTGGTGCTGTTATTCAATATTCTCTGACATTTGACAGACTAACCAGTCAGGGTGGCTGAGCCTATATATTACTGCTGACGGACAATTAGCATACAAACCAAGTCAAACATGTGATCACGCAACATATCAGTTGAACATCGTTATGCTGTATAATCTACATCTCTGAGAAATCGAAAGGCAGCTAGACACCAGTTATGTGATGTAACCCGGCGGTATTCTTCATCTTTTGTATAAACTGAGAAAGTAAAACGTGTTTATTTGTGCACGTTTAACACCGGTCACCTTTGAGTATTTATATTATGGCAATCAGCTGATTGTACTTTTGCAAAATATTAAAATTCCAAATGTAATGCACCATTTTACTCGGCCTTTGCTTGTGCACGTAGACTTGGAATAGATGCCGAAATGAGCTCCGTTCTGCACTGAATACAGAATCAATAATCAGATTAAAACCCCAACAGACCAATCGGTTCAATACATAAGCAGATTGGTGATGGAAGTGATGTTTCAGCAGCTGAGAGGAGTCAGACTGTGTTTGGCTGTTTCAAACAGGTGCCGCGTATTTACATGTTTATTATGACAGACTTGTGCTGATTAGAAATTCACAAACTGTCAAATATTGTACTTTGTATTTCATTCTCTCTGCATCAGTGTGGACGTAATCTTCATTATCACCACCGTTAAATCAGTCACATCCATCAGGTCGGAACCCAGAGGACTGCCTCGTTCCTCCACCTCCTCCTGTTGAGTGGTGCTTCAAACGGCCACTAGGTGGTGCTGTTGCACTTGAAGGTGAGGACACCCGGGAGCGCTTCAGTTTCTTAATTAACCGTAATTACATCATCTGCTAGTTTACACACTTGAGATTGAACTCCTTTAACTCGGTGCATCTCGTTACGTGAAAGCAAACTGACAATAAGAGCTGTACACAAGTATTCTCTCTGTAGTCACAGTACAGCACTGTACACTAGTATTCTCTCTCTAATCACAGTACAGCACTGTACACTAGTATTCTCTGTAGTCACAGTACAGCACTGTACACTAGTATTCTCTCTAATCACAGTACAGCACTGTACACTA
Organism: Lycodopsis pacificus; assembly: GCA_028022725.1. Taxonomy (NCBI): domain Eukaryota; kingdom Metazoa; phylum Chordata; class Actinopteri; order Perciformes; family Zoarcidae; genus Lycodopsis; species Lycodopsis pacificus. The sequence continues at coordinate 2,024,096 of CM051702.1, forward strand.
GTATTCTCTGTAGTCACAGTACAGCACTGTACACTAGTATTCTCTCTCTAATCACAGTACAGCACTGTACACTAGTATTCTCTCTCTAATCACAGTACAGCACTGTACACTAGTATTCTCCCTGTAAGCACTGCACACAAGTATTCTCTCTAATCACAGTACAGCACTGTACACTAGTATTCTCTCTAATCACAGTACAGCACTGTACACTAGTATTCTCTCTCTAATCACAGTACAGCACTGTACACTAGTATTCTCCCTGTAAGCACTGCACACAAGTATTCTCTCTAATCACAGTACAGCACTGTACACTAGTATTCTCTCTAATCACAGTACAGCACTGTACACGAGTATTCTCTCTCTAATCACAGTACAGCACTGTACACTAGTATTCTCTGTAATCACAGTACAGCACTGTACACTACTATTCTCCCTGTAAGCACTGTACACTAGTATTCTCAATGTAATCACAGTACAGCACTGTACACTAGTATTCTCTCTGTAATCACAGTACAGCACTGTACACTAGTATTCTCTCTGTAATCACAGTACAGCACTGTACACAAGTATTCTCTCTAATCACAGCACTGTACACTAGTATTCTCTCTGTAGTCACAGTACAGCACTGTACACTAGTATTCTCTCTGTAATCACAGTACAGCACTGTACACTAGTATTCTCTCTGTAATCACAGTACAGCACTGTACACAAGTATTCTCTCTAATCACAGTACAGCACTGTACACTAGTATTCTCTCTGTAGTCACAGTACAGCACTGTACACTAGTATTCTCTCTAATCACAGTACAGCACTGTACTAGTATTCTCTGTAATCACAGTACAGCACTGTACTAGTATTCTCTGTAATCACAGTACAGCACTGTACACTAGTATTCTCTCTGTAATCACAGCACTGTACACAAGTATTCTCTCTGTAATCACAGTACAGCACTGTACACTAGTATTCTCTCTGTAATCACAGTACAGCACTGTACACTAGTATTCTCCCTGTAATCACAGTACAGTACCGTACACGCATCATTTTATTTTATATCTAAGAACTGAATCTGCAAAAAATAATCACGTTTCCCACTGAAATGTCGCAAAGTGGCATAAAAATGTAAAACACTCAACCAAAGTGTGAATACATGAATTATACTCGAGTACAGTACTTGAGTATAAGTATAAGTACTGCAGTACATTCTGGCTCTCGTATCATGAAAGTGTTGCAAGGAGCTCATTTCACAGCATTGTTATTGTTCCGCTGAAGAGACCAAACGAAGGAGAAAGTGTGCAGACCCCCCCCCCCCCCCCCCCCGCTGTATTTACACCGCTCTTAAAAACACTGTCAGCCGGCCGGACTAACTGACGCAAGTTATCATCACACAAAGAGCTCGAATCCATAATTTATAGAGATCCCGTCGCCGGTCGAGAGGAATTCTCCCAAAATAAATTCAAGTAAACACTTACGCGACAAAGAGGCACTCACAGTGGCCTGGTATGCATAAACACGATGAACAGTGTGACAGTGTAATCCCCCCCCACACACACACACACACACACACACACCCCAGCACTGACTTCAGGCTGAGGTTGGAAACGAGCCTGAACCCCCCCACCTCCCCCCCCGCGCCGATGCACCAACCCTGATTCCCCCCCCACACCTGACTGCTGGCAAAATAAGCCAGACTCCAATCCATCTTCCATCGCAATAACACCCCCCCCCCCCCCCCCCCCCAAAACTATGTTGTTTTGATGAGCATTCAGCAAGTTCATCTCCAGGGATGTTTCGTGTCCCCCCCCCCCCCCCCCCCCCCCCCACACGGGACGTCTTATTGTTTTAGCAACACAAGATGCCGTAAATCAATCAGCTCTTTCCTTTAACTCCGCCCTGTGTTTAAAAGCCAGAAATAAGATTTTTTTTTTCCCATGATGCATTGTTGGAAAGTAAGAAACTGATACAAAGGACACAAAGCACAAAGGTTTGCACGGAAACTTGTTTCACTCACCTTTTGATCTGCAGGAAAGACTGCACCTCTTCATAGGTAACTGAATTACACAACATATGGAATGTAGTGTGAGGACGAAGGTCTTCTACTCATTAGCACAGTAGTGCTTCTAATAACATACACGTCTGTTGTATTGCTGCGTAAAGGCTCCGCACCAAACAAGAAGCAACAGTGAAACACACTTTTATATCTTCTGCCTCCATCGTGGGCCAGACTCCAGGCTGGATGTTGACGAACACGGCTATTTCAAAGGCCAATACTGATATTGATATTTCATTTGCTCTGTTTGTATTTGTGTTTTGGAGGATTGTAACAAACGGGTTTGCTGGTTTGAGGTTTTTTTTGAAAAAGCTCCTGGGACGGTTTGCTCCTCGATTTCAAAGGGAATGTTTAGAAACCGGAGCCGACCCTCAGCGAGCAGACCTTCTACGCCCCTCATTCTAAATCACTCCGCCGGAGCAGTGTAAACAAACTTCAGTTTGCTCTCTGATATTGAGAGGTTAAGACAAGCGGCAATCCTCCACTATGACAACACGGCCTCAGACAGACGATGTCATCCGTCTTACCTCACTCTCCATCCATCACTACGCCGGAGTCGACATGTCTGACAGAGTCTCTCTCTCTCTCTCTCTCTCTCTCTCTCTCTCTCTCTCTCTCTCTCTCTCTCTCTCTCTCCTCTCTCTCTCTCTCTCTCTCTCTCTCTCTCTCTCTCTCTCTCTCTCTCTCTCTCTCTCTCTCTCTCTCTCTCTCTCTCTCTCTCTCTCTCTCTCTCTCTCTCTCTCTCTCTCTCTCTCTCTCTCTCTCTCTCTCTCTCTCGGCAGGTAGAGAGGTATAGGAAGCTGTATGTGGACACGTGGAAGCGTGACCAAAACGTGTAAATATGAAGTAACTCAATGAATCAATAACGAAGGAAATTCATTGAGTCTGTTCTGAAGTGTTCGTTTTCACTCCTGAAAGTGAAACAATTCAAACCGCGTGGTCATTATGTTTTGAGGGAACGCATTTTAGTTTGTTTTCGGTGAATCACAAATCTGTGTAATCAAAGCACTTTAACGTTGATATGTTTGTAAAAAGGTTTGCGGAAACGTACGATGCCGACATTTTATTCTGGCGATTGTTCCAGCCAGGAAGAAATTAAGGAGCATGACCAGGGTTTTTGGGAATAAATCAATACATTAAGCTAAGCTGGCACATAAATTCATAAAATGTTGTGAAGGGACAATCAGACTCTAATAAATCTCCTAAAAAAGGTTTGGCATGAATCTAAATGTGTAATATTGATGAGAAAGGAGAGTTTATGTAAACCGTGGGTTCATAACTGAGGATGAATCTCCACATGGACATTGAATCATTGTTAATCTACGGACATAGATTGTGACCTTTGTGATCATAAATATATAAGCCTACGTTTACATTAATTCTTATTGTTCTGCACTTTGGTCCAGAGTGAAATACTGTCAGATACCGGACTGACTGCCGGGACGATTCATGAACAAATACCTGACAAAAAAAAACACATAAATCAAAATCTTATTCCCATCAGCCTCTGCTGTACTTTGCATTTAGTGCTAATTAGCATCGTGTTAGCATGCTAACAGAATAAAGTAAGAAAGTGAACATTATCAATGCGATAAACATCAGTGAGTTAGCATGCTGGCATTAGCATTTAGCACCGTGCAGCCTCACACAGCCACTAGCTTGGACTCTCGTTCACTAGTTTACAGATATTAAGCCGTAAATCAAGTGTCAACTTCTGACATCGAACAGGTTTTGTTGCCAATCAGTGATTTAGTAATAATACAATATGGTGAAGCGTGAAACAGCAGAGAGAACCGATGCGGTCAAATGAAGAGGAAGACAGAAGGAAGTACGTCTGAGGGGGTTTTGACATGAAAAGCAGTTTCTCTCGACACCCACAGGGCAGGAATACGGAGGAATCTCCCTCTGCTGTGAAACCGAGGTAACAAAGTCAAACTGTATCCAGCAGACAGTAGGTGCCGGCGGGACGTTCGCCCCTCTGATCTCTGCACAATCTGCTGTGGGGAAGACACAGCTACTCTCCTTACCGCCTTCAAAGGCTGCTCTCCTTCACTTCCAGCCTCGCGTCCTAATCCGAGAGGGAAAATATTGACTATTTCACAGGACAAAGCACTGTAACTATTGGAAACCATTGCTTTGATACACAAGTGGGAAATGGAGCTCAAATATTGACAATTTAACCAATTAATTTAGAAACAACCTAAAATAAGTAGCTTTTTTTTAAAGCATCTCAAAGCATGTCAAGTTCTACAAGAACATCTTCCAACATCACGTTCACGCAGATCTTTTCCGAGCGTCGACGTTCTCAAATACTACATTCAATTCCCCCCCAAAAAGCTGGGGGTCCTTTGGTCAACCCACATAAAAGTCCATAAAGCCAGTGGCACCAGTGGAGGCGCGCTGATAAATCAGCGGCAGGCGGCGAACAAGGCCCCGGTGCCGGCGGACCTGTGTGCAACAGGACGACTCTATCGGTGGATTTCACAGGTCATTACTCTGGCTCCAGCCAGCGCAGCCTCCAGTGGCTCTGGAGACAACAGCTTACTGGCTTTGTGCAGCTAAACAAGCGTGTCTGTCTCACAGCAGCAGATTAATGTCCAGATAGAAGGGCCTGCTCCTCGGGGAGACCTGCAGAGGAGCCATCCTTCAACCTTCGGAGGCCATTACACAATAACAGAATAACAAAATCCGAGAGGGGGGGGGGCGCTCAGTCAATGAGCCCCCCCCCCCCCCCTCTCTCTCAGGCCCCCCGGGGCCACAGAGAGAGAGCGGTAGACGGGAGAAAGAGGATTCTGATTTAAGTCTCACCAAAGAGACGAGGGATGAATTTCCTAAAAGAAAATCAAAGTGAGCATATGAAAGAGAAATCTTTTTTTATTCTTTTGATGTGCGCTGCGAGATCAGAAGGAGCCGATAGCTGCTGGATGTGACTGAGAAACAGGAACAGAGAGCTGCTGCTCAGGATTATTGTCAAAACTGCCTCATGTGCCTCTCAATTATTTCCGTCTATAAAATGATGAATATAATTTCAAACGGGGCGTCTTAAAAATTCCTTTTTTTTATTTGACAAGCAGTCAAAAAACAAGCAAAGATGGTGGTGGTGGTGGTGATGCTGGTGGTGGTGATGGTGGTGGTGGTGGTGGTGGTGTTGTTGTTGGTGGTGGTGGTGATGGTGGTGATGGTGGTGTT